>CM076580.1:625597801-626146850 GCA_034641835.2 Pinus albicaulis | reverse complement strand
AATATTTTGTTATATCAAAAGGTGGCTAAATCTTTTTCAGCCTCCAAGGAATAAATTTTATCACTAAAAATTGTTGGCTCTTGAAGTCTCTTTAAGGCCTCATGCCTCTGTCCCAAATCCTCATTTGCTGTCCCATTTTATACTCAGAAAATTCTGCTGATTCCAAATGAAAGACTACTGAAAGACCATCATTTTCCCTCTTCTCAAACCTTTCATCTGCTCCCCTTTTTTCTCCATCAAAACTGCCTTGATTTCATAAGTCCTCTTCTTTCCATTTATGAAAAATTCCCCTTTCCATAGTTAAAAACTCACTTTTTAACTATTTCGGAACCCCCATTTTCATTAAAAAACCATGAAAAATGTCATAAAAACAAAGTATTATGACTATGGACTTAAGCCCCTTTGGGCTAAGTCCTAAACCACTTCCCCACCATACGCTTTGGAGCTGGAGCCATTTGCCTTGGGTTAAGGCGCTAATCGCATCGGAAAGAATCAAATGTACAAGTCCTCGCTATACTCCGAAGAACTCCGATTGCGATTAGCCTTGCTGCCTAAAACCCCCGATCATATTATTTTCATGTAACCCGGAGCTCGCCCTCGGCGCTTAGACCTTGTGAATATTTCATTCCCAAACCCATTTTTCTTTATAAAACCCAAAACCCGCTTATCCAAACTTTCAACTTAAAAACTTGAAGTCACGTGTTTAATATTTTAATGGGTTGATTGAAAGACTGATCGCGCAAACGCAATCGGAGAAATCAAATGGGTAGATCAAAAAGACCCGCATCAAAGTTCCGATGCGATTGGGTCTTGTATGTTAAAAGTTTCCCCCGCCCCTGTTTCATATGACTTCCCCCGGGACCAAGTGTTAAGGACCCCGGGTGCCAATCGCATCGCAATATGCCAATGGCATCGCAATGTTTCAATCGCAATCGCAATGTTTCACCCCCGATTGCCGATCCCTGATTCAATCCCGACCGTTGATCTAATCCTTGATCCAATGGTCCGCACAAAATTGCATCGCAATGTTTCAATCGCATGAATTTTTGTTTTACCCCCGATTGTGCTCCTCCGATTAGATCTGGACCGTCCACGTGTCCAGATCGGACGGTCCAAAACCACCCCGCCTTATTTCTTCTCCCTGCTCTCCTTTGCCTGTTCTGTGCCGATCTCCACCGTTAGATATTTTTATCTGACGGCTACGCTCCTCCCCCACCATCTGAAGTAGTTTAAACCTATTTCCGCAGGATTTCTTAACTATTTTTTGTGTTTTGCAGGTGTTTTAATGGTTTTCCATTATAGAATGAAGGAGAGTCGAGGGTTGGGAAAGACGTTTCCTATGCCTTCGAGCTATCTAAAAGAACCATTCACGGGCTCTGTATCAAATGATTTATCGATGTTTCATGAGCATTGATAACCTAAAGAGCCCTGCGCAGCCCTGCACATCGACAAGACACTGTTTTATTCAAGAGAGTAGTTAAAGAGTATCAGTTTTTGAAGACAAAGCACAGCAGATGAAGATCGAAGACAGTTTTTACGGGGATTACGGCTAAGACAGTTATCAAAAGCTTAATCCCCAATCTAAAACACAGTTTAAAAGAAAACCTAAAGTGTTCATCAGACATATTGCCTCCACCGCCATACTTTGAGGCAAATTGATTCCTCAACCACTACAGTGCCACCTATTGCTTCAAAATGCTCAATCAGAGGCTAAATTTATTGAACTAAATCAGATATTTTTCCTCGAAGCAGCCAAAGAAGTTATTTCTGCCTCAAAATTAATGACAGAATGTGTGCAGAGTAACCCTAACAGTACGCAGAGCCTCAAATGTCAAGCAAAGCTCCCTCCAAGCTTACTTCATAAGTGTAAACACATTAATGCAGTGGGACACCTGTGATGATTTCTTCATCGAGCCTCTGAGGGCCAGGAAGACATTAATTCTGCATTAATTGTATTTGAGATCTTTTTATCAGATCTCACCTCCTCATCCTTCTATAAATACTTCAATAGAAGATGAGTGAGGGGTTGGATTAGTTGGTTGTCAATGTAATTGCTGAAGCATTCTATGTAACTGAGCTGAAAACTCTTGACTGTAAATAGTGGTTTCATCGGCTCTTGGAGCTCTCCTTGTAGCAGATAGGTTAGGTTGTGAAGAGAGATGGATTAAAACATTGGATCTGAAGATTGTAACCGGTTTGAAGCATCAATACAAGCTGATTTATGGGATCCTGGTCTATGCTGATGGTGATGTTATTATCACTGTAACTTGTATTTTGTTTATGTTTTCAATTTGTTTCATTTTCCACTGTAAAGAACAGTTTAAACAGGGTTAGGACCTACTGTATATCAGTAACCTTCTCTGGCTGAGAAATCTTTATCTAAATGTTTTCTTTCAACTGTGTTATTTGAAAATGATTTAATTCAGTCTAAGTACATGGATGTTGGCGTTCCCTCATCCTTTTGTCACTGCTGAATGTTATTTTTAAATGTTACTTTCAATATATGTTGTGTGAGGATGAATTAAGGAAATCAAGGTTAGCCCTGAGTCCCTTTCCTGTTTGCTCAACTATTTGATTGTTTCCCTTAGGATGTGTTAAAAGCTGACTAGTTTCGAAGTACTTATCAAATCTTAGGCCATTCTGTGTTATCTCTGTGATCGTCTTGGAAGTAACTAAGTAAAGAAGATCTAGGAGAGGATTATGGTGAGCCCATCCCGCTAGTTTCTACTCCAAAAGTTGCCTTCAAGTTTCCCTTTGTTTTTATATGTATTCTATTGGAAGTGTATCAAAGGCTGGATAGTTTCAAAGTACTTACCAGATCCTAGTTTGCTTCTATGTTTCTCTTAAGTGCTTGGTCAAAGGCTGGCTAGTTTGAAAGTACTTACCAGATCCTGGGCTGCTCTTTGTTCTGCATCTGTCATTTCCCTTTCTTATTGTATCATTCCATTCCATAAATCAAAATTTAAAGAGATCCTTAGGCATAGATGACTTGCCCCATAGATCACTCTTGAACCTGAATGTTTCAATTAAAACCTCTTATGACTCCATAGCCCAATGGATTGAAAACTTGCCATCATCTTTCTTCTTGATCGAAGCTTACTCTTTTGCTTGCAACTTCTCACCTTTGAACCTATTTTCATATAGATATTTCTGCCTCAGACAGCAATTATGTTCAATCATCCGAAAAGACCAAACAAAACTTTTGGACCTCATAACTAGCCTAATATCATTACCCTAAGCTTTCAAAGACAATATCCATCTTTGTACATATTGGAGAGATCCCTCTCCAGATTCAGGAGGGCTAGATCCTAGAATCCCAAAGTTGGTTGAAACGATGTTAACTCTGTGATCGGACTTTGCCAATCTTGCTTATTACAGAGACCTAACATTTCTGGCGACTCCACTGGGGAGCTCAAAACTCAGAGTTTTTTACATTCAAATTAATTCATAAAGAAGCTTGCGGTTGGGTTCATAGAGTGCTTGCTTTATTAACCAGCTTGAGCCACCAGAACCTAACATTTCTGGCGACTCCGCTGGGGAACTCCTTACCCAGAAACTTCATAAGACCTTGAGAGTAAAAGGCAGCTTTTTCAAGCACTACCAAGAAATGGTAATCATGATGAGACTTGTTTGAATCAGTGACAAACTAGGTCAACCCTAGGATTCTTTAAGTTTTCTATCTAACCTTGGGAAATCAGCTAGCTTAGCCATAAGGATAGACTGCCTTTGTTTCATGACCGTAGCTAAGTTTTGAGGCAAAGTCAGGACATTCTTTTAAACCACAAATAAAAACAATTCATAAAATACCAAAAATATTTCAGATTGGAATTAAATAAACATGGTGGTGGACCATAAGACCTTTTACCTCTGAAAGGAGCTAAAAATTTCCACTTGGCGACTCCACAATCCTTAAACAGACCTGAAGACTCCACTGGGAAGAACCCTTATCATTATAGTATCATTCAAATTCAGTTAGAGGACTGTAGGATTAAAATTGTGAAAACAGATTAGTTAACCTCTCCAAGATTGTCATATCTGGTTGAACTTTTCTTGTTTATTTGGGTCTAAACAACATAGCATAGTGGCTTCTAAAAATATTCACACTAGATCCCATCCAGACCCTAACCCACCTGAGATATTTGATAATCCAGAAAGTATCCTTTGGAAGTCTCCTAAGGTTAAATTATTAACTGTTTTCAGATCACCCTTGAGAGCTAATTCAGTCCCTGAAAATCTTTCAGCTCTGCAACAATCACAAGCTGACTTAGTGAATCCATTTAGGACTAGGTCATTTGATGATATAATCCAGTTAGACTCAGAGTCTTCACTTTCATCTCCTGAAACAAGTGAACATCCTGGTGGTAGATAAACAACACCTCCTGATTGACATTTCCTTCACAATTTAGGTGTCTCTCATCCAAGATCATCTCAACAATCTACTCCTGGTCCATCCACTTCTACTCACCCTTCATCCACTGTTCAAACCACTCCACTTCAACCCACACCTCCTCTTGTAAATCCACCACCTATAATGGCAGCATGGTATGCTCCCTTAGTCCTTCCTGCACCATTAGTCAATCTTCCACAGGACTATCAATCCAAAATTCCATTGTATGATGCTAGAAATACTATAACAGCATCTCAACATGTAGACAAGATGAATGACTACTTTGACAGAAATGAAATAGATGATGATTCTGTCAAGCTTAGACTATTTGCTCAAAGTTTGGGGGGAGAAGCAAGAAAATGGTTTAAAGGTTTAGCCCCCCATAGTATTAATGATCTCCAAGGCTTCCATCAAACATTCTTAAACAAATGGGAAGTAAGGAAGAATCCTCTCCAAGTCCTTGCCGACTATAAAAATCTCCATAGGAACCCTGGGGAAAGTGTACAAGCTTATTGTACCAGATTTAACAGTGTGTATAATGCACTCTCCCCTAAACTCAAACCTCCTCAGGGCTCATCTTTAAAAAAATTTCCTGAAGGGTTTGATCCTGACATGACATATTCACTCAAAGAAAGAGTCTTTGCAACCCTGGAAGATATGCAAAGAGGTGCCCTTTCTGTGGAAGTAAACTTAATGGAGAAGAGAGCAAGGATGAAAACTGAAAAGAGAGTATCCTTTAGAGAGGAATCCACCCCTTCTACTTCAAGCTCGAAGATGGAAAGAATGATGGAAGAAATGATGAAGAAAATGAGCATCCTGGAGAGAGCACAAGAAAGTCTAAATCAAAACACTCCTCAAAACAGAAACCAAAGCCAGAATCAGAATATTAGAAGAAATTAGCCTCCAAATAGACCCCGGGAAGATGATCAACACATCACTCCTCCCTTTCATCAAAAATTTTTAAGTGAGGTTGAGCAAACAGAACAAATAACAGAGGAGGATGATATAAACTTATTTGGGGTAGATGATGATAGCTTCGAAATTCATTATGATAAAAAACAAGGCCTTTACACACCTTACAATGACAAAAGAGATGATAATGAAAATTATTATCAGAACATGGAAAACGTTGTCATAGAACCTTCAAAGGAATATGAACTCAGAAGCAAATCTAATCAACAAATCCCCAACAATAAAACCTCTTACAAACCTTCTCAAAACAGCACTGCAACCCAGTCGAAGACAATCAAACAAAAAGACAAAACAATGGCTGTTAATTCTGGTAGTGGTAAAGAGAAAGACACTCAAAATATTGAAAAGCGGAGTGCAAACATTAGCAGTACTAACACCCCGGCTAGTACTCCTGGTAAAACAACTTTTCCAACTGTAGATAAAACAAAGCAACAAGTTGTTATTGCTGATAAAGTGGCAGTAAACAAGGCTAAAATCAATGCTTTAAAGAGTCAAAACCTTTTTAGCCTGGAACAAGAAATTTCAAAGATCAAAATTTCTGTTCCTTTAACTGAGTTAGCTGCCCAACATGTATATAGGTCCAAAATTTTGAAATCTTTGAACTTAGAAGATAATGAAGATTCACTCAATCTTAATGATGACCAACCAGAGCTTATTTTTGGTCCAAAGATTGAAGGAAAGTTTCAAGAAGGTCCTGTCCCTCCTTTTTACGTAAGCTTAAACATTCATGACAAAATTTTGCACAATGCTATGCATGACTCGGGCGCTTCCCATAATTTAATGCCAAAAACCGTAATGGAAAGCCTGGGTCTTGAAATTACCAGACCTTACAAAGACTTGTACTCCTTTGACTCAAGCAGAGTTAAGTGTCTACGATTGATAAAAGATCTCTATGTTAACTTAGCCCAGATTCCAGCCAAATGTTTGGTCATGGATGTTTTCGTGGCTTATGTACCCCCAAAGTATGGAATGCTTTTATCAAGATCTTAGGGGGCTAAGTTACAGGGAACTATGCAAATGGACATGACCTATATGACTATCCCTGTTTTTAATCAGACTAGAATACTTTACAGGGAAACCCACATGCAGTACACAGTGACAAGTCAAGACCAGCCTCAAAACTCTCCTTTGTACGCTGTAAGCACGAGCCTTGATTCTTTTATCATGTTTAATGATGAAACACTTACAGAAAAAATCATTTCAACAGAATCAATGGATGAAACGGAGGAAGAGGAACACAACGCTGAACTTCCGAAACAGTCTATTGTGTCTAAAAATCCTAGCAAACTAAACACAGGTCTTGAACTGTAAGTCATCAATCCATTAAACTTAAAACTTGACAGTCAAGAAGACGATCCTCAACCCGATGAAAAACTTGAGGAATCAAATTATATAAAGGAGATACACCAAAATAATAAAACTGAAAATGTTCCTCTCTGGACTATGTATTTTGATGGGTCATGCACCAGAACGAATACTGGTGCAGGTGTCTAGATCACTAACATTGAAAACAATCATACAGAATGTATTTCATGTAAATTAAACTTTCAGTGTTCCAACAACATAGCGGAGTACGAATCCCTGCTCTTAGGCTTACATTTACTGAAAAATTTAGGTGCCAAGAGAATCAATGTATATGGTGATTCCGAATTAATCATTAGGCAAGTTAATGGGGAGTATAATGCAAATCACCACAGACTTAGGGCCTACCGAAATGATGTCATGGATCTTTTGAAAACATTTGACGAGTCCAAACTGACTTTTGTCCCGAGGAAAAGAAATATTGGAGCCCACAATTTAGCCTTTGCTGCTAGAACCTGCCCAATACTATATGATGACACGTCTCAGATAAAATTCAGACCAGCTGTCCCGGATAATAAGAAATATTGGCAAGTGTTTGACGGAGATAAACAAATAGAAGACTTCATGCAATTCAGAAATGAATTTGAACTCCATAGTTCAGATTCAGATTATGATACAGATTGCAGTGAAGAAAATTTTCTTGGTGAAGAAGAACCGTCTCTTGAGCTTATAGACATTAACCTTCAAACTAGCAAACTTACAAACCAAACAGAATGGAGTGCAAAATCTGAAACAGAGGAATTGGAAACTCTGCATTCTAAGGATGATAGTTTGCCCAAGGGTTTGGCCCCTCTAGAAGAATTGTTTGATTTTAACGATGTGGCCAATAAACCAAAACTGGAACTTGTAGAGACTGAAGTAGAGGAGTGCAATATAGGCAGTGAGGAAAAACCGAAAATGATCAAACTTTCCAAAACTTTGCTAGCTCACATTAAACTCAAATACATAGAGCTATTCAAAGAGTTTTCTGATGTTTTTGCGTGGAGTTATGAAGATCTTAAATCCTATGACACTGAAATAATACAGCAAAAAATTCCTCTTAAAGATAACCAAAAACCATTCAAACAGAAACTGCGCAGAATAAACCCTGTCCAGTTCCCATTGGTTAAGAAGGAAATCATGAAGATGCACGATGCTGGTATTATTGTCCCTATTAGATATTCTGAGTGGGTATCTAATCTGGTGTCAGTTAGGAAGAAGACTGGAGAAATCAGGCTTTGTATAGACTTCAGAAATTTAAACAAATCTTCATTGAAAGACAACTACCCTTCACCCAAGATGGATCATATTTTGCAAAGGGTGGTGGGGTCTAAAAGAATTTCTTTGCTAGATGGCTATTCAGGGTATAACCAAGTCTTAGTCCACCCTAATGATCAATTAAAGACAACGTTTACTACACCATGGGGCACTTTCATGTATGTGAAAATGCCTTTTGGTCTAATGAATGCTGGAGCAACCTTTCAGAGAGCCATGGACATAGCATTCTCGGAAGAATTGGGCTTCTTCATCATTATCTATCTTGATGATGTAACTATGTTTTCAAAAACGGATGAAGAACACTTAGAACATTTGAGAAAGGTTTTCGAGAAGTGCAGAAGGTTTGGAATATCTTTGAACCCTAAGAAGACACTATTTGGTCTCCAAGAAGGTAAGCTTCTTGGACACATTATTTCAGAGGAGGGTATAAAGATAGATCCAAAGAGGATTGAGGCTATAGTGCAAATCTCTCATCCTCGAAATATCAAGGAGTTGCAGTCTTTCATTGGAAAGATTAACTTTTTGAGAAGGTTCATCCCTAACTTGGCAGAGCTCCTTAGAAATATCACAAACATGTTGAAGAAGGAGTAAGGGATAAAATGGACCTTGGAAGCAAAGACATCTTTTGAGCTGGTGAAACAAGCATTAACCAAAACACCGGTTCTCATAAGCCCCGATTTTTCAAAATATTTTTATATCTTCTCATTTGCGTCAGAACATACCATTGCTTCTGTCCTTTTACAGAAAAATCCACAAGGACAAGAGCAGCCTATTGCATTCTTTAGCAAGGCATTGAGGGATGCCCCTTTGAAGTATAATATTATGGAAAAGCAAGCTTTTGCTTTGGTTAAAGCATTGAAAGACTTCAGAGTATACGTCCTTCACTCACACGTCATTGCCTTTGTCCCAAATTCGGTTGTAAAAGACATTCTAACCCAGGATCCAGATGGTAAAAGAGGTAAGTGGATTGTAGTAATTCTTGAATATGATTTAGAAATAAAACCCACTAAGCTCATCAAAGGCCAAGGTCTAGCTAAATTAATGGCTGAATCAAATTGTGAACTTCTTGATATTAATATGATCGATGCTTTAGATAACCAAGAAGAACTCTCAACTCTTGTTGTTGAAGATCATTTTATGAATTCTCCTTGGTACGATGATATTGTTTATGTTTTGCTTAATCTGAATACACCTCTTGGTTTATCCAAAACAAAGGCAAGATTCCTAAAGTTAAAAGCTGTAAACTATTGCATTATTGATAAATGTCTTTATTGGAAAAATGCAAGTAGCATATTGCTTAAATGTTTGCCTGAGTTTGATGCAGAAAAAATTAAGCAGGAGTTCCATGAAGGAGAGTGTGGAGGCCATTTGTACTGGAAGTCAACAGCCAACAAAATTTTGAGGGCTGGTTTCTATTGGCCCACCCTTTTTTCTGATGTTCACAAAATGACAACTACTTGCCATAAATGCCAATTGTTTGAGGGCAAGAGAAAATTATTACCCCTTCCTCTGCATCCAATCACTGTTGAAGCTCCTTTTCAACAGTGGGGTCTTGACTTCATAGGAGAGATTCATCCACCATCATATGCCCAGCATAGGTGGATTCTTACTGCCACAGACTATTTCACTAAGTGGATAGAAGCCATTCCTTGTAGGCAGGCCAATGATTCGGTTATCATAAAATTCATAGAAACCAATATCCTTTCCAGATTTGGCTGTCCTACCAAGATCATCACAGATAATGCAGCAGCATTTAGAAGCAAGAAAATGGTTGAATTCTGTCACAAGTATCAGATAACATTGCGACACTCCACAACTTATTACCCTCAAGGTAATGGACTTGCAGAATCTTCCAACAAAAGATTAGTGAACATAATCAAGAAACTATTGGAGGACAACAAGAAGTCTTGGCACACAAAGCTGATCCATGCACTCTGGGCTGACAGATTAACATTGAAGAAATCCATTGGTATGTCACCCTTCCAGCTTGTGTATGGTACAGATGCAATTTTTCCTAACAGCCTCGGTGTACCAGTTATGAAGTTAATTCAAGAGTTGCAGACTGAAGAAAATGACATAATCAGAAGGATAAATCAGACCATTCATCTTTAGCAAACCAGAGAGGAAGTGTATAACAAAGCATTGCAGAAGCAAGACAATATCAAGAAGATATTTGATAGAAGAACAAAGGCCAGCAATTTCAAGATTGGGGACAAAGTTTTAAAGTGGGACTCAAAGAGGGAAGACAAGGGAAAGCATGGTAAATTTGACAATCTATGGCTGGGCCCTTACTCTATTCATTCAGTCGCTAGAAACAATGCATTCTTCTTACAAGAGCTGAATGGAACATAATTGTTTGGGGGTCCTGTCAATGGTAGGATGCTTAAACATTACCTTTCTTAAAACCATTTTGTGTTCTGCAGCCTTTTTATTTTTCTTTTTCCATTGTGAATATTTCATCCACCATTGCATTCAAAGTTGTGAAAAATCAAAAAATACAAAAACAGAGAAAAAATGAAAAGAGGGCAGAAATGAAAACAAGAAAGGCACAGCCCCATGCCAAAAAGAGAAATAAATATGAAAGTGTGCAAGCTCAAATGCCACTCCTCAAAACACACTTCTAATTTGTCAAACTGTTTAATCTTGACTAATTAGCTTTCAATTTTCTGCTGATAGGGTAGCGAATTTGATTTGCCAAACTATTTAATCTTGGCTCATCAGTAGATAGATTAGGATAGAAATTAAGGTTCAAACAAACTCAAAATCTGAACCAAAGTTTCCAAAGAGAGATGACTCAAAACTGTTTTATTTTCTGAGTCATAAAGGAGAAAAACTGATTCTAAATTGCCCAAAATCTGAATCAGATATCAAGGAAGAGATAGCTCACAGAAAAAATAAAAATCAGAGCTATGAAAAGAAGAGAGAAGGCCATAATAAGAAGCTTTCAGATCTTAAGCCTTCAATTTTTGATGTTAAATTTCTGCAAATAATAATCTATGTGCAGCTTGTTTTTATGCCATAGATCACAACAAGTCAAACAGCTTAATCTTGACTTGACTGTTTTTAAATTTTTGTTGTAGAATTTAGAGAATGAAAGTCTGTTGGACAGTTTAATCCCAACAGACAGTAGATTAGGTAGAGAAATATCTGAGCTCAACTGTTTAATCTGAGTTCGGGGAGAAATAAGGAGTAGAACTAGATTATTTTTTATGCTTTCAAAAGAATAAAATGTTGTAAGAGAGTTTGCCAATCCAAGTGCACTCTAAGAATAAAAAATGTTAGATCTGTAGGATTGGGTAGGTAGCAAGCTTGTTGATAAAGGTCCATTGTTTTCATGGTTGCCAAATATGTTTTTAGAGAAGATCATTCAATCACAGGAGGACAGACCAATGGATGGGGCAACTGATCAGCCTCCCAGAAATCAAGTCTGAATTCTTGATGCCTTCAAGAAGGCACCATCCCCAAGTGGAGCCACTGTTAGCCACCTATAATATTTTGTTATACCAAAAGGTGGCTAAATCTTTTTGAGCCTCCAAGGAACAAATTTTATCACTAAAAATTGTTGGCTCTTGAAGTCTCTTTAAGGCCTCATGCCTCTGTCCCAAATCCTCATTTGCTGTCCCATTTTATACTCAGAAAATTCTGCTGATTCCAAATGAAAGAATGCTAAAAGACCATCATTTTCCCTCTTTTCAAACCTTTCATCTGCTCCCCTTTTTCTCCATCAAAACTGCCTTGATTTCATAAGTCCTCTTCTTTCCATATATGAAAAATTCCCCTTTCCATAGTTAAAAACTCACTTTTTAACTATTTCGGAACCCCCATTTCCATTAAAAAACCATGAAAAATGTCATAAAAACAAAGTATTATGACTATGGACTTAAGCCCTTTTGGGCTAAGTCCTAAACCACTTCCCCACCATACGCTTTGGAGTTGGAGCCATTTCCCTTGGGTTAAGGTGCTAATCGCATCGGAAATAATCAAATGTACAAGTCTTCGCCATACTCCGAAGAACTCCGATTGCGATTAGCCTTGCTGCCTAAAACCCCCGATCATATTATTTTCATGTAACTCGGAGCCCACCCTCGGCGCTTAGACCTTGTGAATAGTTCATTCCCAAACCCATTTTTCTTTATAAAACCCAAAACCCGCTTATCCAAACTTTCAACTTAAAAACTTGAAGTCACGTGTTTAATATTTCAATGGGTTGATTGAAAGACCGATCGTGCAATCGCAATCAGAGAAATCAAATGGGTAGATCAAAAAGACCCGCATCAAATTTCCGATGCGATTGGGTCTCGTATGTTAAAAGTTTCTCCCGCCCCTGTTTCATATGACTTCCCCCGGGACCAAGTGTTAAGGACCCCAGGTGCCAATCGCATCGCAATATGCCAATCGCATCGCAATGTTTCAATCGCAATCGCAATGTTTCACCCCCGATTGCCGATCCCCGATTCAATCCCGACCGTTGATCTAATCCTTGATCTAACGGTCCGCGCAAAATTGCATCGCAATGTTTCAATCGAATGCGTTTTTTTTTTACCCCCGATTGCGCTCCTCCGATTAGATCTGGACCGTCCACGTGTCCAGATCGGACGGTCCAAAACCACCCCGCCTTATTTCTTCTCCCCGCTCTCCTTTGCCTGTTCTGCGCCGATCTCCACCGTTAGATATTTTTATCCGACGGCTACGCTCCTCCCCCGCCATCTGAAGCAGTTTAAACCTATTTCCGCAGGATTTCTTAACTTTTTTTGTGTTTTGCAGGTGTTTTAATGGTTTTCCATTATAGAATGAAGGAGAGCCGAGGGTTGGGAAAGACGTTTCCTGTGCCTTCGGGCTATCCAAAAGAACCATTCACGGGCTCTGTATCAAATGATTTATCGATGTTTCATGAGCATTGATAACCTAAAGAGCCCTGCGCGGCCCTGCACATCGACAAGACACTGTTTTATTCAAGAGAGTAGTTAAAGAGTATCATTTTTTGAAGACAAAGCACAACAGATGAAGATCAAAGACAATTTTTACGAGGATTACGGCTAAGACAGTTATCAAAAGCCTAATCCCTAATCTAAAACACAGTTTAAAAGAAAACCTAAAGTGTTCATCAGACATATTGCCTCCACCGCCATACTTTGAGGAAAATTGATTCCTCAACCACTGCAGTGCCACATATTGCTTCAAAATGCTCAATCAGAGGCTGAATTTATTGAACTAAATCAGATATTTTGCCTCGAAGCAGCCAAAGAAGTTATTTCTACCTCAAAATTAATGACAGAATGTGTGCAGAGTAACCCTAACAGTATGCAGAGCCTCAAATGTCAAACAAAGCTCCCTCTGAGCTTACTTCATAAGTGTAAACACATTAATGCAGTGGGACACCTGTAATGATTTCTTCATCGAGCCTCCGAGGGCCAGGAAGACATTAATTCTGCATTAATTGTATTTGAGATCTTTTTATCAGATCTCACCTCCTCATCCTTCTATAAATACTTCAATAGAAGATGAGTGAGGGGTTGGATTAGTTGGTTGTCAATGTAATTGCTGAAGAATTCTATGTAACTGAGTTGAAAACTCTTGATTGTAAATAGTGGTTTCATCGGCTCTTGGAGCTCTACTTGTAGCAGATAGGTTAGGTTGTGAAGAGAGATGGATTAAAACATTGGATCTGAAGATTGTAACCGGTTTGAAGCATCAATACAAAGTGATTTATGGGATCCTGGTCTATGCTGATGGTGATGTTATTCTCACTGTAACTTGTATTTTGTTTCTGTTTTCAATTTGTTTCATTTTCCACTGTAAAGTACAGTTTAAACAGGGTTAGGACCTACTGTATATTAGTAACCTTCTCTGGCTGAGAAATCTTTATCTAAATGTTTTCTTTCAACTGTGTTATTTTAAAATGATTTAATTCAGTCTAAGTACACAGATGCTGGCGTTCCCTCATCCTTTTGTCACTGCTGAATGTTATTTTTAAATGTTACTTTCAATATATGTTGTGTGAGGATGAATTGAGGAAATCAAGGTTAGCCCTGAGTCCCTTTCCTGTTTGCTCAATTATTTGATTGTTTCCCTTAGGATGTGTTAAAAGCTGACTAGTTTCGAAGTACTTATCAGATCTTAGGCCATTCTGTGTTATCTCTGTGATCATCTTGGAAGTAACTAAGTAAAGAAGAGCTAGGAGAGGATTATGGTGAGCCCAACCCGCTAGTTTCTACTCCAAAAGTTGCCTTCAAGTTTCCCTTTGTTTTTATATGTATTCTATTGGAAGTGTATCAAAGGCTGGATAGTTTCAAAGTACTTACCAGATCCTAGTTTTCTTCTATGTTTCTCTTAAGTTCTTGGTCAAAGGCTGGCTAGTTTGAAAGTACTTACCAGATCCTGGGCTGCTCTTTGTTCTGCATATGTCATTTCCCTTTCTTATTGTATCATTCCATTCCATAAATCAAACTTTAAAGAGATCCTTAGGCATAGATGACTTGCCCCATAGATTACTCTTGAACCCGAATGTTTCAATTAAATCCTCTTATGACTCCATAGCCCAATGGATTGAAAACTTGCCATCATCTTTCTTCTTGATCGAAGCTTACTCTTTTGCTTGCAACTTCTCACCTTTGAACCTATTTGCATATAGATCTTTATGCCTCAGGCAGCAATTATGTTCAATCATCCGAAAAGACCAAACAAAACCCTTGGACCTCATAACTAGCCTAATATCATTACCCTAAGCTTTCAAAGACAATATCCATCTTTGTACATATTGGATAGATCCCTCTCCGGATTCAGGAGGGCTAGATCCTAGAATCCCAAAGTTGGTTGAAACGATGTTAACTCTGTGATCGGACTTTGCCAATCTTGCTTATTACAGAGACCTAACAGGTCTCTCCTAATCCCTCCCTTTTGGATCCTTCTTTTGGAAGTAATTGATGCTGGCCAAACTCCTATTGCATCACCCAATTGATACCTCCTCCCCCTCCTCAAATTTCCATCCTCATAACTCTCTTGCTCCATCATTTCTCTTTTCCCTTTTTATGTGCAGTTTTGGGCCCACTATTAGCCTCCACCACATTTCTTTTTCCTCTTCCCTTTCATTCTCCTCAGACCATATATTGTGTCTTCCCCACTTCCCCGCTCACATGGGAAGCTTAGTTTCTCATGGTGTTGGACTCCAAATGAAAAAAATTGTGGTCATCCAACATCATATTTACCAACAATAGTATTTACCTTATAAATATGCCTCTCTCCATTGTAGTATAGGACACCGTCACCTCCACTGCAAAATCCACAATATATTCTTCGAAAACACTCTTAAACCAAAACTCAACAGCATGGGAATTTTTTTAGCTTACCGCTTGAAGCGAGCATACTTCATGTGGCTTCCACTTCCTTGGACTGTTGTGCCGATACATCAAGTTATTATCCATCAGCCGCTGAAACCACGCCCTCAAGATGATAGGAAAATATCCAAATAAAACTTCATTTAAGTCAGTAAACACATGCTTTTGTAGCCATTTCTCTGAGTTCTAGTTCTTGTATCCTATCTCTTTTACAACAAACTTGTGTAATTTCCATTTGAATCATTGTATATTTTCCACCCTCGTGGGGTTCCATAGTTTTCACATTCCTATAAGATAATCCCGTCACACATCCATCCCAACCGTGGTAATGGAACCATTTGTTGGAATGCGAGATTATAACAGACCTGAGATTTGCGACGTAATGGCCAAAAAAGACCCTCTTAGCATCGAATCTTTCAAAATACCCACGAAGTGAGTGAAGTATCACCCAAGATGCTAATGGGTGATTGTCGTAACTAGGTTTCCTCAATCTGACAGGACTGTCTTATGGCTCATGATGCATTACCTCTAACTGATGCATACTCCATTATAGACATATAATTTCACATCGAGCAAGTTGTTAAGCATTTTTACCCATCAGATATTGCAAGTCCAAAACAAACGTGCACGATATATGACCTTAGGTGTAGGCTCAGTCATTAATGAAATATTCAACACCAAAACCTGATAACTCTACTACTAAAAAGAAACACTAGTTATCACTTTGACCCACTGTCTACCATACGAACCTTCACACCCATTTTTAAAGGTTCAACACTGAAAACATCATCAACCCAAACCAGAACATATCATCCCCATATGTGATAATCCCATTCCATGTTATTAACAGAAACAATCAGATTATTAACGAGTTTTTAAAAAATCATTCTATCACAAATTACACAATGAACTAACACATGGAACCATAATAAAACATTCACAAATTTGCATATCAGCAAAATGGACCAAATTATCCAACCACTTATTTACATTATCAATAATAAGAGAGGCATTGCGCCCAAATTTATAATTAGGAACCAAACAGGTTCATCAGCCTTCCAAAACAACAATATGCCCCAACATTAATCATAATATTAACCCATTATAGAATAACAAGACTCATATTAAGCCCATATATCAATAAACACATTCATTACAATAATTTTGCATACTAGTGGCAAACTAAGGCATACAACAAAGACTAAAAAATAAACAGAATCATATATTAGACATTGGTTATGTAGCTCGGTTTATTCCTAATGTGCTCATCTGAAACTCAACATCCAGCAGCTAGCATCCTTCATCCGATGACTAAAAATCAATGACCAACTCGTGCTCGGTCCTTAGGAGCTCTTCTTATCGTTTCCTAGAACCATCTTGAATCCTCTCAGCCTCCTACCTGACCATTCGAGTTGTCCTAGAAAATCGTTAGGATATTTACCTATTTCTTATGAGTTGTCCCATGGGTATCAAGGAATATCCAAAATATCCTTCTACCATTCAACTCAACTCTGCCTCATGTCTTCTTTCCTTGAAATATCTCCATCCTCCTACTCAACATGATCTCCATGATGGGATCCACCTTTTGTAAAATCATAACCGCTAATATTCCCTTACATGTGTTTTCCCTCCATAGGTGCCACTATCATCCTTTCTACGCATCGTCCATCTGCATCGTGCCCTTCCTACTACGTCAGCACCGTGTTGTGCTCCACCTACTATGCTAGCCCTATGTTGCGCTCCATTTACTATGTCAGCCATAGCCCAAAGAGAAGACACATGGATCTGCATGTTCTTTGCATCCCATGGAGAGAAGAAGTCCCCAAATGGATCCGATGTTATAACTTATTTTTACCCATGAAATTTATTCCTAAATTGTATAATATTCAAAACAAAAAAAAAAAATTTAATTATTGCACTTTGTAAATAAATTTGACATATTCTTTATAAATTCCACTTTAAATAAATTTAAGTGCAAATAAACTAAGTTAAATATTTGTTTTTTAAAGCCACCAAAGGAGTTATATGTCAATGTTAGGTCCCTATATTACTAGTATAGTCCCTTATTTTTGTTAGTGTAACCCCCTTATTGTTATTATTGTACCCCTGTAACCCCCATATTTTTATTATTGTGCCCTTAAATTATTATTGTTAGGTCAGCTAGGATTACATTGTGGCCCCACTAGGATTACATTGTGGCCCCATGGACTCTTATATATAGAAAGGAGGTTCTGTAATTTGTATCATCCAAGAATTGTTCATTCATGTAATGTATTGGAGGTTTCCCCCTCGAAGTGGCTTATTTATAAGGCGTTGATATCTCTTTTCTTCTATTTTTGGAGCTGGTTTCACAACATTTTGTATCAAAGCTTTGGATTCTAAGGTTTCGCTGCTCCAAACAAGTCATCGTGGCATTTTCGCTATAATTTTTTTTCTACGAAGGTTCAGAAGCTGAACTTTTTAGAGTGCAAAGATGAAATCCTGAGGAACATTTTTGCAAAATTTCAGAGCTTGGATCGCAATATTTTCAAAGATAGGATCTGTGGAAGTTAGGGATTTTTGCAGGCTCCTGAATTTCATTTATAAAGGTCATCGTGAAATTTTCGCTATAACTTTTTTTATATGAAGGTTCAGAAGCTGAAATTTTCAGAGTGTGAA
Organism: Pinus albicaulis; assembly: GCA_034641835.2. Lineage (NCBI taxonomy): Eukaryota > Viridiplantae > Streptophyta > Pinopsida > Pinales > Pinaceae > Pinus > Pinus albicaulis. Next base: position 626,128,880 of record CM076580.1, on the reverse strand, counting down.
GCTGAAATCTAGAGGAACATCATTGAAAAATTTCAGAGCTTGGTTCGCAATATTTTCGGAGATATTTTCTGTGGAAGTTAGGTATTGTTCAGGATCCCGAATTTCATCTCAAAGAGGTGATCATGGGAAAATATTCATAACTCTCTCTCTCTGAGAATCGGATTGGAATTTTGTAAAAAGTGACTAGAAGTAAACGAACTGTAGTTTCCTTTCTATAAATTTCAGATCCAAAGGAGCAAACAGTGACACGTGGCAAGTCGCACAAGTTCGCTCTACTGAACCAGTCCATAATTAGGTCATTGTGGGAGATTGGACATAACTTTGCCTTGAAGAATCCAAATCAAGTCAGACCTATGGAATTTGAAAGAATATTCAAAGGACTACTACAGGGCCTAATTTCAGATATTGAGGATCTAAAAGTATATATATAAGTCAATTTCAATATCAAGCTCCTCAAAAGCAAGTAAAAGGTGTGTATTTTTTTTCTCGAATTGCATAATTCTTGTTTGAAGAATCAAGTTGAATTGATTTGTAGGGAATATTGTAGAATAGATATCAGTATTGGATTCTAAAATGGCCCTTAAAAATAATTCAACACCCATTAAGCCTTTAGAAGGCTCTACTATGACTCATGAAGACGAAGAAGGGAAAAATGACATATCAAAATTACAAGAGCAAGTGAAACAAATTTCACTCTCGCAAAGAGCAACAAAAAATGACATGGAAGTTTTGAAGAAAGGCGTGGAAACTAAGATGGATGGTTTAAAGAAAGGTGTGGAATCTAAGATGGATGGTTTGAAGAATGGCATGGAAGCTAATATGGATGGCATGGAAGCTGGCATGGAATCTAAGATGGATGACATGGAAGCTAAGGTGGAAAACATGAAGAATGATCTACAAGTAGACATGGAAGGTTTGACAAAGTTGATACAAGAAATGTTTCCTAATGGTGAAAAGATAGTAGAGGAAACTCATGATGAGAACAAAATAAATGTTAAGCATGATTTCATAAAATCTAATGTTGGCGGGAAGAACCACCACATTCCAAAAATGGATATGAGGAAGTTTGATGGAAAGGATCCTGTAACATGGATACTACAGATGGAGCAATATTTTGATCTCCATAATGTGCAAAACACACAAAATGTATGCATTGCAACTTTACATTTAGAACAAAATACATTTGTATGGTATCGATGGCTTTGCTCCCGTAAAAAAATTGTCACTTGGTCAATTTTTACGGAGGAAATAATAGCACATTATGAGGATACAAAGAGCAACACCTTCTTTAGCCAATTGATAAATCTCAAACAAAAGGGTTTAATGGGGGAGCACATTGAGGACTTCCAAAAATTGAATATAAGGGTAACTGATATTCCAGAGGAACACAGGATTGATCTCTTCATAAGTACTTTAAAGGATAACATCCAACATGAAGTTCGCGTTTTGGAACCTGATTCATTGGAGAAGGCATTCAGGTTGGCAAGAAAATTGAATGTAAAATTATGGCGACAAGGAAGCCTACCACTCACTTCTATAAAGAGGGAAGTGTTGCTACTCCTAGATTTCCACAACCTACAAGGTTGACACCACAACAATTGGAAGAAAAAAGAGCAAAAGGGCTTTGCTACAGTTGTGATAGCAAATACACTAAAGGTCATAAGTGTGCTGAGAAGAAATTATTTTACATACATTGTGAAGAGGAAGAAGAAAATGAACAAGAAGAGGATATACACCAGGAACCAGCCCCAGAAGAGGAAGAAATGAATCCAACCATATCGTGTAATGCACTGGCAGGAGTTACCACTCCTCAAACTCTCAAGATAAAAGGAAAAATCAAGAAGAAAAAGGTAATAGTGTTGATTGATTCAGGTAGCACCCATAATTTTATTCATTGTAAGGTAGCCAAGGAATTAAATTGTTTCCTATACCCAGCACCAGAATGTCAAGTGATGGTTGCAAATGGAGGAACTATAAATTTCTCTCGAAAATGCCATAATATCAAGCTAACCATGGGGGAATATGTATTGAATAGTCCAATGCTTTCCATTCCTATGGGAGGTGCTGATGTTGTACTAGGAGTACAATGGTTACAATATTTAGGGACGGTAGCTTTTAATTTTCAAGAACTTTTCTTGAAATTTTTTTCAGAAGGAAAGGAAGTCGAATTACGGGGTATTGAAGGGAAGCCAGGAAGGATAATAAGCTCTAATGTCATGACAAAGCTTCTAAAAAAATAACAACGAGGCGTAATTGCACAATTATGCTCACTAGAAGTTCCGACATCAAAATCATCTATTTCTGCAGATCTCCAACAAGTCTTGGACAATCATTCCAAGGTGTTTGAAACTCCCAAAGGACTCCCACCTATTCGTGATCATGATCATGCTATTCATTTGATTCCAGAAGTGTTCCTCCAAACATCAGGCCTTATATATATCCTTACGTCCAAAAGAGCGAAATTGAACGTATGATTGCAGAAATGTTAGAGGCGGGTATAATTCAACCTAGTCAAAGTTCTTTCTCTGCTCCTGTAGTATTGGTACACAAGAAGGATGGATCATGGCGAATGTGTCCGGATTATAGGGAGCTCAACAAGCTCACCATTAAAGATAAATTTCCCATTCCTGTGATTGATGAATTATTGGATGAATTACATGGAGCAATTTATTTTACCAAGTTGGATCTTTGTTTAGGATATCATCAAATTAGAATGAAGACTGAAGATATTCCAAAAACAACATTTCGAACTCATGAGGGTCATTATGAATTTTTGGTCATGCCTTTTGGCCTTAACAATGCACCTTCTACATTTCAAGGGTTGATGAATTCCATTTTCAAACCCTTCCTTAGAAAAATTTTGCTAGTATTTTTTGATGATATACTAATCTACAACAGGTCTTGGAAGGATCATGTTCAACATGTTGACAGGGTGCTCAAACTATTGCAGGAGAAACAATTATATGCAAAGGCATCCAAATGTTTCTTTGGAGTACAAGAGGTGGAATATCTGGGTCATATTGTATCTCACGAGGGTGTTAAGGTAGACCCTAACAAAATTAAATCCATTAAGGAATGGAAAGTCCCCACAACCATAAAGAAGTTGCGAGGATTTCTCGGGTTAACAGGGTATTATCGCAAGTTTGTTAAGAGTTATGGGAGAATAGCAGCACCTCTAACAACATTATTGAAGAAAGATGCATTTTCATGGACTCCTGAAGCAACTAAGGCCTTTGAACATCTTAAAGAGGCAATGTGCCTAGCACCGGTCTTAGCTACGCCAGACTTCACAAAAACCTTTATTATGGAATGTGATGCCTCAGGAAATGGAATTGGTGCTGTTTTAATGCAGGAAGGAAGACCCATTGCTTTTGAAAGTCGTCCAATCAAAGGAAATTATTTATAGAAACCTATTTATGAGAAGGAAATGTTAGCAATACTGCATGCACTAAAGAAATGGCGAACTTACCTAATGGGAAGACACTTCAAGGTAAAAACTGATCATGATAGTCTTAAACACTTTTTGGAACAAAGACTATCTTCAGAAGAGCAGCAAAAATGGTCACAAAGATGTTGGGTTATGACTTTGAAATAATCTACAAAAAAGGAAAGCTTAATGTTGTTGCAGATGCACTCTCAAGAAAGAATGAAGAGGTGGAAGCATTGCTTTGTGCCATTTCTATTATCCAACCGTATTGGATAACCGAAGCAAGAGATGAATGGAAGAAGGACAAAGATGTATGGACACTCATTCAAAAGTTGCAGCAAGATCCTAGTACATCTGATACATTTAGTTGGAAAAATGATTCCTTATGGTACAAAGATCGCTTATATCTTTGTAAGAATTCCCAACTAAAACAAAAGATTCTTCTGGAATTGCACACTTCTCGTTTAGGAGGACACTCAGGATTTTTAAAAACTTACCACAGGGTGAAGAAAGATTTTTTTTGGGATGGCCTTAAATCTGATATTCAAAAGTTTGTGGCGGAATTTTTGGTTTGCCAGCAGAACAAAGTGGAGACAATTAAGACCCCGGGACTTCTACAACCTTTATCCATTCCAAGTCAACGTTGGGAGGAGATTTCAATGGATTTTATCACAGGTTTACCTAAGTCCGAAGGAAAGAGTGTCATCATGGTGGTAGCTGATAGACTTACCAAGTATGCACACTTTTGTGCATTATATCATCCATTTAAAGCAAGTACAGTTGCTACTACATTTATGGATAGAATTCAAAAGCTACATGGAAGCCCAAGGGTTATTGTGAGCGACAAAGATCCCATTTTTACTGGAAATTTTTGGACGGAGTTATTTTCTTGTTTGGGTACTCAATTAGCTCATAGCTCATCTTATCATCCTCAATCTGATGGTCAAATTGAGATAGTAAATAAATGTTTTGAAGGATATCTTCGTTGTTTTGTATCTGATAAACAAACATAATGGGTCAAGTGGTTACCTCTTGCTGAATGGTGGTATAACACTTCCTTCCATACTGCAGCAAAAATGACCCTATTTATGGCACTTTATGGATATCATCCACCATCCATCACATCATCTTTAAGAGAAAATTCGAAGGTTCAAGCAGTGGAAGATCACATCGAGCATCAGCAAGAAGTTCTCCAACTCTTAAAAGATAACCTGAATTTGGCACAAAATCGAATGAAACAACAGGTAGATCAACATCGCAGCGAGAGAAGTTTTGATGTAGGAGATTGGGTATTTTTACGGCTACAACCATACAAACAAATGTCCCTCAAGCAAGCTAAGAAGGATAATAAATTATCGCCAAAGTACTATGGTCCTTACAAGGTGGTGCAAAAGATTGGTACTATGGCATACAAATTGGAGCTTCCTGCTTCTTCGCGAGTACATCCAGTTTTCCATTTTTCGTGCTTAAAGAAGGTTATAGGTGAAAATCTTCCAGTTCAAACAATATTTCCAGAACTTGATGAGGAAGGAAAAATCATATTGGAACCTGAAGCGGTCACGGAAACAAGAACTCGACAACTACGTAATCGATCAATTTCAGAGTATCTCATCAAGTGGAAGAACTTACCCACTAAAGATTCTACATGGGAGGATGAGAATTTTATACAGAAGCACCCATAGCTACTCAAGTGTTGAGGACAACACTTTTTTGAAGGAGAGGGGCATGTTAGGTCCCTATATTACTAGTATAGTCCCTTATTGTTGTTAGTGTAACCCCCTTATTGTTATTATTGTACCCCTGTAACCCCCATATTGTTATTATTGTGCCCTTAAATTATTATTGTTAGGTTGGATAGGATTACATTGTAGCCCCACTAGGATTATATTGTGCCCCATGGACTCCTATATGTATAAAGGAGGTTATGTAATTTGTATCATCCAAGAATTATTCATTCATGTAATGTATTGGAGGTTGCCCCCTCGAAGTGGCTTATTTCTAAGGTGTTGATATCTCTTTTCTTCTATTCCTATGACTAAAAATCAATGACCAACTTGTGCTCGGTCCTTAGCAGCTCTTCTTATCATTTCCTAGAACCATCTTGAATCCTCTCAGCCTCCTGCCTGACCATTCGAGTTGTCCTAGAAAATCATTAGGATATTTACCTATTTCTTATGAGTTGTCCCATGGGTATCAAGGAATATCCAAAATATCCTTCTACCATTCAACTCAACTCTGCCTCATGTCTTCTTTCCTTGAAATATCTCCATCCTCCTACTCAACATGATCTCCATGGTGGGATCCACCTTCTGTAAAATCATAACCGCTAATATTCCCCTGCATGTGCTTTCCCTCCATATGTACCACTATCATCCTTTCTACGCATCATCCATCTGCATCTTGCCCTTCCTACTACATCAGCACCATGTTGTGCTCCATCTACTATGCTAGCCCTATGTTGCGCTCCATTTACTATGTCAGCCATAGCGCAAAGAGAAGACACATGGATCTGCATGTTCTTTGCATCCCACGAAGAGAAGAAGTCCCCAAATGGATCTGATGTTATAACTTATTTTTACCTATGAAATTTATTCCTAAATTTTATAATATTCAAAACAAAAAAATTAATTTTTAATTATTTCACTTTGTAAATAAATTTGGCATATTCTTTATAAATTCCACTTTAAATAAATTTTAGTGCAAATAAACTAAGTTAAATATTTGTTTTTTAAAGCCACCAAAGGATTTATCTGTCGAGCAATTTTCAACACTGTGGATTGTCTCCACTCAAATAAACGAACAAATAACAATTGCGAGACCCCCCGCACCCCTAATAGTTAACGAAGGGGGGGAGGGGGGTGCCACAAATTTTTTTTTCAAAATTGTTTCTCATGATGTGTCGAGTGCTTATGGATTGTGGGACACCATTATCATAAACCACTTACCACTATGATCCCCCCCCCCACCCCCCCGAAAACCATATTCGTTGTCATTCCTTCCATTTTATCCCGTCGCTACCATCTCCGCCAACTTGGCACTTCTGCCACAATTTCTGCTAAACTAAACCTGCTATCTTCTCCCAATAATTTAATGATTTGAACATTAAATTTTTAAATCACTCCTACCAACATTAAAATATCCATTTATTTATGCACTAAGAATTAATATCCTTAACATCTATTCAAAACACATTTGTAAATCTAAACTCCCCCCAACAACTTTATCGATTTCCTTCATTTCTCCAGTGTTGCACAAGTGCTCAATGATAGAAGGTATCCGAGTTCCACAGTCAAAAACTTCAATTACCCAACAGATTACTAGTTATTATCAATCCTTTGTTCTCTTTAAATTTTAAATGGCTAGTCAAAAGGGAAAATCCAGGATTTCTGTTGAAAACCCTATGCTTCTTCCAGTCCCTAATCTAAAAGAATTCCCTCTGGTAGACATCGATTTTAAAATCCTTGAAACCAAATGTGAATTTAATCTGTATGAACTCCATAATTGGGAATTTCATAAATTCAAATATTTTGGTGATGAATTCATCTTTTCGGAGTCCATGTGGCCACAATTTTTTCCCCTAGACTTATCAGTTCCCTGAGTTTATTACCTAGTGTGAGAATCGATACCTACCTATCTGGAGGGAAATTGTGGCCAGAAATGGAGAATGATTGTTATATATAACCCCTGAATCTATTTTCCAAGCCCTACAAATAAATCCTCCATCTTCTCTTCATGCATTTATAGTTGAATCATTGATGGAAATCTACCAAAAACTCATGTTTCAATAGAGAAACAGTATTTTTGAATCTTACATGCCAGAAGGTTCTAAAGTACCTCATCACAATCCACCTTATTGTTCAGCAAATTTTCCATAAATGTCAAGACAATTAATTTTCATGGCTTGTTGTCTTTTAGGTTACCAAAGTGATGAGTTGGTTGATGAATTCATTTTAGGATTTTTGTCAGTCTTTTCACCTAGTAAAAAGCCGTCTGTTCTTTTTAATCTTGTTCAGTTCATATAAGACATTATTCATGAGTAGTTTTTGAAGTTTAGTGCATAAAGGTATTTTAATCATCAATTTGTATTGGTGCATCTATTTTTATATCATCAACCTGAAAGGTTCAAAATGTCATTTCAAAAGCTAGATTCACAGGGAAAGCCACAGTTATTTAATGGACTTCATTAGTCAAAAGAAATTTAGAAGATTACTCCTTTAGTGATTTTTTAGATCAATTTTAATACTTTTCATTATGTCTCCTTAGCAGGGATTTTGTCCCAAGAATATCCACTGAAATTATAAAAATAATTTTTTTATCTAAATGAGCAATCAAAAGTTGGAGATTGTTACTTATATCAGAATTTCACAGATATTAGATTTTATGGTTCTGAGTTACAACCTTATAAATTGTAGAGATGGAAATATTACTAAAGGATCTATGTGTTATTGCATGAACTTCTACATTAGAAGCAGGGCCAACTAGCTAGGACTCAACTGAGCAGCGATCCAAATCTATGGGAGATTTTTCACTGAAGAAAATAGAAATTGAGAATTTGAAAGCATCATTAAAGAGGGAAGAAGATAATAAAATCAAGGCAAATAATGCATATCTTGCAGAAGCATAAAATTTCATCAAGCTCACCAAACAACTTGAAAATTACATGGATGAATCAATTAGTGCACAAAATATGGAAAAATCTAAAGAGAAAATATGGGTAGACATAAACTCAACCATTACAAATGTTTGGAAATCAATAGAAATCATTTTTTAATAGGGTAAACTAGTACAAAAAGGAAAATCAACCATTGTCGAGATCAAAGAGGAACTGGACAGCAAACCCGGAGAAGCAACAAGAATAATCAAACTTTTGTATTCAAAAACAAAAGAACTTAAAGAAATGGGCATTGAAGACATGATTGATGCAATCCTTGAAGCCATAAAAGTATTGATAAAAAGAAATTTAATGCTACAGCTGGAAAACAAGTGTCATAACCTATAAGTTCAAATCAAGAGATTTCATAAAACGTTTTTTGTTTTGTAGCACAAAGGAATCCCATCACTTAGAGATTCTCATGGATAGTTTAATCCAACAGGAAAGTTATCAGAAGGGATTTCACGACATAGCAGTAGACAATTCCAAGTTTTCCAAAGTAAAAGGAAATTTCGATGGTAAATTTTTTCTTCAAGGGTTAGAAAATGATTTATTCATTTCATATGAAATTTACCATCTCTTTGTCAACAATCCTACATTTGAAAAATACATTGAGCTAGATGAAACATTTAGGAAAGTAATAAATTTTTCATATCCAAATGATGATAAGTGGGATAATTTCCATGAACTTATTGAAAGAACTTAAAGTAGATTTAGAGGCAGGATTTGGGCAAAGAAACAGGAACAAAATCATCAGAAACAAGTTTAAAGACAACAGTTAGAGACTAAATGCTCGAATGGCATACAAATTCCACTAGAACAACACCATAATTTATATTTTAAGTTGTATTAATTAGGATTATCCAAATCATTTTAGATAAACTTTATTTTATTGTAAAAAAATTGTAACAGGATAGATATTTTGAATTACACTCTATAATTATTTTGTAATTCAAAGTAAGAAGATTTGATACTTCGATAGAACCAGAGACAGTATTGTGTTTTTGGAAATATTGAAGATAATCAAAGGATTCTGGCTTCAGTTTCTAGCAGCATTTTTGTTCATGTGAGTCTCCCTTGTGTAATCATTAATGTTATTCTTCATATATTTTAGGTAATAAATAAGTATTGGTAAGGCTATATTGAGTTTCGATCTCCCTTACAACCCATGCAAAGTTATAATCGTCACTTAGATTATCTAATTAAACAAAATGTTTAACTTAGTACTTCTACATCATTAAATTATTTCCCTATGTCATCTCTCAAATGTATAAGTGTTAAGCTATAGAAATATTTCTATATGACTATGCTTTTTTTGATAATATAAATATTCAAGAAGATTTAATTACGAGATATCTCCTTTTTTCATCTATAATAAGCATTTAAATATTTACATGTTGTTAGTACTGGAATCAACAATTTGATAAATATTTAATATACTGAGTTATGTATATGTGAAAGATTTAATTCATTTACCATCCATTCAAATAAATATGTATTTATATGCTTTGGCACAATTCTCGAGCCTAAAACTGTCTACAAAGAAAAAACATAAGTGTTGTACTATGTCATGTGTATTGTGTACGTGTCGTGGTTTTGTATCATGTATATATGTGAAAGTGTTGTGGTACACCATGTGTACATGTATGTGTTGTATAATGTGTTGGGACAAATAGGTAAGGGTTTGTATGGATGCCCTTGTTGTTGATATTAAGGGAGGAGGTGATGTAGCCTTTGGATTCCCTTGTTGTTGATATTGAGGAAGGAGGAAGTACAGTATTTGGATTCCCTTGTTTCTTTGGAAGAGAAGAGAAGATAAGGCATTGAGTGCTTTCTGGGTTTGGAAACTGATCTAGTGTGTGTACGTGGTCAAGACAAGAGAAGTCACTAGGTCCCTGCCAGCTTGGCAACCGATTCAATGTGTGTATAGAAAAAGACAAAGAACATAGGAAAAAGAAAAAAACATATTGAAAGATAAGTATGAGTATTTTATTTTAGCTTTGAATTTCAAAATTATGCACATAATCTAGGATTTTGATTTATGATGGTTGAGTTTTGAGCTAACCAAATGTGATATGTTTATACATGATAATTTTATCAAGGAGATAATTTGACTTATTGTGACAGGAATAAATAGAATTGCAAATGTCACCTTATTGATGAGCTACCAATGAGGTATGATTTGAATTTATTACAATTCATTTTTATTCTAACGGAAATTATGTGCTTGGTGCAGGAAAGCATGGAAATGCCTTGTTGGGTGATTGGAACTAGCTACAAGAGTGGTAATAGCAACAAAAAAAGGAATTGGAACATGCAACAATACGTTGGTAAATGAATTCAAGAGAAAGGCCATTGTGGAACACTTGTACCCAATAGTGTCCATTGATTGTCATAATCATGCTATTATCAGTATGATAATTTTGAGGTAGGGGTAAGCCTTCATTTTTGGACCTTCCAATGCGAGGAAACCTTTCCAAGGAATGGATCACTCAAAGGATTGGAAAGCAGAGAAAGGGATGCCTAAAATTGGAAGGTGAGTGATTGCATGGAAGGGGGTGACTGGATTTCCCGAGGGACTAGGAAGTAGAGAAGGGAAGGTTGTGGAATAATTTTTTTTAGTCAATAACATTGTTGATTGGATTCAAACGCACCTTAGGACTGTGTCGGGGAAAAATGATATGGTAACTATTCGTTGAGATAACAAGTAGCATAAGGATTGTAGCATTGCACATTGGAGGCAGACTTTGATTTTAGCAGTGGTTTCTAGACTTCCTAAGAAGGAGGTGAATCCATGGTACTACTTTTGTGGGTGGAGGTGTGAGCCTCTGGATTCCCTTGCTGTTGATTTCTGCATCATATCATTTTATTTACTGGTTAGATAAAATGTGAATATGTATATATGTGTAAATTATTTTAAATACTGTATCAAGATATGTTTATATATCTCCATAAATAGTATGTTTTTCATGTTTTTAGCAGTTTTTCATTGTAAATATTGTATTGATATGGGTTTATAAAGCTCTATAAAAAGTACATTTTGTTGGTCATAAGTGTCATAGAACACCAAGGGCAGTATTCCCCCGAGAGGGGGGGGGAGGGGGTGTTGTAACAACCCTAGGTTATATTTCATGTAAAAATGAAAAAATCAACCAAGGTCATGGGACATGTATTCCAAGTTGAATGAGGAGGGGAAACATCACTTTGGGGGCCACTTGTGGTTAATTAATGGCTATGGAAATTGGCATTGGAATTGGCAAAGGAAAAGGGAAATAAATGGTAATTAATTCAAGAAATAAAGGAAAATAGGAGAAAAGGAAGATGAAGAGACAAGAATATGCATGCAAGGGAAATTAGAGAGGAAATAAAGGAAAATTAAAGAAAAGAGGAAAGGGAAAGGAAGAGACACCATACATCAATGATAAAAAGGTATCTGAGAAATATTTGACAACTTTTGATTATTTTTCAACTTTGAAAACTTTAGTTTTGTTAAGGAATAAATTGAATCCCAAGGGAGAGAGAACAAGCAAGGGAGAAAGAAATAAAGGAAAGAAATGGAACACAAGAGGAAGTTTGAACAACAAATAAGGGCAGAAATAGTTGTGGATTTGTAGGTAACATTGTGCATGTGTGATTTAGCATGCTAGGATTTGATGCATGGTGTATGCATTGGCTTATTTTTTATGTTTTTTTCATTGGCATGGGATTTTCCTAGATTGAAAATGATGTACAACCTTGATTTTCCATTTATTAGATAACCTTGATGTAGTGGGTTACTTGTTTTGGTTAAGATTTTATTACTAATAGATTTTGGATCATGGTTGAGGTGGTATCAAGAAAATTCCTAAGGGTTGAGAGTGGATATGGTTTTTCTCCTGGAACTATTGACAGGTTTGTGGAGATTCTCATGGCCAGTTAATCTAGCAAGAAATTTATCATAAGAGACTTCACGACATAGAAATATACAATTCCAAATTTTCCAAAGTAAAAGGAAATCTTGGTGGCAAAAATTTTCTCCAAGGGTTAGAAAATGATCTATTTATTTCATATGAAATTCACCATATCTTTGTAAACGAACCTACATTTGAAAAATACAATGAGCTAGATGAAACATTTAGGAAAGTAATAAAGTTTTCATATCCAAATGATGATAAGTGGGATAAGTTTCATGAACTTATTGAATGAATATAAAGTGGATTTAGAATTGGGAATTGGGCAAAGCAGCAAGAGTAAAATCAATTGAACCAACAGAATTACGTTTAAAAATAGAAGTTAGAGACTAAATGCTCAAATGGTGTACAAATTCCACTAGAACAATGCCATAATTTCTATTTTAAGTTGTATTAATTAGGATTATCCAAACCGTTTTGGATAAACTTTATTTTATTGTAAAAATATTGTAACAGATTAGATATTTTTGAATTACACTCTAGAAGTATTTTGTAATTCGACGTAAGAAGAGTTAATACTTTGGATAGAACCAGAGACATTATTTTTTTTTGGAAATATTGAAGGTAATCAAAGGTTTATGGCTTTAGCTTCTAGCAGAATTTGTGTTCATGTGAGTCTCCTTTGTGTAATAATTTTTGTTAGTCTTCATATATTTTAGGTAATATAGAAGTAATGGTAAGGCTATATTGAGTTTCGATCTCACTGACAACCCCGACAAAGTTATAATCACCACTGAGATTAGTTAATTAAACAATTTGTTTAACTTAGTACCTTTCCATCATTAAATTATTCCTTCTGTTGTATCTCAAACGTGTAAGTGTTAAGCTATAGAAATATTTCTATACACCTTTTATTTGTTTGATAATATAAATATTCAGGAAGGATACTTAATTACCACAAAACTCCCTTTTTATCTGTTAAATCATTTCAATATTTACATGTTGTTGGTACTGGAATCAACACTTCGAGAAATATTTAGGATATTGAGTTATGTATATGTGAATGATTTGATTCATTTATCATCCATTCAAATAAATCCTTATTTAGATGCTTTGGCACAGCTCCTAAGCCTAGAACTATCAACAAAGAAACTACATCAGATTGGTGTTGTTTTCGAGGAACATATTTTTAAGTTAATTTCCATGGGACAATGATAAGACTTAGCTCTTAATGGTGAATAAGAGGCTATAAGGATAAAATTCTTCACCTTGAAACTTCATAAATTAAATTTGGCTTCACACAGGCATATTTTGATCCTCAATGTTTTACTCCATTATCAAACCCAGAAATAATTGTGTCATTGGCTTCCCTTAGATGTATACTTGAAGCATCTACTTCTACTTCACTCCCACCTGAAACAATTTCACAACCTCAACAACCTGGATCAATTCCTATCCCTATTGAATTATCTAATTTACCACATAAATTTTTTAGAACTTCCTTCTAAGGGAGTAGATTTTCAATCTACCTTGTTAGTTCATCAACTTGAATCCTTTGAGATTCATGCCTCCCTTTCATAGTCATCTAATACAGAAGCAAGGCTTTAACTAAAATTACATGAACTTAAACCTGGAGACTTTATATCCTCTATGATTCACACAATTTCTTCTACTTCTGATATGCCTGAAGAAGAACTTAAAATCTATATAAATCCTTTAGCTTTTTAAGACAGAGAGAAAATTATCCATAAATTTCAAAAGTTAATTGTTCATCCTCAGTTTCCAAAGAATCCTATAGTTTCAGGATAGTCATCTTCTAGTAAATATTTATCTCCTAAACAATTAGTTTTACATCAACAATAAATGGTTGTATTTAGACCAATTTTCACAACACAGTATGTAGCACTAGTAATTCTGCCATCCCTAAAGGATGCCTGAAACATCTACCTAAATTTAATGGAGAAACAGGACCATCAACAGAAGATGATCTATCTGTGTTTTTGAATTTTGTAGATAATATGAACATAGAACATGAATATGTTTATATGAGATTGTTTGTTTAATCATTAGAAGGAAATGTTAGGATTTGGTTTAGATTGTTACGAGAAAATTACATTAATTCTTGGACAAAATTAACCAATATCTTCATAAACCAATGGGGAATCAAGAAATATCATGTTTATTATCTAATAGAATTTGAAGACCTCAAAAGTAATCTTGGTGAACCTGTTGTAGGGTTTTTTAAAAGGTTTAATAAGATTTACAATAAGATGCCAGCAGATTTTAAACCTCCAGTAACTACAGTTAAAGTTAGATTTTCTAAGTCATTTGATGATGATTTTGCTTTAATATTGAGAGAAATAAAATCTGAAAACTTAACACATATGAAAACTAATGAAATTAAAGTAGAAGCTAACAGAGCAACATCAGGTAAATTGAGAGCAAAAGAAGAAAAAACAAAAAAGGAAATTGAAAGCTAAAGAAGAAGTTGGTTCATATTCAAATATTAAGGAAGAGGAACATAAAACTGATGAAATCACTTCAATGTTAAGGAACCTATCTAATAGAATGTCCGGGATGGAAACACAACCTAGACAAGCACAACAAAATGTGAATAGACCACAAGGAACTTATAGAATACAATTTTAGCCACAAATTTTACAAAGAGAAAGACAAAAAAAATAATGATCAAGGTATTCAAACTACATTGATGGTTGATGATAAAGTTGTGGAAGAAGTGATACCAGTGGTAGATGACATAAACTGTTGTGGTGATCAGCAAATTAAAAATTCTATTTTTCTTGTAAATCAATTTCAACCTTTAGTTCAGAATATAGAATCTTTATAACTTTCTAAATATCAAGATTTTTTTCTAAATGTTTAATTGTAGAATTAAATAAAACATATGATCTTAGACCAAGACAAGGTCCAGGTATACATGTAAAGAAATTTACATTTGACCTATATCAAGATAAAATTGTTGAAACATTTTCTTCATAGTCCCAAAATCAGCGATCAAATGAATGAACAACATAAAAATGTGTTCCTATTGTTTTCAATGTTGAAAAGGAGCTAGAAAAATTAAAAAATTCAATTCATTTATCTGAGCTATCAAGAAATCCTGGTTATAAGAAACAAGTGTCCAAATTGATTCAATCTTCAAGTGTGGATGTTGAAGGAGATATAATTAGTTTGCATGATGAAAAAACCTATGTTATTTTTGGGCCATGTTTGGATGTCCAAGATATAGTGTTCCTCCTTTCTATTTAACTCTAAAGATTCATGATTTTCTCCTCTACAATTGCATGCTAGACTTGGGGGCATCTCATAATCTTATGCCAAAAAATATTATGGGTCTACTCCAACTGCAAGTAACAAGACCCTATCATGATTTATATACATTTGATTCAAAAAAGGTGCAGTGTTTAGGACTGATTAAATATCTGGTGATAACCTTAGCATAGATTCATGTTAAAAGTGTTATGATGGATATAGCAGTTACAAATATTCCTCCAAAATTATCAAGATCCTGGTGTGCTAAATTGGGAGGAATTTTACAAATGGATATGTCATATGCTACCATCCCATTTTATGGAGGGGGACATATAAGGCTTTAAAAATAAGTGAGATTCATAAAAATTGTATGTAATGTTAGTCAAACAGTAAATCACCCTATATATTTTGTGGATCAAGATTTAGGGTGTTTCATTTTAGCTTTAAATGATGAATGTAATATACATAATAGAATTGAAGACATTGTAAATATTCCTCAATTTTCAGAAAATTATGTTTGGAATATGTATTTTGATGGAGATTTTTCCAGAGAAGGATTTGGAGTTGGAATTGTTTAATTTCACCTAAAAATAAAATTATCACTCAATATTTTAAATTATATTTTGAAGTCACAAAAAATGTAGCAGAACAGTAATATTTGATACTTGGATTGGAACTGGCTCAGAAAATGAAAGTTTAGAGATTGTCAGTATTTGGCGATTTAGAATTAGTGGTGAGACAAGTTATAAATATATGTTAGACAAACATCCTAGATTAAAATATTTACATAAATGAAACATGGGATTGTGTAGAGAATTTTTTTCAAGATTTTAACATTGAATCCATACCAAGAGAGGCACTCCGCCAGATTCCCAATGTTGAAGAAGGAATCCCAACATAGGTAACCACAGACCAACCTTTTAACTTGGTATCTAGCCCTACCAAGTCAAAGATGGCTCTCTCAACAAAAAAAATCCTAGGAGCTTGAATGGATTAGGATTTTAGGCTAGGTGTGAGTTCAGGGGGTTTTGATAATTGATTTTGGTCGGGCTGCTGGATTAAGTATGGTCAAGGGAGCTAGGTCAAAGAAAATGAGATAGGGTTGCATAGATTCAATGGGGAAATGTATGCATAAAGCTTAACACGTTAAGATGATTGTGATGAGATGGTTTTAAGACTTATGAGGATCTATGAAGAGCATACGAGATGTATTCTTCCTAAATAGAGGAAAATGGACAAACTATGATAACTTTCCCTAAAAAAATCATGAGAAAGCATGTATTCTGCCTATCAACTTGAAAGATATCATACAACAGAGATGTAATGAACATGAAGACAACACATTCTAACATATGAAACTAAAGGAAAAACAATGATAAACATCATACCACATGTATCCCAAAAAATAACTGCAACTCTTCTTTATTAACTAGCCAAACTGAGTACAATAGTCCTTGATCAATGAGCTAGCATCCAAACTGATTCCACCCCTTGCTAAGAGTGAAGAAAGGGACTAAATAAACATAAAAAAAAAATTCACTCATCCTCAGGGTTAGAATCCATGAGGTGAGGAAGAGATCCACAAAATTTTGAACTAAAAGCTGGAGTATAGGGAGCTCTAAGTGACTCCTCTCTAAATACATTCAAACTAATTCATTTGATTTAATGACAAATTTTACCTGATGAATCTACCCCTAGGTAACTTATCCATAACATAACTACATTTATCATCTTCAATTACATATGTGGAAACATCAATTTCTGAGATAAAGTCAAAATTACAGTGAAATTTCAAAAAAAAATCAGCAAATGGTCAAGTGCGCCATTTTCTGTCAAGTGCGTCGTCATTGTGTCAAGTGTGCCCTCCCTATTCAAGGATGATTTTGACTAACTTGTAGGTGTCCAAATCAGGCCCAAAATGGCTTGTTGAAAATATCTTCAAGTCTATTTTTTGAATATGTCTCCAGTTTTCAAAATGAAGGTGATTTGATCCCTTGAAACTTCATTCTCCCAAGATTGCTCTGTGCGCAACGCCTAGGCCAAAATAGGGGCATAAACATTATTTTTAGCTTTTTTTTTTTACCTTTTGACCTACCAAATCTGCAAACGAGGGCTTTTCTTAGATGTATTTGTCCTTAGGAATCCACTAGTGGTCTCCTTTCCTCAAAAAGTGCCTCAAAAAAGTACGCAGCGCCAAAGGCACTGCGCATATGACCAATTTGCTGATATGAACTTGTTCAGGAATACACAGAAAAACACAAATTTTTCAAAAAAATGGTCAAATGGCTTCAAAATTGGTGGAGAGAGTGTTGGTGAGGTGTCTAGGCTTGGAGTGAAGCCTCTGCAAGTATACCCAATTTCTTCTTCTCTTCCTGTTGAGTTAGGGCTTCAATCTTTGCATTTGCTGCCATGATTTTTTCCCTTTTATTTCTTTCTCTTTTGGCATAGTGTTTGGCCATTCTCCTTTGAATCTTGTTGTCCTTTTTAGTCTTCTTTAACAACTTCTCCAAGTGGTCATTTATGGCTTGAATCCAACCTTCCTTGTCTTTTTTGATCATCTCCAAGAATTGATCATCAAGGATGGCTTCATCAACTATCTCTCTTTGCCTTTGTCTTTCAATCTCCAAGGCTCTTTTTAAGCCTCTGGTTCTAGGCCTGCCTCTTGGTGATTGTTATTCTTATTATTCAATCAAACCATGCTTCTCTGGGGTCTCAGCAAGTAAATCTTTAGCTTTTTCTACCTCCCTTTGAGCTGTGATATACTTAACCTCATCAATGAATTGCTTGGTTTTCAACTGCTCATTCTCCTGCTCAAGGAATTTTATGACAAAATTTTCCCTATCAAGATTAGTCTGGAGCTCCCTAATATCGGTATCCTTTCCTTTGATGGCTATGTTGATTTTTTCATCATGATCATCCTCACCTAGTTCAACAAGCTCAAAATCATGCTCAGTCTCATGGAGGTTCTCTTCATGTCTAGCCTCTGGCTGAATTTCTGACTCAATCAAATTTTCTTTGCCTTTGTCCACCTGCTTTGTTGATGTAGAAGGCATGGCCCATTCCACTATGTGTGGAGAAAACACATGCTTGTGACCTCTCTGGTAGTTTTTTGGCAATGGCTTAACCTCAACCACATTAGCCCTCTTAGGCTCACTGACCTCAATCCTACTAGGTGATCCAATGTCATGATGAAATGGAGATGAAGGAGGTTAAATGGGTGAAGGGGTATGATCTGATGATGATGAATATGTTATGGGCTGAGATGGAGGGATGAAAGTTGATGGCTGAGATGATTAAGGCACATTTTGTGTATGCTGAGTAGATGGCTCTCTGAATATATCATTGGCTATGAAGGTACTCCATGAAATGTTTAGTTCATTGAGATGATACAGGACTATGATTTGATAAGGGAATGATGGAAAATAATTTTCATTTGATGTTCATATTCCCTTTTCTGGACAATAAATTTCATCTTATCAATGCTCCGGAAAAGGTAATGGGGTATTCTGAGCATCTTTACCCTAGTGAAATACATTAAGATTCAGATGTGATAGGTATAAAGTCTTGAAAATATACCTTCACATGAAAATTATTTCATGATTATCTTCATCATTGGTGCATATCTATCCAGGAGGTAGGAAAAAGGAAAGAATCTCTTTTTCTTATTCTTATATCTTGGTTTCATGAAAGGCTCATAGTAGTGTTCCTCCAATTCACTTTGCTTAAACCATTTCTCCCCAACATTTGGGATCCCGGTGGCAGTTGAAATGATGCCAGTTGACACAATAAAGGTGACACCATCTAGAGTAACTTGGTTGTCATGGAGGTTGGATATGAAAATCCTGGTCAACATGGCATGGTGTTGGACCCTCTGAATTTTCTCATAGAACTCAAAACACCCAACATGTTTGAAACATGTCACTGTCATAGGAGATAAAAAAAGGTCCTCTAGTACTTTTTGGCTCTAGTCTGAGTATTCTTCCCCCTTGATGTGACCTTCTATCCTTTTTTTCTTCTCCCTCACTGTATGTTCTGTTCTCTTCTTCTGCCGTGATGTTTTAAATTCAAAACCCTAGGGAAGTGTAATGATGGTGGAAAGTGGTCTTAGGAATGAGGAATGGGAAATGGAAATTGAGGGAGATGGTGCTAGGGATTTATGAAATGGGAAAGGGTATAGGGAGTAGTGAAAAGGTGTAATTTAGGATGGGGAAATTATTTACAGGTTTGGGGTTAGGAGCCTAGGTAGTTGTAGCACCTAGGGCTTAGGGTATTGGGAAAAAGGGTTAGGGAAAGGGGATTTGTAATATAGGGGTTTAGGAATGGGTATTTTGCAATGTAGGAAGGGTATGATGGTGTAGGGAGATGCAATTTTGGGAATTAAGAGTGCAATGGGAGATACTAGGGTTTTAAAATGATTTAAACACCAAATTCTAAAAAAAAATTCACAACACCTAATAAATGAACTTGATGGAGAGGATAATTGATGGAATTATCTTTCATTCAATTGTTGGAGGTCAATGAGAACGTTGTTAAAGCTTAAGAAGTGGTTTATTTTCAATTTGAATGAGTTTCTGGATTTTCTGGTCAAGTGCGCCCTTGCAGAAGGAAGTGTGCCATCTACTCAGTTTTTTGCAAAAAATTTTCTATAAACTCAAAAATTTTCCCTCTTAGAGTGTGCTCAATGATGGTAGGAAACAAATAAGTTTGAATTTGATGTCATTAAGGATTTAACACTTGAATGAAATTGATCTTTTGATTTAAAACCCACTTTTCTAATGTTTCATTTCACCTTTGAAAACTTTTCTAAATACCTTTTTCACTTTGATTTTCTTCTTTGCAAGTTGATGTGTTGGAGTTTGGCACTCTTTACATTTTGACTTTCTGATATTCAGTTTGGCATATGAGTTTGAATTGGAAACTTGGGACAATACTTATTACATATAATGAGCATAAAATTACATTAAAAAAAAAATTTACATCTCTGTTTTGAATAAAATTACACTTTGGTAGGAAAATCATACTTTGAAACCATAATTACAACCTTTAAAAATAATATTTACATGCAGACAAATCTTCTTCAAATGATAAAGAAGTATTATTTAATCACTCTCACACTTTTGCTGACCTTATTGAGATGACATGGAGTATTATTGAACCTTGGAAAATGAAACCTGGTGACCTAAATGGACCATGAATGACCAGAATCCATGTTGACTTTGACTGGCATAATGACATAGTGAAATGAGATTTCAAGGTTGATTTATGCTCAGCAAGACATGAAGGTGGGCCAACAAATGTGGATTTTTTAGGGATAGTGAGGTTTTATGACTAGGGATACCATCAGTGAGTAAATTTTTTGTATGACCTGGTGGAATGATATAAAAAATTCTGAGTGGAACCCCTAAAATGAATATGAAAAGAGTGATTTTGATCACTGATGGAAAAATGAAAATTCTGACACTAACAGATAACATGCAAGCAAACTCTTTGGCAATTTCTGCAAGTAATTTTAAAGTTCCAAAAACTTTATAGTTGCAATACCATATTGAATTTACGTACAAACCTTCAATCCCTGAAAATGTAAAGCATTGGAAATTATTTGAAGATGATGAGCAATTGAAAAGTTTTATGCAGGATATGGAGGAATTTTCTCGCTTGCATATTGATGAAGAAAACAATGAAACAATCAGATAAAGTATTTCTGATTCAGAAACAAATTTCAAACATAAAATAGATGACGATGATATTATTTAGCTATCCAACAGTCATATTCCTAAAGGATTGGTGCCTCTAGAAAGATTTTTTGATCATAATGATGTTGTAAAACCTTCAATGTTGAATTCACAACAAGATGATGTGCAAGACTACAATATTGGTACAAATGAAAAGGTTAGAAACATTAAAATTTCAGCAACTTTACCAAAGGATATTAACAACAAATATATTCATTGATTTAAGGAATATAAAGATGTTTTTGCATGGAATTATGAATATTTGAAAATTTATGGTACATCTATTATTGAACATAAGATTCCTTTGAAACCAGGAGTAAAACCATTTCAGCATAAATTGAGGAGGATAAATCCAATCTTCATTCCAATAATAGGAAAGGAAGCAAATAAATTACTAGATGCAAAAATTATTGTTCCTTTAAGATATTTTGAATGGATAGCTAGTGTAGTCCATATCAAGGAAAAAAATAGAGAAATCAGACTGTGTGTTGACTTTAGAAACCCAAAGATGGATACTTACCCTCTACCAAATATGGATCATTTACTTCAAAGAGTAACAGACTCAAATAAAATTTCAATGTTAGATGGTTTTTCTGGATACAATCAGATATTGGTCAGCGAACAAGATAGATAAAATACAACTTTTACAACACCACGAGGTACCTTCATGTATGCTAAGATTCCATTTGGCTCAATCAATGTTGGTGCAACCTTTCAGGGAGCCATGGACCTGGAATTTGTTGGTAAGGTAAATAAATTCATAGTAATTTACCTTGATTATTTGACTGAAATTTCAAAATTTGATGCAAAGTACATAAAACACTTGAAGAAATTATTGGAGAGATGCAAAAATTTTGGGATTTCTCCTAGTCCCATGAAATCAATCTTTGCTTTAAAAAAAGGGAAAATTTCTTGGCCATATTATTTCAAATGAGGTAGTCACAGTTGATCCCAAAAGAGTATCAACTATTTAGTTAATCATTTTTCCCAGAACAAAGAAATAAATTCAATCATTTTTAGGAAAAATTAATTTTTTGAGAATATTTATACCTAATTATGTCGAGATTGTAAAAGATATTACGGATATGCTTAAAAAGAATCATAAATTAAAATGTAATGCACAAGCTATATTTTCCTTTTCACAAATAAAAAAGGCACTTGCAGAAGCACCCATATTGGCTAGTCCAGACTATTCTAAGCCCTTTAGTATTTTCTCTTTTTCCTCAGATAGTACAATAGCAACAGTCTTGTTACAGAAAAATAAATATTACGATGAGCATCCAATTGCTTTCTTTAGAAAAATTATGAGGGATGCTGAACCAAAGTATGATATCATTGAAAAGAAAGCTTATGCTTTTGTTCAAGCTTTGAAAGCTTTTAGAATTTATGTGCTTCATTATCGGGTAATAGATTTTGTACCAAACAATGCAATGAAAACAATGCTAACTCAACCAGATACAGATGGGAAAAGAGGTAGATGGATACCCAAAATTCTGAATTTTGATTTGAATATTAGACCAACAAAGCTAGTAAAAGGACAAGGATTGGCTAAACTGTTAGAAGAATCAAATTGTAAAGTTCTGGGCATAAATTCAATTATCCAACTTACAGGAATCCCAGAGGAGAAGAATCCAAAAGAACCTTCTCCCGGTTCAGAAGAGAACAATCCAAAAGAACCTTCTCCTAGTTCAGTATCATATCCACTCCCTTTGCATATTGATGAAATTCTTTTATTATCATAATGGTATAAAGACATTGTACACTTTTTGAGAGATTTTGAATATCCTCTCGAGTTTAACAAAAAATAATGCAAAACTCTTAGACTTAGAGCAACAAAGTATTGCATACTTAATGAAAATATATATTGGAAGGATCCATTAAACATCCTTTTGTTATGTTTGAATGGAAGTGAAACAAAGGGTGTAATTGAACAATTTCATGAAGGTGTATGTGGAGGTCACTATGCCTAGAAAGAAACTACACACAAAATATTGAGAGCAAGATTCTATTGGCCTAAGTTATTTGCTAAAGTTGGTATGAAAGTACGAAGTTGTATTCCTTGCCAAATATTTGCAGGTAAAAAAAAATTATTTTCCCTCCCTCTTATTCCAGTACGAATTGAAGCTCCTTTCTTACAATGGGGCCTATATTTCATTGGTGAGATAATTCCTTCTTCTAGTAATCAACATAGATGGATCCTAACAACAACTCGTTATTTCAAAAAATGGGTAGAGGTTATTCCAGTGAGAAACACAATTGATTATGTGGTTAAGAAGTTTATTGAAGAAAATATTTTGTCCAGGTTTGGTTGTCTGATACAAATAATTACAGATAATGCTCAAGCTTTTAGCTCCATTAAAATGATTGATTTTTGTCAAAAATACCAAATGTCATTACATCACTCTACACCTTATTATCCATAAGGCAAAGGACTAGCAGAGTCATCAAACAAAATTTTGATTAAAGTCATTAAGAAGGTGTTCGAAGATCATAAAATAAATTGGGAAAATATGATGGGAGTCCTTTTTGCTACAAAACAAAAAACTTTTTATGAAATCTCTTTATTTGAACTTTTAGGTTATGGCACTTGTTTTCTAGTTGTAGCATTAAAATTCCTTTTGTAAATACTTTTCTAACTTCAAGGACTACATTAGTCCCATCTTCAATGCACGTTTCTTCAATTTCTTCTTTTGTTTTCGAATACAAAACTTTGATGATTCTTATTGCTTCTCCAGGTTTGTTGTCTGGTTCCTCTTTGATCTCAGAAATGACTGATTTTTCTTTTTGTACCATTTGATCCTATTCAAAAATTATTTATATTAATGTCCAAATATCTGTAATGGTTGAATTTAAGTCTACCCAGATTTTCTCTTTAGATTTTGTCAGATTTTGTGCACTAACTTATTCATCCATGTACTTTTCAAGCTATCTGGTGAGCTTCAAAGTATTTTGTACTTTTGGAAGATTTGATTTTATAATCTTCTTCCCTCTTTAATGATGCTTTCAACTTCTCAATTTCCATGTTCTTCAGTGATATATCACCCATAGCTTTGGATAGATGTTTAGTTGAGTCCTAGTTGGTCGACCTTGTTTCTGTTGTAGAAGTTCTTGCAACAAATTTTTTCTCTCTATTCTTAAGTAATATTTCCATCTCTGCTTCCATTTTTTGAATTTGGATTTTCTATTCAATGATAATATGCAACATATTATCTTTCTCCTTCTCTAATTTCCCTACTTCTTGAACTTGAGGATGCTCTGTTGTAGGCAATTTCAATTGTTTCCTTAATGATTGATGTTTGTGTTTATATTCTTAATTATTTCTTTAGCAACATTTGCATCATTAGGATATAATCCTAATTTAATTACAATATCTTCCAACGCTTTTATTCCAATTTCCTTAGCTAAAGATGACATTTTTCTAGCTTAAGCTAAGAACAAACATTATTTAAAGAAGCTCGCAACTTTGAAGCTGCCATGGAAGAACTTGTCAAAGAGGAATAAATCATCTCACCAGCCTATTTGTGTAGATCAATCCGATATATGGGGTGGATATGTTTAGTGTCGAAAGAGAATACTGATGTCTTGTAATCCTCAGTTGTTTTTGGACTTGGGACCTTTTTCTCAAGAAATGCCAGCTGAAATTGTCCTTTGTCAAGGTCCAATGCAGATAATAGTTTGGTTTGAGTAGTAGAGGTATGCTTCCAAAAATCAAAATAAGTAGCCGTGTTTAATATTTCAATCTTCTTCTTCATTTTCTAAACGTAGGAAAAATTCTTTATTGACCAGAAGAAAGAGAAGTATATGGGTCATGAATTGTTTCCTCAGCTTTCTGCAAAGAAAAAACACACTCACTTGATAACACAATTGTAGTAGATAATTCTAGATTACTGACCGCTACTGATTCTTCCTTTGTATTCATTGTTTTTATCCTTTTGAATACTCTAAATTCTACTGATTTAGAACTTGGACCTACAGGAGAGATAATTTCATTTGGTCTTTTCAATTCTTTCTCTTGAAGCCTTGGAGTTTCTAGAGTTGTTTGACTGGAAATTAGTTCTTCAAATTCTTGCAAAGTGTTCTCCTCCTATACCTCTTGATTGGCATATTGTTCAATTTCCGATTTTGAGATATGAGTGCAAGGAGCATATTTTTTCTCAACTTTGATAGATGAAATCACTCCTGGAGGGTCATAAGTCCAATTGAAATTGGCCTTAAACTTCATCTGGCTCAATAAATTCTCCACTTCATTATTAGCTACTCTAGTATTTACTATAAATGGACCAGTTTGAGCTCTTAGTTTAAATTGAGCCTTTTTATTTCTGGATACAAAATTGAACTCATCCATATTCAAACTCTGCCTTATAATTCTAGAGAAAAAATTCTCATAGGAACAAAAACTGGCAGTTTATATGGTTGTAAATCAGAACCATAAAATTTAATGTCTATGAAATTATGATATAAGTAATAGTATCCTACTTTTGATTGCTCACTCATATGCAAAATCCTTTTTATAATTTTTGTTCATATTCTTGGGACAACATCACTGTTAAGGAGACATAATGACAAATATAAAAATTGTTCTACAAAATCACTAAAGGAGTAATATTCTGAATTTATTCTGACTAATGAAGTCCAATGAATAACAGATTGTGGCTTTCCCTTTGAATCTAGCTCTTGAAGTGACATTTTGAACCTTTCAAATTGATGATATAAAAATAGATACACCAGAACAGATTAATTCTTAAAATACCTTTATGTACTAAACTTCAAAAATGGCTCATGAATAATGTCTAACATGGACTGGAAAAAATAATAAAAAAATAACGAAGGGCTTTTTACCAAGTGAAAATACTAACAAAAACCCTAAAATGACTTCATCAAACCACTCATCACTTTGGTAACCTAATAGACAACAAGCCATAGAAATTACTTATTGTGGCATTTCTGGAAAAGTTATTAAAGAATAATGTGGATTGTGACAAGGTAACTTAGAACCTTCTGGCATGAACGATTCAAAAATATTGGCTCTCTATTGAAATGTAAGTTTTTGTAGATTTCCATCAATCAGTGAACTAAAAATGTATGAAGGGAAGTTGGAGGATTGATTTGCAAGGCTTGGAAAATAGATTCAGGGCTATAGAGAATAAGCATTCTCTATTTTCCCCCTAGGGAAGAGTTATGCAATCAAAATATTTTCATAACAAGTCTTTAGCAAATTGGTATTGCATGCCTCGTAAATCAGCCATGGGTCTATGGTTGGTGGTTGGGTTGTTTGAAGGGTTGGAGATGGAGGAAGCATGCATATTGGTGAGGACACTTGGTTTGATGTTGGAGATGGTTTTCATTTCTCAACCTCTCTCCTTCAGGTGGTACAATTGGAAAATATTTTTCCTTTATGTGATGCAAAACCTCAAATGCCTCAACTAAGTGGTAGGTAGGGGTGGAAGTTTGAGGTCTCTATTGGGTTGGTTGGGGAATAATTTGATGAATGGGATCCTTTTATAATTCTTCTAGTGTCCAATTTTATTCTTTTGTACAAGGAGGATGAGGACACATTGTGTTGGTCTAAGAATTTTCTTTTAGGTGAGTTCATAAAAAAGTTGGGTATAAGGTTTGGTTCAAGATAATTTTGAAGAAACAGTGGTGGTGGAGCCTTATTTGGAAAATCAACACTCCTTTGAAGGCTAGAATTACTTTTTGTCTATCCCTTAATAACAGATTGTTAACCTAGGAAGTTGGGTTGAAAAGAGGCTAGATTGGTCCCAACAAATGTGCCTTGTGAAAAATGCAAGAGGAATCCTCTTGTCATCTATTCATCAAGTGTGAATACATTTTGCAGGTTATAAATATAGTCTTGAAATATTTAAACTCAAAGTCTAGAAGGTCTTCTTCTAATTTGGAAGAATGTTTCAAACTTTGTTTGCATGAAATAATTTTTAGGGATGCCTTGTTTCCTTGTTAGCAATTTGCAGTAGTCACTACTAGTAAGATTCTTTCACTCACTAAGGAATTCGGGTCAAAGTTGAAGGTTGAAAATACAAGGAAGCTAGTAATGCTGGAGTTAGGTTTTCAGATTCCTTGGGGCCTTTTCGATGGTGTCTGGCAAGGCCATCCTCCTATTTGTGGTGTAAGAACCATTATGTTTTTTAGAGATTCTCATTATATGTTTATCAGATATGTGCCAGGGAGGGGATTAAATAATAGAATGAATTTTATTTCCCTTCAACTCCTTTAGCCATTCAAAAAAGAAGTCAAAAGTTGCAGATCTTGGGTAATTCTAAGCTAGTGATCAATTGGACTCTTCAAAAAGCTTCAATGATGGATTTCAAACTTGATCCCCTCATAGATATCGAAAAAAGCTTGTTTTCCTTTGAATAGGTCTCCTTTAATCATATCCATCAAGAGTTGAATGTGAAAGTTAATGAACTCTTGAAAGAAGCTCTCTCTTCGTCAATGAGAGCTATGGACCTTTATGAATTCATTGATGGGGAGTAAATAGAGTCCATGGAATTCCTTCTCCAAGCTAGATGAATTTGTCGACTATCAATTGTTGTTTTAGGAACATAACATACGACAATTTTCACTCGGTGCATTATATGATGTTTTATTTTTTGTATCTGAATTTTGGAAGAATAGGTAGGTTGACGGTAGTTTTTCTTAAGTTATGAGTCTCCTTTTTTTAGACAGAAATATATGTGTGTGTGTGTGATTTTTTTCTTTTGGAAATTGAAATGTATGTGTGTGTGTGAGAGAGAGAGAGAGAGATTAATAAATTTTACTTAATTGTGCATATTGAAAAAAATTGTTTATAGCCCATTGAAATTTTTAAATTCCACATCAACTTCATACTAAGAATTAAATAAATTACACATCTATCTCATAATGAAAAGTGGATACCACAAAAAATTCACAAATTTCCATTTTTCCTCAAAAAGATTCACCCAAATTTTGTAGTATAAAATTATTTTATCTCAAAGTTCACCAAAAGTTTATAAAGCCCATATATATAATCACCAAAACTTGAAAATTTGTTACAAAGAATCATCAAATATTGTATATTTTGCATATTAAAAACTCATAAGATTTACCAAAGTTTACTTTATCTTGATATAAAATTATGGTACTTCACCAAAAAAAAAAAAAAAAAACTACAATATCTTGATATAAAATCATGTTAACACATGAAATAGACCTCCATTCTGGGCTATAATTATTGTTTTTAAATGTTACCTATAAACATGGAGTAGTGAACAAATTACACATCTCTCAAACTAAAAAAATATAAAACAATTATAAATAAAATTAGAAATTTCTTACTTTCAATTACTTTATCTTTTAAGTTGATATAAAATTACTTCGTCTCTTAAGTTGATAAAAAATTAAAGTAAAAAATAAAATGTTTATTAATGATCCACATTAAAAAAAAAATTGTTATTATCAATTTTTAATTTGTTAATGTAAATTTTATTTTAATATAAGAGATCTCTCCATACTTTTATTACTGTTTATTATTTCTTTTTAAATTAAATCAACTACAATTTTCCCATACTAAACTAAAGTACCTCTCATCACAATAACATAATCAATTATATAGTTTACAATATTATTATAAGAATCTGGTGAAAAAATTTCGACAAACCATATAATTTACAATATTACTATTTTCAATATTAGGATCCTTATAATAGGAGGAATTAACATACTCTAGTATAAAATTAAATCAAAAAACATACTCTAGTATAAAATTAAATCAAAAACTTAAAAATTGGTTTATAGTCAACGAATTTACAATATTATGATCCTCATAATAGGACTTCTTAACATACTCTGCTATAAAATTAACTCCAAAAAATATAAAAATTGGTTTATTGTCAGATCAAATTCTAAAATATTTATATTTTGTCATCATATTTAAACACTCGGGGCATCAATGCTAGCACTGACACTATATGACTGCGTAAACCACTTTACTTTCTTCAGTTGCAGGAAGAATTAAACACTCAAGGAAATAATGATGGTAATTGTGTTTGTGGCCAATGGTGGAGGCCAACACGTATTAGCTATTTCTTTCTGGGAAGAAGTTACAACGAAAATATGGCCCTAACAGATATAAGGCATCATAAAAAGGTTAGTACTTGGTCATATGATTTCCCCATGTGTTCCTCTTAGATCCAAATGAAATGTAATGAAACTTGATAAAGCCAAAATTTATTATTAAATAGTATATTATACTTTATTTATTTATTCATGTTTTAAAATATATCATGGGAATATAGCATCTAGGTTCTAATTAAATCATGCATTAACAAATCTATCTATGTCTGGATATGTCCTCAAGTTTCGATCATTCAACATCCAGAATGTCATGCAATGCACACATAATGATTGAACCTAGACCCTAATATGTTCTACATCAAAACCCAATAAAATTTATTAAGTGTTAAATAAACATGCATTTATTTACAGTTTTTTTTTTTTTTTTAAATATATTTGGGTATCAAACACTTGGCATAAAGAATAAACTCGAAATTTAAATTACTTCGAGTATCGTATACAATTGTGATTGAAATGATATTCATGATACATATATTCGTAATTTAAACGTATTAAAACATGCATTATCTATTATAATCCTAGATCTCGATGTAATATGAGAATATCAATTTCTATATCCTGTGAATTATGCTTTGTAAATTATATCATTTTCTTATTCTGTGAATTATTGATGTAAAAATGCTTTGTAAATTTATCCTTATCAAAGATTTATCAATTGATACATTTGGTGAATCAAATTTGATGTAGATCTAGATGTAATATGAGAATATCAATTCCTATATCCTGTGAATTATTCATATAAAAATGCTTTGTAAATTATATCATTTCTTATCCTGTGAATTATTGATGTAAAAATGCTTTGTAAATTTACCTTTATTAAAGATTTATCAATTGATACATTTGGTGATTCAAATTTGATGATTGAAAACTGATAAAGCCATACTTATTTTATATGAAAAACTGAAGATAAAATTAAAAAAACGGTGAAACTCAATAAAAATTGAATAATAATTAAAAAAGTAAACCATAAAGTAGAAAATCCAAGAAACTTTTGGCAGGAAATATGTTATTTTATGAGAAATTTGAAAAATAATGGGAGTTGTTTTTCAAATACAATAGAAAATTGATGATTAAGAGTTTGTTTAGTCTATGCCACTTGCACTTATCCACTACTAATATATATGTGAACTAGTCTTATAGCATCTAGCACAATGACTATATAACCTCATATTCTTCTCTTAAGCAAGGAAGTGAAAGTTATGAACACAAATCTTGAAGTAAAGGAACAATAATATTGAAGCTATCCATCAAATTCAAATTCCTCATTAATTTTATAAATAAAATGTATTAGTTCAATTTCACATACAATGCATAGCACCTCATCAAATATGCACATACGTAGTTTAATATACAAGTCTAGCTAAGTATTTCAACAATCTTTTTGCAATTCTTTTTCCTACTAGGTTGACCAATTATCTTTTTCCATACTAGCTTATTTCTTTAATCCTAGAAAGAACATCCCACTTATGGTTGATTTCAATGCATCATTTGAGATCATTTTTGTCAGAATGTTTAAAGGCTCATCTCTGATGGGTAATTTCCCCTTCCTCACTCATATTTTGTGTTACATCTTGGCTTTTGTACGCAATTTTGTCACTCACTAATGAATATCTTGTTATTTTTCAATTGTCATAGTTTGGGGAGAGATCTGAGTCTCCACACTTGATCCATTTTCAATTTTCTTATTTAGAGAATAACAAAGATTTGTGCCATAATTTTAAGTCACGGAATTAGAAGCTATGTATATCATTATATTTTATGATAACTTTTCCCATAGTAGAGACCACTTATCAATCTATTCAAATAGCCATTGCATGCCCTAACCATGATCTCCACACTAGGGATGAGTATGATCAAGTTTCATTTCCCATTGGGCCTTCAACCCCACTAGTTACAAATAAATTTTTGGACATAATATTTCCTATGGATGAAGCTATCCTAGAGGCTATGGATGTGTTAATCAATAGGATAGGAAAAATATCAAAGATAACATTTGAGGGAATAAATCACCCCCTCTCTTTTTAAGAGGTTGTGCTACTTTTTAATAAATAATTACGCATTCAAAATAAAAGAAAGAAAGAAGCCTAAGACATGACCGGGCCTTCGAAATTCTGAAAAATATAACACATATGAATAGAAAACATCAAATAAATTTCAACATTCAAGACCCGTCATATTTTCATAAATCTTCTAGCATAAGAGTAAGTTAAAATATCAAGCATTTGGAGTAGAGAAAGAAATCATGGCATAAATTTTTAGAAAAATTTATGAGATATTTCCATAAAATACCATTGGATGAAAAAATGGATGAAAAAATATACACCCCTACAAGCCTAAGCTTAAAAATCTAAGTTCAAAGATCATACTACAGATGAACTCTTAAATAGTTCTCTAATGAACCTTAAAATATATACAGTTTTTTAATAAAGTCCATAATATCTAATAAATGTAGATGTGTGTTCATCCATTTAAGGACAAGGATTGGAGCCCATGGGGGAAACTCAATTGGCAATTTTTGTGTTATGAAGTATTATGTAAAATATGAGATTCAATGTCCAAATCCCCTATGGGTGAAGAAAACAAATATAATAATAATAATAATAATAATAATAAATTTATCCCGCGAGGGGGGGGGGGGAGGGGACAACTCAATTGTCAATCATCGTGTTATGAAGTATTATGTAAACCATGAGATTCAAGGTTCAACTCACTCATGGATCATTCCAACAAAAAAAAGAGGACAAGGATTAGGATCGTGCAAACCATATGACCAAAAAAAAAAATATGGAAGAGAAAAGAAACAAGATTTAGAAATCATCCTTAATTCTTGGAGATGACATAGCCAAAAGGATGTTTGATTTCTAAACGAGAAGAAGGATGGGAGACCAAAAATATACAATCTACATATAGAGTTGGAAGAATTACTTCAATGAGTTGAATCCCCTCCTTTTAAATTCTAGGTGCATGTTGGAAGTGAACCATAGGAACTATCAGTTAATTATTTTGATGTAGTAACCTTCTCCAAACTTTCTTTCAGTCATTTCTCAACAAAGTACCATAATAGTGTTAGGGTAACCTCTTGCTTCCCTAGTACTTAAAAAAACTCATATTAAGTGTCTTTCAAATCATAATTGACTTGATATACTACATATAATGTCTTAATTTTTACTAACAAAATGAATTAGCCATTTATCAATTTGATCCTTGTGGAAACAAACAAGTTGATTGAAGTCATTTCCCAAAGTGGAACATAGTACACCAACATGTTCTTTCATTTGCTTTTGATTTGATTGCATTTCATCCATGATAAAACAAGGTCCCTCCAATTCTTTTTCCACAACAATTAATTTAAAGAACAAATCACTCCCTCTTGTCTTTATATTGTCACACTTGTCAATTATTTCATAGAGACTCTTTATTATTTCCTTCCAACAAAATTTGAGTTGCTTGATTCTCCATGGTGATGGAGGACATTTTTCTTTTCTTTGCCCTTCAATCATATCTAATACTTTCACGATGAATGTAGTTAATGTTTCTTTATAAAAAAATCATTATCTCTATGAAATTTTCCAAGTAGTTGTTGCACATATCATGTTAATGATGTTAATTGTAGTGTTGAAATTGATGTTAAATAAGGTTATGATGAATCATATAGTATAAGTCCGACCAGTGTAATTCAAGAAATAGAAGACCGAGTAGAAAAATTAAGGTGCAATGTGCTATAGGAATGATATCAATGACTCTCACCCACTTCAGGGGCATCAACATGACTTTTTATTAAATGAGAGGGGGGTTTGAGATGCCACCTAGGTAGTAAACCACTTGGGCATGTGGTAGCATTTTAGGCATATAAGAGGGGGCCTAGTAGTACTCAGGTTCTCTAGATGAAGAAAACCATGCAAGATCTCCAAGAAAATTTTGATGAGTCAATTCCACTATTATGTAACAACACCAATGCCATAAGTCTTTCCAAAAATCCTATACTTTATTCAAAGACTAAAAATATCCCTATTAATACCAATTTGTTCAAGATCAGGGTGCATATAAAAATAACAAGTTAGAGTACATTGGGACAAAGGAATAAATTGTCAACATCTTCACCAAAACTATACCTTGAGATACATATGAGTATCTTAGAAAAAAGCTTGGGATTCAATGAGGTTCACATTGATATGAATTACATCCATCCAAGCAAACCGAGGGAGAAAGGAAGGTTACAAGAAAAGAGAAAAAGGTATCTCGTTGAGGGGAGTTATCATTTTCCATCAATGTCAAAGGGGAAGAAAAAACACACCAGGAAGATCAGAGACATAGTCAGTGAGAGAAATGATCACAGGGGGAGTATGTGTGCTTCCATCAATGGTAAAGGGGGAGATTGTTGAAATGTGGTTTTTGTTGATGTCAACCCAAGTATCATGAGAATAATCACCGCTTTTGATGACAAATATGACAAGGAAAATCAAGATATTAGGGGTCAAGCTCACCCTCATTAGATGGTCCTCATCATGTTGATTCTAAAGATCTATGGAACGCCTCGTAACTCCTCGCAATTAAGAAGATATGTTAAATCAAATATTTTTCCCCCTTCATATGGTCAAAATCCCCAAAAGCTATGCAGGTTGTTCTTAGATTGGTTTATATGTGACATCTTCTTAAATTGATTCTACTTGATTCGACGATGGTCAAAAGAGGTCATTCTAAATAATTAAATTTGGCCTCTAAAAAGGGTTTTAACTATTGGCTCCAAAATGATAATTTTAAATTTTAAATTCTCCTAAATTCAAGTTGGCTTGCCCCTATTAGAGGCACCTCGGCATCTATAAGTACGAGACATTTTTTTCCTAGAAAGATATATCTCTCACGCTATTCCTGTACAAATTTTTAGAGATTAATTTCGTCCCTATGGTGAAACGAAGCATATTTAGGGTGGTCTAAAATTTTCAGTTGGTGTTTCCATTTCTTATTTGTTTATTGGTCAAGAACACTTGCCAAAGGAACAAGGTTGAATGAGGCTACTCGAATTCATATCTGAGGTTAATTGTGGCACATTTCTTTTTTGTTTCTTTGGGTTGATAAGTTCATTGGACAATTGAGGTTATTTAGCATCCTCAAGACTGATCTGAAATACATATTTTGGGGCACTTGCATACCAGAGTCCGAGGAAAAGGTTCGCCCCTGTGGTAGGGAAAATTATGAGCACAATCAAGGCTAATTCAGGTGACAAAATTGTGATGTTATCAGACCCCTCTTTGATGCAAATCTGAAGTTGAGGTTTTAGCCATATGGTAAGACAAATTTTGGTCACAATCAAGGCTAATTTGGGTGACAGATATGTGATGTTTTGAGACCCCTTCGTGACGTAGACCTAAGGCTTTCAGTGTAGAGGTTTTGGCCCCGTGGTAGCGCAAAGTTTGAGCACAAATGAGGTTTATCTGAAGCATTGTCAGCCTTCTTCATGGGTAAATTAGGCCTCAATTTGAAGCATATTCTCTGATGTTATAAGTGGCATAAATGTGATGTTATCTTGACACATTTTAGATTCATTCGATTGCACATTCGTACACAAGCCCGAGGCTATTTTGTGGAGGTTTCTAGACCTTCTCTTCTACCTTGACTCAGACTAATTCAAGCCAAACTACACCAGATTGTTGGAAAGTATGACTAAGCATGAACAATGAAATATGAGCTCCTTTGAAGCATGATCTCATTCATGGCCTAATTACAGTAAGTATAATTAAATGGAAAGTTAGACTCATCGCATTGGTAAGACTTGTTTGTATCATCTTTTATGGTAGATATGGAATGTTGTAGGATCATACATCCATATGTTTCATATGGAAAGTTTCTCTCTACGGTATAATTTTTGGATTTGTTTTAAGTACAAAAAAATATATAGGTATTCACATCACAGTAAGTCCTAATATGTGCTCTCAAAATGAAATACTACAGAAAAATGTAAAGATGGCTTAATACTTGATATGAGTTATCTCTTCTAGCAAATTCAGTTTGATAAGAGTTGTGTTGACTTCATTATTCATCTATAGTAGTGAATGAGGAGGAGGAAAACTTCATTAGAAGGCTTATAGAAAATCTTCTTGACCAACAAATTCTCCACCAAGGCATCTTCAACTGCAACAATGACACTCTAGCTCAACACATCTAAGGTATGAATTGATTTTTGAAAGCAACTCTACAGTTGATTAAACATCCAAAGGACACATAAACATTTGATTGAATATTGAAGTTGTGCTATTATTGTACATCTATTAGCAGTAAAGAAGTTTCATTTAATATCTTGTAAGTGTGTCATTATCCCTAGTACGGGAGCACACATTTATTATTCTGAGTGGTTGGATGGTGCTAGTTAGGAGAGTGAAGTTTCCTTATGGTTATAGCTTGAAAATACTTCAAGGTTGCAGGGTGGTGCTAGGGAAAGTTTGAGCTTGCATGGTGTTGGAGAATCATATCAATTGTTGTTGATAAAACTAGGTTGTTGGAGCGTCCTTCTAGTTGGAGCAGGTAAATTAGGGTGTAGCAACATATTTTAAAACGTTGGATCTTCCTAATAATTTGAACGATTCTCTAGAGTACTAGGGAGTCGGGGATTCCTCTTCATTTGGTGCTGAAAATAATTATGTACTCATAAAGCATATTAGAAAAGTGTTTAGTTTTTTTTCTCCCAGAAGGGTTTCCACCTTAAAAAAAAATTGTGTACTTCTCTTGTGATGTGTTGTTGATTATTGTTCTACTTTTCATGCTCTAAAATTTTATCATTAACTAATTGTAAGTGAAATGTTGATTCACCCCCCTCTCATTATTTCAAACAGACAATCGAAAATGAAAACCAAGGAATTCTAAATCACTCAAAACAAAGCAAGATAAAGCAATACAAAAGTGACATTAGAAAAAATTCCTATGAGGACCCCTTTAATTACCGAGGAAATTAAAGAGAATCGTTGAGGCCCCAACAATTGAAAATACACGAGGATGAATCAGTTATCTCTAGTGTATAAATAGTAAGACCTTAAATTCAAATTTAAAATGAAAATTTTCCAAAGGTTCTCGCATATTCACACCATTACCTATAGGTCCCACATACAATAGATCAAGCAATATTGGCTCTAAAATATAAGTACTCAACATAAACTCAGTCTAAAATCCATGAATCCAAACATAGAAAAATGTTTTGATTTTTAAGTTTTTTTCATATTGTTGTATACAAGAGGTAGGGCCAAGAAGTTTTATGATTGGTATACATCTGTTGAATGTAAAAGTTACCTCTTTTTTCCAACATTTGTTTTGAACCTATGAGCGTCCATAACCCAAATGAATATTTCTTAGTACCATACAAGCATGGCCCTGCAACCAGTGAGAGCTCATATCCTCAGAAGTTTTACTTGTATTACCCACACTTTAGTAATTTCAATTCTCTTGTGCTTCCACCCTTTTGATTTACTTAAGTGGAGAATTTCATTTGGAAATTAGGAGAAGATAACAGGGTGCTATAAGAGGTATTTACATTTAAAGAAAATAAATGCAAAACTTGTTAATTTTGACCCCCAAGCCTTTCGTACATCTACCATTATAGAGGATTTTATTTAAATGAGGTGGGAAAATTGAGGGACTCAAGGAAAATACTAGAATCGATTCTTTCCTTTAAAATATAAACCATACTAATTGCAAAAAATCTAAGTGTTCCTCCAAAGTCTATGGGCCAATGTAGGGGAAAATAATTACCAATTGTTGTTGCTAGGAATAGATTCCCCATAGAGATTTTTAAAATATCAAGAAATCAATCTCTATGTAAAATTGAAATGAAAAAAATGCATAGAATGAAAACATAAGATTACAAAAATGTTACAAAACCAAATTTATACTAAAAGCGGAAGAATAAATCATTGTACCAATAGCAAAACTAGCATAAGAAACTATGCAACCACCTAAGAAAAGAAATTACAAACTCAAAAGAAAGGTGAATTAATAAGCCATGAATACATGAAAACATCAACAAGACAAGATGATAAGAGATATCTCAACATAAGAAAAAATTGCATCATTAGTGCTAGAATAATATTTTATGTTAAGATTATGATAGATTTTTCTTGCATGGCATGTTCTTAATCACACTTTTATTACAAAATTAAAACACTAACTAAAGCGTTGTTACGATTTCAAGTTTGATTTTTAGTATATGAATCTCATCAGGAAGTATTTTCCCGTATTTTCCCTCTAACATATCTTGCTACATGAATAAGAGTAACAAAATATTAATCAAATAATCCTTATGGATGAGTTATTAAAGATAGGACTTATGATAAGAATTTAATGAAATAATCATGAGAAAAATGAAAAGTAAAAATTATATATATATATATATATGATAAATTTCTTGTAGCTCAAATGTCATTATAACTATGTTATTCAAGTATGCGAAATATAATTATTCGTAAATCTTATTTAATCGATCAGCAAATTCAAATCTTCATCGAAGACCTGCAAAAAGATAAAATAAATATTTGAAACACAAAGTAACTAAAAAAATAAAAATGGAATTATAATGGAAACTATCATAAGATGAAAATAAACCTGCAAGCATACCTTGGAGGTCTTGACATTCTTCAGAAGCAAGTATTTTAAAGAAGTAACTTCTTCTCATGCATGGTTTTGCAAACTATAATATAAGCAGTAAGAAGTTGCATTATCATTAAAAAAAATCATATGCCCGTGATGGTATAAATTATTGAATATAAACTAAGGCAAGCATCGAGCTAGCTAAGAGTACCACCCAGAAAAAAGAAAAAAAATAAAAATAAAAAATAAAATGATTCTACAAAGATGATAATAATAACAAGCATCCAGTGGAAATTTACATTAATATCCTTGAATACTTGGAATGAATTTTTAGGAAGAAAAATAAACATCATTAAAATCATGAAATAGAAATTTTAGATCTATGCTTGCATAAATAGGATGCCAATGAAGCAAATTCATGAGAATATGGTATATCTAGATATGAATGTATCTTACTTTGCTTCACGACTTTTCAAAAGCTATTAATAAATTCCCTCTTTTTTCAAATCATGTAAAGAATATGAGTTTTAAATATGATCAAATGAGTAAGAAAAAATTCATATTATGTTGAGAATCATCTTCCTAAATTGGCTAAAAAGAAACTTCATGATTTAGCTAGTTTTAAATGTTTCCCTTTTACAAATTTCAAACTAGTTCCAAATTAACCTCTGAAAAGGAAATATTGTGCCATGTGTACTAGTTAAATCTTCGGTATCATAAGTTAAATGTATTTCTAATGAAATTTATATTTTCTAGAAGCATTAGAAGAAGTTTCGAAAACATTTCAAATGAAAAAAATGAGTGTGTTCAACTTCTCTAAAGGACTCATCACTTATTTTCATAACTGCATTATTATGGTAAGCAAAAATAAAAATAACGAAAACAAAACTAAAATTATTCCTAAACCTAACCTCCTCTAATCTTTAGGGACAACCAAAACTAAATAAAATCATATTTCCAATGGAGTCATTCATGCTATTCTATTCATGCAGTGATGTGTACATTAGAATTTGGTAAAACAATTTTAATTAGTACTATACGATATAGAAACAGGTTACAAATATATACATCTACTTTTGATATATTTAAGAAAAAAATGAGTTTATTTACAGGAAATCTTGTTTGAAATTATTTTTCCAACCATGTCTCAACTCTATGACGGAAATAAATCTGTAACTCTTGAAAGGAAAACATGTTTTTAATAGCGATTTGCTAAGTAACTTTATAACTTTCACCTTGTTGAGAAAATTTAGTACTATGTACAATAGAAAGAGTATTAGAAATATTCTTTGAAATTGATTTTTCCAAGTAATGTTCAATTGGATCATCAAAATTAGGATAGAAATCCGTTAAATATTGGAGAAGATCTGTAGAAGGATAAGATAGCTGGCAAGATTGGAATGATGTACTCTCAAGTGTTGAAGTTTGTGGAAAAATGATATTATCATTTTTAGATGATAGAATAAGCTGATAAGACTTGAATATCAATTGAAATTGAAATACTTTAAAGTATTGGTGCTCATATTCCAAGCTTTGAAAATCATTTTGATGTTCTTCCACTTACACTCTTGGTGAGTGTCTAATACTTCGGTACTCAAAATACTAGCATAAAATATCAAAAAATTGAAAAATAAAAGTTATATATAAATATTTAAAAAACCTTTACAAATGAAGAATATACAATAAAATTATATCATTGTTTACATTAATGTTACAAGACACTAGAGATTTATTTTTAGAAATTTCATTTTCACAAGTATCAGTTGAGATAATACAATCAATATTGGTAATAACATCTTCTTGTGAAAAGTGTTCAAGATCATGACAAGAAATAGGAACCTAATTGATAATTTTAGAATCAAATATGGGAATGGCCATTTCTTCTTCTTCAGAATTGAAATCATTATGTTGTTCAGGAAATTCAAGAAGAGAATATATTGTAGTGTTATCAATATAAGGATAGATTTCGTCTTCTAATATAAATTCAACTTGAGGATTGATAGTATGAGTCTCTAAAATATTCAACAGCGAAGAGTGAAACATCTCCATATCATTAAGCTTCAAAGCATCATCATAAATGGCTTCACTATATTCCTTTCTAAAAGGTAAGTAATAACAAGAAGAATAATCATATGCACATGCAAATAAATTTTCAAAGCTATTTAAAGAATGGTCATTTAATAATTATTTATTCTGATCGAAACTGACAAGGAATTCATAATTAATTTGATTTATGGTACCTCCCCTATCTTCTAAAAATAAATTTATGTACAGAGGAACTACTAAGTTATTGTTAAGAAAATTACCAATAGAAAAAATATTAGGGTATAAAGAAAAATTACTATCCAAACAGATGAAAAAAAATTCCCTTGTTCTTTTATAATGGTCATTACAATTATACATTGATTATTGAGTTTCAAATTATGTTTCTTCGTAATTGTCTTCAACACAGATATAGGTTTACCATTGTTAGAAATTATTTCGGGAGTTTAATGCATTTGGATGAAAACATATTCTTGAGAATGAATATCTAGGTGCTCTGAATTGTGTGGAT
Organism: Pinus albicaulis; assembly: GCA_034641835.2. Classification (NCBI taxonomy): domain Eukaryota; kingdom Viridiplantae; phylum Streptophyta; class Pinopsida; order Pinales; family Pinaceae; genus Pinus; species Pinus albicaulis. Next base: position 626,088,667 of record CM076580.1, on the reverse strand, counting down.
GAACATCATTGATAACATCAAAAAATTCAGTAAAATATATTTTAGGAAGCATGTTTTGTACAATATGTGGAAGAACCTATGATTTTTTTTTATTCAACGTTTTGGGCTTTCCAAATGATTCCATCCTCAAGGAAATTGTTGTCCACAATTTGAGATGTGTGAGTATGAATAGCAGATCTTATTAATATTTTATAGAGAAAATATGTATTTCATGTCGGCTCATAATAATTTAATTTCAATAATTGATTTAGTTTATTTTGATCTCCAAGTAAATAAGCTTAATAATGATAATTAATTAAGTAGTAGTGGTAAATTTGGTTTAAAATGTTTTAAAAAAATGTTATTAGTTACATAAATGAAATTTTAATGAGATGTATGATTGATAATGAGATTAATTATAATAATTAATTATGGTTTATTAATTTGATTTTGTTTAATATAGGTTTCCAAGTGTTTCTTAGCTTTAAGTCATCATCCTTTTTAATTGTGTTAGGTCTTCTTTTTATTTCAATAGCTTCTTTTATTCTTCCCTTTAAATAGTGGCCTTATTTTTGAATTAGCTTTGAATTCTCCATACAAATGTAGTGAGAGGAGGAGCATGCATGTTTAACTAGGGAAGATTTATCTAACCTACTCCTTGGTATATCAATTATTTGTTCTTTTAATCTTATGCCAACATACCTATCAGTTTCACATATGTATTCATTCCCGCAAGAAAAATGAAACAAGTATACTCCTTTGTGTTTCTTAGGATCAATTAAGTCTTTGACGGACTCCATCATATCTCTGATAGTGTTTGGGGGCGTGAAAAAAACATTAATGTTTTTCTGGTTTAGAATTTTGCAATTTTATCAGTATTTCCTTTTATATAGGGAGAGGATACTTTAGGATTGTCTAAGGGTTTTCTTGTTTATGTTTTTATTATAGATTTTTGAATGGCTTGGATGACAGTTTTTTTTGTGATATCCATTATTTTCAAAAACTCTATGAATATGGTCCAGCTTATGTTTTAAATGTTACGAGTCAGATATTCTAGAATCTCTAGTTGCAATGGTTTTGATGACACCCATTTTTTGTTTAGGATGATGATGAGAGTTAGCGTGAAGATATTTATCAGTGTGGGTTTGTTTCCTGAAAACTTGGTGAGCAATTGTACCATTATTCTTGCTGAGAAGGATGTCCAAGAAATGGAGTTGGTTTTTTTTCTCAATTTCAATAGTGAATTTAATGTGTTTAGAGAGGCTTTTTATGTGTGATAGAAATTCTTCAAGTTTATATTTTCCATGGCACCACTTTTCAAATATGCCATCTATGTATCTCTTCCATTCATATGGGGTGAATCGGAAATAGTTTAGAGCTCTTTGTTCAAAGTGTTACATATATATGTTTGAAATTATTGGAGATAAGGGTGAGCCCATGGCGACACCATGAGCTTGTTCATAGATTTTTCCTTTGAAACTGAAGTATGATGGCTTAAGGAAATTTTTTATAATATCAATGGTTTTATGGTCAATAATGTTATTCATTACATCAATGGCCTCATAAACCGAGATGATAGTATAGAGAGATAAATGTCAAATATAATGAGTTGGTATTCATAATTTATTTCAAGGTTTTTAAACCAATCAATGAAAGAGGTAGAGTATTTTAAAAATGAAGGGGAATTACCAGAGAGGGGGAAAAGTTTCTTGGCGGGGAATTTTTCCAATAGGTAGGTGGGAGAACCTATAGTGTTAACTATAGGTATTAATGGGATGTCATCTTTGTGCATTTTGGGCGCTTTGTATGTTTTTGGGATGATGGCACTACTAGGGGTTATTTTCCTTTTGGTTATTTCGTCCCATGAGGATTCTTTAATATTTTTTACCACTTGGCGCAAGATTTTGTTGCTAGGATCTTTGTCAATTATTGTGTAGCAACCACTCAGGTTAAGGTGAAATGATAGTGTGTATATGAATCAAAATTATGCAGAAAATAGTAAACGACTAAATAAAATATCACAAACACATTTGACACACAATATGACCTGGGAAACCCTTTCGGGAGGAAAACCCATCTATAAGGTGAGGTCGCTACGCTCTATTTCTGTGTATGGAAATATGGTTGAAAGTACAAAGAAGTATTTTTTTTGTCCCATGGGCTACTATAGTGCCCAAATCCTCCCTATGTGCTCTATCTCCTATCCCTATTGCCTATTTTTACTCAGTTATGGAACAAATGCACTTGAAAGAATGGAACCTCTTTACCTCCTAATGGCCTTGTTATAACACAATCTGATTTCCTACTAGTGGTTAGGTTTGACTACCTCAACTCTTAACCAAAGTTACAATCTAGACTCTTCTAGAATCTTCTACATCATAATCACATGGCTAGCCCCATTTTTAATGAATAATGGGGGCTAACATGGCATCCTCTCGAATTATGTTGGTGAAAACAGGAAGGTTAATTTATGTGTGGCATAACTTACACATACAGACTCTAACTGAAATTATTCTTGCACTGTTGGAAAGATATCGTTGTGAATAATAGAATAAAATGTGTTTAAATAAATATTTGCACCTAAAAAACATCGTTTGATGCCTCAAAATGCTCCTAAAAGGTTTTAGACCCCAATTTTCCAAATTGGGTCCTGTCAGTAAAAATGATCTTGAGAGTTGATTCCTCTTTTTTTCCACTCTAAATTTGTCGAGATGGATGGAAAAAAATTTAATGGTCCAATCTGGTTCAAAGCATAAAACAAATAAAATAATCTTAAGCTAGCAAATAGAAAGTAGTTTTTTCATACCACGTGTAATGGTTTTATAAAAGGGGATTTAACATGATATTTGTGATTAATATCAAGTTAAAGACGTAGTTTTGATAACCAACATTATTTAATCTCATTCATTTTATGTTTGAAGAAATATTAGAGACTAAAAATGATCAAGAATAAGTCTCTATAACATGGAAATAGTACTCATGCTTAAGTGAATGTTAAAGTAATGTATATTAATAAATATTTGAGTAAATAGTTACTAGGCATTCAATTACATACATGATCAAATTATGGGACTGATAATAACATTCAGATCGAGAGAAGAGTTTGCATGAAATTATAATAGTGCACATTTACGCAAATCAACACATGGATCTAAAATTAACATTGAAGATTGACTGTATTAAGATCAAATAATAGTACTTTAAAATACAAACAAAACTAAATCCCCTGAATTATTCCTCTTGTTGGAAGATCATCTAAATAGTATTTCTGAAATCTGAAAATTCGCCTTCAAAGGACTAATCTACAATAGTGTACAATCTCCCTTCTCTGCTAGAGAAATTAAGAGTCCAGAAAGTATCCAAAAACTTAGATCTGAGTTTTTACTAACTAACTTTGTAGAAAATTTATCTTTACAATAATGCAAAGAGTTTCTTATTTTTCAGAAAAAAAAAAGAAAAAAAAAAAAAAAAGAAAAAAAAGAGAACCCATTTTACATTTATGGAGTTCTTCTTTATAATTATACAATTCAAATCCAAAATAGAGTACTATTTCAAGACAGTTGAATAATAAATTTGATTTCTAATTTTTGAGATTTGGAAAATTCCCCTTTTCTCTTTGTCACTCCAATTCCAAAGTTTTAAGGCTCCAAGTCATGATTTCCTTCAAGAAATTTAGTAGAATAATAACAAAATTATTAGATGATTCGGGTAAAATTTGCCACCCTTTAAACCAAGACCTTTTACTTTGGCTGATGTGTTAGAATTGCATTTAATCAAAGCGTTAATGAACATAAATTAGCATCTTCATGCTGTAAAGAAGACAAACATAACAAGCATTAGAAACATAAGAGATTAATGAAGGAGTTCGTCTAGAAGGGACTATGTCTCCGGGCCTCGGTGTCAAGATGGTGTAGGCCAATGCATTAAGTGCTGGAAAGAGTGATGATGTACATGGATGGTATTTATGTGTCATACAAGGAAAATTCCCTCATGTAGGAGTGGCTGGACCTCTCCACAAGATGTTCCACCACAGGAACTCTCATTCACAAAAAGGACTCCTATCAGTATGACAATAACTCACACATAATGACTATGAGTATCCCGCCAGCATGGAAACAAAGGGATATCAATCCAACATACATGGGACAATGAGTATCCTGCCAACATGGAAGCAAAGGGATCTCAAACATAAAACAAATCCATGATAGAAATTACATCTCACATCAAGAACAAAAAAAAAATTTCACATCAAACATCAACAGGGATCTACACAACAAAATGCATCTCATAGATCACACTTCATATACCTCACATCTTGGATTTATCTAAATACAAGGATGATAAACTGTTGGATCTGGTTGTACCATCAATCTCATGGTGTCAAATATCTTAAAAACGACTTCTCACACATTGAATGCTGACACCTCCAACTCCACTTTGAAAAGTGGCTGAAAAACATAAGGCTCAAATGGAAAATATGACTACACCACTTAACACATGTTGCTGAGAAAGGTAGGATCGATTTTCCATTTGTTGAATTCTGACCCTATCAAAATCTGGGCCTTAGGGAATCTTTTAGATTCCCCCTAGATTCCTCAAAGATGTTGCTCCACAGGGAATCTAGAAATATGCAACTCAAAATAGGAATCTGATCTCACCATTGAGATCCTTGCAAAATTCTGAGAAGAATGAGTATAAGGTTGACCTCATTCATACATCGATGAATTTCGACCTCCAAGGAATCTAAAATATTCCCTCAAGATTCTTGAAGATTCTCCTCCACAGAGAATCTGCAAAACTGTTGCTCAAATGGAAAATCTGGGCACACCATCGTGCTCCCTGTGAAATTCTGGTTAAAATGGATATAAATTTTAATAGATTCTGACACGGGAAAATTTTACCTCCTTGGAATCAAAAAGATTCTCCAAGCATCAAAATGGATTATGTCTCAAAATCCATGCACCATCATGCCTCGAACTGCGTGTTTCTCTACCTTCTGACCTACCTTCTCTTTGCTCCTAGCTCCATTGGCCTTTCTATGCCCTCATCTCTCATGTATTCTCCATCATTCTCTCTGGTTTCCTTGAACCATTTGAATGGCAATTTATAATAAAGTGTGAGAATGAATAAGACAAAGTGTGAGGTTGGTACATTGGTTGGCATAATCATATTAAGATAGTTTTTGTTGGGAGCTTTTGAGTTCAAATCCCATTGCGTCCAAATATTGTTTTAAAACCCAATTTTAGTTTTAATATAGTTTTTTCAAACTATATAATATATGGAATTCATATCTCCATATTGTAACAACTCCCAAAAACAAAAATGGAGGTTTTGTTTAATATGGAATTTAACCATATTTAATATGATTTTTGTTACATAACAATTTACCATATTTAAATTTATTTTTGAATGTTTAATAACTATATTTCATATATAGTTATTTTTTAATGTTTTTTTTGTTCATATGTGGGAAATTAAATATCATTTTTTTGTCTTGTCTACAGGTTGAGCACCAATGGAGTAGCGCCATGTGTCAACAGCTGAGGAGCTTCCATGTGGGTCCAACGTTCTCACTAGGACGCCATGTGGCACATTGTGGGCCCCACATTCCCTACCTTAACAAAACTTCAAACTTCTCTAACTCCCTCATATGAGCTTGGATTGACGTGTCGTTCACATCGTTGCGATCAGGGTGACGGACTCTTCAACTTGAACCTAGTTCGAGAGAAATACGAACACTTTTATTTTTGAGCTTCCATAAGCCCTCTTTGTCCTATGTGTGTCTCTGGAGCCACCTGGATCAATCCTCCCCATTTTTTGGTCCTCCAAAAGAATCAACAATAATCTGCAACTGTTGTGTACACGATTTGCACCACAAGTGTCTTGAAAAAGGTCAGCATTCCATCTCCTTCACCTTTGTTCTTCAGAGCCTTGAGCGATGAACTGACACCTTCATCCTCCACAACTTGTTGTACAATCTCTCGCAAATTTCATGCTCAAATAGACCAACTATGACCCAAACATTTCCATACTTGCCATGATTTTATAACTCATACTCGGTGGTAAAGTTTACATCAAATGGAAATCACACCCCAATTATCATTACAATACCAAAACATCATCATCGCATTTCAAAGTGATGGCAAACACATCATCACTTTTGCATGAAAGAAATGCATCACATGACTTATAAAACACAGCCAAAATATCATGGTTTCTTAACAAGGAATGGAAAACACATCAGCAATCTTACAATTGAAAATGCAACACATGATTTACAACACACGGCCATGACACACTAAAACATCTAGAAAAACCATCTCTCACTTATCAAAGTGAATGGATCATCTCCATGTGGCACGTTTTCCTCTAGAACAATCATTTCAACCGGTTCATGCACCGATGCTTCGTCCTTAAGGTGATGCTCTGGATGGAGGCTCGAACACGTGGCTCTTTGATGACTACTTTGGTTGCATTGGCTCCAAAATTTCTTCTTCCTCCAGACCTGCTTAACCAGTTTCTTTTTTTGTTGTGGATAAGGCTTTTCACGCCTCATCCTCCTTTGTGCTGCCATTATTTTCCAACATTCAACAAACACATGACTATGTAAACCACAAAAATGAGAAGTTTTTCGATGCCATGATTTACGACCATGATTATCAACATTCTTATAATCAAAATGAACTCTGGAATAGTGAAAATTTGTATACCTTCCCTGGGGGTCTCTGGTACGATCATGGTGATGAGAGCTTGCCTCAGCTCTTTCACTGCAATATGCACTTCCATGGGATGATGGTGAAGTGTTCCCATCAATCCTCCTCTCCGGTGAGTTCAATAATATTTGTTTGCCTTTGATTTCCTTTGAACAACCTCCTTCAGTGTATCCAAAACCTTCATATCGAGGTCTCTACACAACCTCCAATGGCTGAGTTATGCCTTGGCCATGAATTCCAAGTCCTCCTCATTTGTACCCCATCTTGGTGAGGAGTCTCATGATGGTTCCTACAATGGGTATCTTCATACTTCCAATAGAAATGCTATCACGTGAAGATGAAACTGAAGGGAAATCAACATTGTTTACCTCATTTTTTGATTTTGAAATAGGTGAAGAAGGCTTCTTTGAGCCTTCATTTCACTTCACTTCCTCCAAGGCCTCTGTCGTGGCTTGCAGCTGAAGTTGCAATCGCTGCTTCTCCTCCTTCTCTTCCTATAGGAATGTCTTCGATGCCTCATGATCTGCTTGAAGACTTTCATTGTTTCACTTCAATTCCTCCAATGCCTCTGTCATGGCTTGCAATTGAAGCTGCAATCGATGTTTGTCCTCCTACTCCCCTTGTAGGAGTGCTTTCAACTCAGCATTGTCTGTTGCTTATTTCTCATAAGCTTCTTACAACATGTTCGCTTTCTCGGACACCCTAAGCATGGTTTCGTACATGTCTTTGACATCCTCCATTTCTCAACGTAACGAACTTTCAATGGTTCACGCCTGCAATCCAAATCAGCAAGAAGACCGCTCTGATATCACTTGATCTGGGTAAAATTCGCTACCCTTTAAACCAAGAACTTTTACTTTGGCTGATGTGTTAGAATTGCATTTAATAAAAGCCTTAATGAACATAATTTAACATCTTGATGTTGTAAAGAAGATGAGCATAACAAGCATTAGCAACATAAGAGATTGATAAAGGTGTTCGTCTAGGAGGGACTATGTCTCCGGGCCTCGATGTCAAGGTGGTGCAGGTCACTGCATTAAGTTCTAGAAAGAATGATGATGTAAATTGATGGTATTTCTCTATCATACAAGGAAAATTCCCTCATGCAAGAGTGGCTGGACATGTCCATGAGATGTTCCACTACAAGAAATCTCATTCACAAAAAGGACTCCTATCAATATGAAAACAACTCACATAATCACTATGAGTATCCTACCATCATGGCAACAAAGGGATCTCAATCAAACATACATGTGACAATGAGTATCCCACCAACATGGTAGCAAAGGGATCTCAAACATAAAACAAATCCATGATAGAAATTACATCTCACATCAAGAACAAAACAAGATCCAACATCAAACATCAAAAAGGATCGACACAGCACAATGCATCTCATAGCAAAGAGACAAAGAAGTACATGATCACACTACATATACCTCACATCCTGGAGTTATCTGAAGACAAGGATGATAAACTACTTGATCTAGTTGTACCATCAATCTCGTGGTGTCGAATATCCTAAAAACGACTGCTCACACATTGAATGCTGACACCTGCAACTCCACTTTGAAAAGTGGCTGAAAACATAAGGCTCATCTAGAAATATGACTGCACTGCTGAACGCATGTCGCCAAGAGGTGTAGGATCAATTGTCAATTTGCTAAATTCTAACACTGTCAAAATCTGGGCCTTAGGGAATCTTTTAGATTCCTCAAAGATGTTTCTCCATAGGGAATATAGAAATATGCAACTCAAAATAGTAATCTGATATCACCATTGAGATCCTTGCAAAATTCTGAGAAGAATGAGTATAAGGTTGACCTCATTCTGACACCGGCGAATTTTGGCCTCCATAGAATCTAAAAGATTCCCTCAATATTCCTGAAGATTCTCCTCCACAGGGAATCTGCAAGACCACTGCTCAAATAAAAAATCTAGCCACACCATCGTGCTCCCTGCAAAATTATGGTTAAAATGCATATAAAGTTTCATACATTCTGACACAAGAAAATTTTACCTCCTTCGAATCAAAAAGATTCTCCAAGCATCAAAAAGGATTCTATCTCGAAATCTGTGCATCATCATGCCTCGAACTGTGTGTCTTTCTACCTTCCGACCTACCTTCTATTTGCTCACGACCCCATTGGCCTCCCTGTTCCCTCATCTCTCATGTATTCTCCATCATTCTCTCTTGTTTCCTTGAACCATTTGAATGCCATTTTTTAATAAAGTGTGAGAATGAATAAGACAAAGTGTGAGGTTGGCACATTGGTTGGCATAATCATATTAAGATAGTTGTTTTTGGGAGGTTTTGAGTTCAAATCCTATTGAGTCCAAATATTGTTTTAAAACCCAATTTTAGTTTTAATATATTTTTTTCAAACTATATAATATACAGAATTTGTACCTCCATATTATAACGACTCCCAAAAACAAAAATAGAGGTTTTGTTTAATATGGAATTTAACCATATTTAATATGATTTTTTTTACATAACAATTTAAATATTTAAATTGATTTTGATTGTTTAATAACTATATTTAATATATAGTTATTTTTTTAAATTATTTTTTTGTTCTTATGTGGGAAATTAAATATCATTTTGTTTTTCCTTTTCTGCAGTTTTAGGACCAATGGAGGAGCCCCATGTGTCAGCAGTTGACGGGCTTACATGTGGGTCTCATGTGCTCACTGGGATGCCATGTGGAACACCGTGGGCCCCACATTCTCTGCCTTAACAAAACTTCAAGCTTCTCTAACTCCCTCATACGAGCTCAGATTGATGTGTCATTCACACCGTTGCGATCAGGGCGACGAACTCTTCAACTTGGACCTAGTTCAAGAGAAATCAAAACACTTTGATTTTTGAGCTTCCATAAGCCCTCTTTGTCTTGTGTGTGTCTCTGGAGCCACCTGGATCAATCATCCCCATTGAGGAGCTTTCGGTCCTCCAAAAGCATCAACAATAATCTGTAGTTGATGTGTACACTATCTACAGCACAAGTGTCTTGAAAAAGGTCGCCCTTCCATCTCCTTCACCTTTATTCTTCAAAGCCTTGAGCGATGAACCGACACTTGCATCCTCTGTAAACCTGTTGTACAATATCTCGCAAATTACATGCTCAAATATACCAATTGTGACCCAAACATTTCCATACTTGCCTCGACTTTATCACTCATACTCGGTGGTCAAGTTTACATCAAATGGAAATCACACCCTTTTTATCATTACATGACCAAAACATCGTCATCGCATTTCAAAGTGATGCCAAACACATCATCACTTTTACATGAAAGAAATGTATCACGCGACTTATAAAACAAGGAAAAAATATCATGGTTTCTTAACAAGCGATGGAAAACACATCATCACTTTTACAACTAAAAATGCAACACATGATTTACAGCACATGGCCATGACACACTACCACATCTAGAAAAACTATCTCTCACTTATAAAAGTGAATGGATCATCTCTCTGTGGCACGTTTTCTTGTCGAACAATCATTTCAGCCAGTTCATGCACTGACGCTTTTTCCTTAAGTTGTTGCTCTGCATTGAGCCTCGAACACGTGGCTCTTTGATGACCACTTTGGTTGCACTGGCTGCAAAATTTCTTCTTCCTCCAGACCTGCATAACCAATTTATTTTTCTGTTGTGGAGAATCCTTTTCATGCCTCATCTTCCTTTGTGTTACCATTCTTTTCCAACACTCAACAAACACATGGTTATGTAAACCACAAAAATGAGAATTTGTTTGATGCCATGATTTACGACCATGATTATCAACATTCTTATAATCTAAATGCACTCTGTAATAGTGAGACTTGTTATAACTTCCTTGGTCATCTCTAGTGTGATCATGGTGATGAGAGCTTGCCTCAGCTCTTTCATTGTAACATGCATTTCCATGGGACGATGGTGAAGTGTTCCCATCAATCCTCTTCTCTGGTGACTTAAACAATATCTGTTTGTTTTTTATGTCCTTTGAACATCCTCCTTCAGTGTATCCCAAACCTGCATATCGAGGTCTCTGCACAACCTCCAATGGTTGAGTTATGCCTTGGCCATGAATTCCAACTCCTCCTCCTTTGTACCCCATCTTGGTGAGGAGTCTCATGCCAGTTCCTATAATGGGGATCTCCATACTTCCAACAGAAACGCTATCACGTGAAGATGAAACTGGAGGGAAATGAACATTGTTTACCTCAGCTGTCGATTTTTAAATAGGTGAAGAAGGCTTCTCTGAGCCTTCGTTGCACTTTACTTCCTCCAAGGCCTCTGTCGTGGCTTATAGCTGAAGCTGTAATCGCTCCTTCTCCTCCTTCTATTCCTATAGGAATTTCTTCGATGCCTCATGATCTACTTGAAGACTTTCATTGCTGCACTTTAATTCCTCCAATGCCTCTGTCATGGCTTGCAATTGAAGCTGCAATCGATGTTTGTCCTCATTCTCCCCTTGTAGGAGCGCTTTCAACTCAGCGTTTTCTGTTGCTTGTTTATCATAAACTTCGTAAAACATGTCCACTTTCTCGGACACCCTAAGCATGGTATCATACATGTATTTAACATCCTCCATTTCTCAACTCAGCTAGCATTCAATGGTTCACACGTGCAATCCAAATCAGCAAGAAGACATCTCTGATACCACTTGATTTGGGTAAAAGTCGCTACCCTTTAAACCAAGACCTTTTACTTTGGCTGATGTGTTAGAATTGCATTTAATCAAAGCGTTAATGAACATAATGAACATCTTGATGATGTAAAGAAGAGGAACATAACAAGCATTAGAAACATAAGAGATTGATAAAGGAGTTCATCTAGGAGGGAATTTGTCTCCAGGCCTTGGTGTCAAGATGGTGTAGGTCATTGCATTAAGTGTTGGAAAGAGTGATGATGTACATGGATGGTATTTCTCTGTCATACAAGGAAAATTCCCTCACGCAGGAGTGGTTGGACCTCTCCACGAGATGTTCCACTACAGGAACTCTCATTCACAAAAAGGACTCCTATCAGTATGAAAATAACTCACACATAATGACTATGAGTATCCCACCAGCATGGCAACAAAGGGATATCAATAAAACATACATGTGACAATGAGTATCCCGCCAACATGGAAGCAAAATGATCTCAAACATAGAACAAATCCATGATAGAAATTACATCTCACATCAAGAAAAAAACAAGATCCCACATCAAACATCAACAGGGATCTACACATCACAATGCATCTCATAGCAAAGAGACAAAGAAGTACATGGTCACACTTCATATACCTCACATCCTGGAGTTATCAGAAGGCAAGGATGATAAATTGTTGGATCCGGTTGTACCATCAATCTCGTGGCATCGAATACCCTGAAAACAGCTGTTCACACATTGAATGCTAACACATGCAACTCCACCTTGAAAAGTGGTCGAAAAACATAAGGCTCGGATGGAAAATATGACTGCACCACTAAACTCGTGTAGTCGAGAGGTGTAGAATCGAATGTCAATCTGCTGAATTCTAACACTATCGAAATTTGGCCCTTAGGGAATCTTTTAGATTCCCCCTAGATTCCTCAAAGTTTTTACTCCACAGGGAATCTAGAAATCTACAACTCAAAATATGAATATGATCTCACCATTGAGATCCTTGCGAAATTCTGAGAAGAATGAGTATAAGGTTAACCTCATTTTGACAGCGATCAATTTTTGCCTCCAAGGAATCTATACCCTCAAGATCCCTGAAGGTTATCCTACAAAGGGAATCTGCAAAACCACTGCTCAAATGGAAAATATGGGCGCACCATCACACTCACTTCGAAATTCTTGTTAAAATGAATATAAATTTTAATATATTCTGACAGAGGAAAATTTTACCTCCTTGGAATCAAAAAGATTCTCCAAGCATCAAAAAGGATTCTCTCTCGAAATCCATGCACCATCATGCCTCGAACTCTGTGTTTGTCTGCCTTCTAACCTGCCTTCTCTTTGGTCATGGCTCCATTGGCCTCCTTGTGCCCTCATCTCTCATGTATTCTCCATCATTCTCTCTTGTTTCCTTGAACCATTTGAATGGAATTTTATAATAAAGTGTGAGAATGAATAAGACAAAGTGTGAGGTTGGCACATTGGTTGGCATAATCATATTAAGATAATTGTTGTTGGGAGGTTTTGAGTTCAAATCTCATTGAGTCCAACTATTGTTTTAAAACCCAATTCTAGTTTTAATATAGTTTTTTCAAACTATATAATATGTGGAATTCATATCTCCATATTGTAACGACTCCCAAAAAAAATTGGAGGTTTTGTTTAATATGAAATTTAACCATATTTAATATGATTTTTATTACATAACAATTTACCGTTTTTAAATTGATTTTGGTTGCTTAATAACTATATTTAATATATAGTTATTTTTTTAATGATTTTTTTTTTCTTATGTGGGAAATTAAATATCATTTGTTTTTTATTTTCTACAGGTTGAGGACCAATGGAGAAGTGCCATGTGTTAGCAGCTGAGTTGCTACCATGTGGGTCCCGCGTGCTCACTGGGACGGCATGTGGCACACAATGGGCCCCATAGTCCCTACCTTAACAAAACTTAAAACTACTCTAACTCCCTCATACGAGCTCAGATTGACGCGCAGTTCACACTGTTGCGATCAGGGCGATGAACTCTTCAAATTGAACCTAGTTCGAGAGAAATCTGAACACTTTGATTTATGAGCTTCCATAAGTCATCTTTGTCCTGTTTGTGTCTCTAGAGCCAACTGGATCAAACCTCCCAACTGAGGAGCTTTTGGTCCTCTAAAATCATCAACAATAATTTTCAACTCCTCTGTACACTGTCTGCACCACAAGTGTCTTGAAAAAGGTCACCCTTCCATCTCCTTCGCCTTTGTTCTTCAGAGCCTTGAGTGTTAAACCAACACCTGCATCCTCTGCAAACCTATTGTATAATCTCTCACAAATTACATGCTCAAATAGACCAAATATGACCCAAACATTTCCATACTTGCCACAAGTTTATAACTCATACTCGGTGGTCAAGTTTACATCAAATGGAAATCACACCCTAGTTATCATTACAAGACCAAAACATCATCATTGCATTTCAAAGTGATGGAAAACACATTTTTACTTTTACATGAAATAAATGCATCACACGACTTATAAAACAAGGCCAAAATATCATGGTTTCTTAACAAGTGATGGAAAACACATCATCACTCTTACAATTAAAAATGCAACACAGGATTCACAACACGTGACCATGACACACTACCACATCTAGAAAAACCATATTCGAGTTATCAAAGTGAGTGGATTATCTCCCTGTGGCACATTTTCTTGTCGAACAATCGTTTCAACCAGTTCTTGCACCGACACTTCGTCCTTAAGGTGTTGCTCTGGATGGAGCCTCGAACACATGGCTCTTTGATAACCACTTTGATTGCACTGGCTGCAAAATTTCTTCTTCCTCCAGACCTGCTTAACCAGTTTCTTTTGTTGGAAATATTTTCATTAATCACAAAGGAGCACAAAGGAACAACACCTGAACTATCATTAAGGCAAAGGAGCATAGAAGAACCATCAATAAGGAAAAGGAGCAAATCATGAAACAATGCAGTAAGAAAGCATAAAAGAGAGGAAGAGGAGAAGTAGAAAGGCAAGGAGCAACATTATATGATCAGCAGAGGCAGCAAAGAAGCAAATGTAGCTAAGAATCAAGGCGTACAAGGAGCAGAGGCAACTAAGGCAGCAAAGGCAACATAGAAGAATCAAAAGCATAGAGGCAATGAATGTAGCTAAGCAGCAAAGGCAGAGAAGCAATGAAAGAAGAGAGGCAACGAATGTAGAAAGGTAGCGAATGTAGCAAAGGCAATGAATGTAGCTAAGAAAGCAACAAAGGGAGCAAGGAAGCAGAGGCAACAAAGAAGCAAAGACAGCAGAGGCAGAGAATGTAGCACAAACAACTAATGGAGCAGAGACAGAAAAAAGGCAGAGACAGCTGAAGGCAATCGGATTTTCTAGACACGGCGAGGACCATAGATCCTACACATAGCAGAAGAAGGAAAAGGTGACATATGAGAGGTAGAGGCGAGAAAAGCAAGAGTCGAAGTCACAGAGAGGGATAGTGTAAACAAACGAAAAATCGACTAAGGCAGATAATTATTTGAAGAAGTCCAAGGGAGGAGAACGAACGGTCAAGATTATATCTCAAAATCAAAAGCGAGAGATGGACGACTGAGATCAAAGCAGGAAGAAGAGGCGACGAAGAGCTATGCGAAGGCAAGCGAACGGTCAAGATTAGATCACAAAAATAAAGGTTAGAAATGGACAGATATTATTCATCATAAGATAAGCGAGGCAGAAATACAATCATGTTGCAAGAAGCAACGAGGACCATAGATCTTGGTAGATCAGCGGTGATGATCGCATATACGGAGATCAAAAGCACAAATCACAAAGTATAGTGGGTAATTATTAAGGTGTCGCAAGGTAAGTTAAATTATTTGCGATGCGAAGTGAAGAAGGGACACGCAGGGCATATTGCAACATCGCACATCACAGTGATTAAAGGATATCAAAAGGCATCGCAAGGTAAGTTATTTTGTGTGCGATGCAAAGTGGAGAAGGGACATGTGTCAGCACTGTGCAATAGCGTAGGTCGCAAGAAATAGAGGGTAACCACAAAGTAAATCTTATAAAGTCCGAAGTGCTATCAGATGAGGATCGTTAGATCTGGGCGTAGATCAACGATAGACGGAAAATCACAAAAGCGCACATCGCAAATTATAGCGGATAGATCTAAGGCATCTTGCGGTAAGTTAAATTGTTTTCGATGCGGTAAATATTGGAATATGCGATGCGACGAGGGGAGTCCATGTGTCGGCATTACACATGAGTGCACACTACAAATTTTATGGTTTGTACTTAAGAGTTCGCATGGTAAGCTCGATGCGATGCGATGTGATTGGTCACCACATTGTGGGACCCTTCAACCAAAGTTAAGTGTGTATGCCAATCCTTTCTAGTGTTAAATCACATCAGAGGTGGACAAGGGAATTATAATGTAAAACCCTTGATACGTCGAAATGCGATATGAGACCAGAAGTGATAAGTTCAAAGTTAAGATCTGATGTATTTCAAGTTCGGGGCTATGTGATTTTATGAATAAAACGTTGAAAGCAGAGGACAACTCGGGTAACAAAGGAAAGGTTGAACACAGAAAGAAAAGGCTTGGGTAAGTAAAAGGACACGACCATGTGCAAGACAGTGTCATGTAGATGCGGATGTGAGTCAAAAAGGAAAGGTTGAACGCAAGAGATAAAAATATGGGAAAATGACCTGACACTCGTGAAAAGGTGTTATGCGGCTGCAACAGTTTGATAACAAAGAATGAACGTGGGCAAAAGGAGACTCAGGTAAGTAACCCGATACAGAGAAAAGGAGCAGAGAAGAGCATAGAACGTTGTAGGTAATATATGCAATAGGCAGAGGCGGTGTAAATCATAAAGGCATGGGTCAAGTCAGGCTAAGACAGTAATGCAACAACACAGTTGGAAATGTAATTGCAGAAACATAAAAAATAAATGGACAACAAGAAGAAGAGGAAAAATGCACAGCAAAGCGAAGAAACTGATGGGCTGAGTAAATAATTAATTGTAACTGAAAATGTGCTATTTATTTTTTTATTTTTTGTGATGCAAATGCAAGTCTCCGTAGGCAAATCAAAACTCCAATTTAGTTCTGAAATGAGTAGACATTGTTGTAACCTCCTGAAATGATGAGCGGGAAAATGAGAAGGTGGAAGGCAAAGAGTAGTGCCTGTTCATTTCACATTCCCATGTGGAATGAAAACAACGAGAGGGTTATCTCTATAAATGATGTTATAGTAATATTCATTGAGAGGTAAGAGAGTGGAAGAAGAATAAAGAGTATATAGAGAAGTTGTGAAGACGTTACAGGTCAAAATACCTCCTCATCGGCTCAGAGGAGAAGACAAATATGGAAGGAATACATATACCTAAATTAAACCTATTTCCACCAAGGTAATGCCTCTCTATAACGAAACAAGAGCGTTATAACACATCTGATCAGTGAATGTGCCGCAGTAGTGGCTAGGGAAATGCTCTGTTTACACTAGAGGGAAGCGTTACCCGTGTTTTAAGTTTGAAAATGGAAAAACCCGCAGAGAATGATTTGAATCTCTGGATTTCCCTCACAAGAGAGTCAGTTCACAAAGGAAACTGCAAAGCACCAATTCATTATTGGTCACTGCCATAAAATATTGAACTCCCAAGGAGGAAAAAGCATAGAGCTTAAAGAAACATTTTGGTTTTTTCTATTCCAAACTAGTGGAAAGAGAAAGGCAACAATGGCTTTCTCCCTCTTCTATAAAAAGGAGCTGAAGGCTCTTAGTTGAAGGTCGAAGGATTGCTAACGTTCTGAATACTTGTGAAGTAGAGAATAGTGTTATAGTGTGAAGGCCAAGAGTCAAAGAGTTTCCTAGAGAGCTTGTTGACTAATACTTCACTACTTGAGAGATAGAGAGATTGGAAGGCTGAGGAGGGCTTGGTACAGCCGACGATTGTAATCCTCCTTCTTTCAAAATCAATAGAACTGTATCTTTTTTGTCCATTTGATGCTTAATATTGTCATTATTGTTTGAATATTTACATAGTATGATATGAATGGCTCAGATGGGCATAATTTAGAGGTTCATTATATATTGGCTTAATTGATAGGGTATATGTTGTGTTAGAAATTACACGAGTGCTTTGATTGATTGCAGGACTAAGATTTGGAGCCGGTGAAGAAGGACTCTTGTTTCGCTGCCTAGTGCTCTCCAAGGGACTCCGAGATCGTCAAAGAGGTAATTTTCTATCGCATTCCATCAAGTTGTTTTAAGTTAATATGAACATGTATATGCCATCTTTGTGAACTGTACAACTAATCTTACTGTCTTCCTCCGGCACCGGAAAGCCCTGAGAGGGATATACGATAACCAACAACCCAAGCATTTTACCCTATAGAAGAATTGGCGACTCCGCTGGGGAGTTTCCCCATAGTTTCCGGACTATTTCTTTCCTCCTCTCTTCTTTCCTCTGTTCACAGATCCTTCTGACCAGTACTTATGCCCAGTAAACATTTCAAAAGCTCGCAGAGTTCAATCCTGTTTTTGTTTGACCATCTGAAGAATTTTTCCCTAGCTAATGCTACCCCTGTAGGTTTTCCAGTGTGTTATAATGTTGGCTCTGCTTAAATACAGTGCATTAGTCTCTGGATTAACATTGTCTTTACTCAGACACAGTGCGTTACTCAGCTAAAACTTTTTGTTCACTGATGTGATTTTGTTTTAGCTGCAGAGTTTTTTGGCCATCATTATATCTCCTTGATTGAATCCCTGTGCTTGTTTACTAAGCTGGCATTTCTATTTGTTTGCTCTTATTTGAAAATTTAGTGTCAAAAGAATTTACTTTTTAGAGAAGAAATTTTTTTTTTAGTTTTTTCTGCATCTGGCTGAGTTAATTCTGAAATTTTCAGTTCATAGACTGTTAAGAAGAGGTAGATAGAAGTCTGAATATTTAAAGCTGAAATGTGTTATTTGAATGTTAGTGTATGGATGTTGAAAAGAAACCTCTCCTTGTAGAAATACTCTTCATCGAATTGAATATTTAGAGCATGGTTTGCATGGTTTCTTTAGTCAGAGTCTCATTACATTTCATACGTCGACTCCCCCTCTGCAAGACTAATAATCAAGTACACTAAGAATCAAGTGATAATAAAATCAATCACATTACTCTTTTTTGAGCTCACACAAACAGTAGTTCAGGCTAGGATCTTGGGTTAGAAACAGTGAGAAAATCACCCAAGATCTCAAAACTTGAAACTAGAGTCATTAACGAGTGAAATCCTACTGTACTCATATTATTGGGACCGTTCCTTTACTGGAGCTCAGCGCGAGACAACACTTGGGTGCAAAAGAAGGTAGCCCGCCTTCGACTGCATCCGGTGGGTGTGTTATATATCGGGGTTCCCTTCGGGGATGTTGAAACTAGATCGGGGATCTAGGTATTCTTCCCATATAGCATATTGTCCTTGACCGTGGACCCCCCTGATGATGTCTGTGATTTGAGGTATCTTTAGTGGCCATACTTTTTAAGGACTTACACAAGGTGACTGGGACGGGCTGTCCTGGTACCTAAAACAGACGAATCCACTCTATCTTCGGTCTTTAGGAGGGTACTCCTCTTCACGAGAGTGCTTACACATATCGTCTGAGGTTCAGGCGAAGCTCTAGAGTGACCGTAACTATACTTTTGACCAACCCTCTCTGTATACTATTGTGATACTAGATTTCATCACTAGAAAATGGTAGTATTCAAACAAGGCACCCTATTCTGGCTGCTTGATGATTTATTTTAGAGAGTCCTTTTTTTATTTTTTAGGTGTGTGGTTATTGTCATTAAGACTTTATAATACATCACAATTTATTAAAATTAGTTAAAATTAAACAGGTTACCGTGGCGTCCCCCGACCCACGCCGTCTGTCTCGATGACAGCAAGGTCTACCTCCTCTCACTATTAAGGAAAAACTGAACCTTGGTGAACCTGTGCTTTCTACGAAAGAGCAGTCTCCTCTGACTAATCTTGATTTTCACATAGCCTCATATCATCCGAAATTCCCGGAGGACCCTTTCATTGAAGGGGTTGTACCTCACTACAATCCTCCTCTCACTGATCCGTCGGGGCCTGTGATAATTCAGATTCCACCACACCAAGATATGTCTTCGGACGCACAAACATCCATTTCACCACCAGCATCCACAGGGTCGATTCCAATGGCAACCATCCCAGGTTCGTCACCATCCTCCCCGCCTGTGGTCAGTTCTATGCCATCACTGGGTAACTGCAGTAGTCAATATATACCTACTCCAAACCCTATGGTCATCACAACTGTCAGTAGCTTACCGAATCCTTCGGCATCTACTTCTACCGTGACCGCGTTGGGACCCACAGTAGCTCCTTCCACGAGTATGACTACTTCGGTGCCTTTTAGCAACCCTTTCGGTTGGAACCCTTTTCTGAGTTCAAACCCCTTGGCCACTATACAAGGGGGCAGTGTCACCAACACGTGGGTAGCAGGGAACATTTCACTTCCCCTGTAATCCTTAGGACAAATGGGACAACCTCTTGTCAATACTTTTCCCTTAAGTGGTTCAAATATAGGCGTAGGGTCTATGCCGTTGCCAAACTATGCAAGTAGTAGCATGCCTCCAGGAAACTCTATTGCATCCATTTGGACTAACCAACCCCAACCTCCATCTAGAATGGGAGGGCACTTTTATACTAGGGGCAACCAACCGTTCACCCCGAAATACAATATGCCCTATGGACAACAACAGTATGTCCCTACTCCTCCACCTATCGGAAGTTTTTATCAAAGTCCCACTTATCCTCCTGGTAACACGTTGATGGGTGGACCCTATGGTCTAAGTAGTCAGCCCATACTGCCTTGGTTAGATTCGGGGGAAAATCCACAAATGCCATTTTTGGCAGCTTTGGACATTCCTGATATACATAAACCAACTAACGACCCCATCAATCACAACCCGCTTTGGCCTCCAGTACCGCATAAGATTCCTTCTGACATCCCGAAGTTCGACAGGAAACAAGGGGACGACCCAGCCACACACATCACTACCTTTCATCTATGGTCTATATCCAATTCCATGGTGGATGATAGTGTCTGGCTTCGACTATTTCCCCGCACCCTTACAGGCAACGCCGCCAAGTGGTACATTGAATTTCCACGCGCCGCCATCAATAATTTTGGCACTTTAGCGACGGAGTTCCTAAAGAAATTCTAATTAACAATTAGATTTGAAACCGGAACGGAATTGCTAACCTCGCTGCGCCAAGACACCACCACCCACATCTCCGATCATATTCATGAATGGAGACGTAGGAGGAGGCTAGTCAAAGCGCCAATCCCAGATCATCTCTTAGCCAATTGGTTTTGCAAGTCTCTTTTACCCCACATCTCTAAATACATTGGCCTTTCTGGTGTGGTTACAGAAGATCAATGTATTCATTGTGCCCAGCATTTGGATTTAATCTATTCACAATCCGGCACGCTATACGATCTACTCCCACATGCCCCTGGTAACCCAAATCCTCCGGCCACTCAGAAAATCAGAGCACATGCCGACGGTCTCGTTGGCACAATCTCCGGTGTGGCCACAAAGCAGTCTCGGGGGCAAGCCTCCCAGCCATCTTCGGCTGCCACCGCCCCTCACCAAATGACTACTCTTCCTACCGCTGAGGTGAATTCTGTGCAAACCTCACAAAAACCTAGCGGGAAAAATAAGAAGAACAAGAAAAAGATGTCTTCCTCGGAAGAGTAGTCAGATAATCAGAATAACCCTAATCATAAAAACGCTGCCAAAAATGACAAAGGGAAGGATAAACCCATGAAATTCCCTTGCAAGATCTGTGTGGAGGACCACTTGACATACAAATGTCTTCGGCTGCAGGAATGCACCGAATTTATTGCCAACAAGGATTCTGGGCGAACACCTGTCGTTCTTCATAATCCTTTCCCTAATCAACAACAGCAACATCAACACATGGTTGACAATCCGCCACAACCCCGTCAACGGGGCAATGGTGGTTCACATCCTTCCGGCGAAGGACCATCTGCCATTTATGGCATCTAGAGTGTTGAACTTCAAATTTGAGCCAAGCTTTATGGAAATCCTACCATAGATGCTCAAGAACCTGGAACTAGTTCAAATCCACCACCAACCAACGATTTGTATATTGAACGGCCTACTACTAAACCCATGATTCGTCCCCCCAAAGGGACACTTCAACGCACGACTCATAACACCTCTGCACGTGCAGCCCAAAACTACAACATTGTAGAATATTTGGCGCAGGCACCGTTAGCTATGTCTGCTCTCGAAGTATTACAAACCTGTCCAGCACAAAGGAAAGCCTTGCTTTCGGAAATTGGTGGAATAGACCCCCAGGATTCCATGCTAGCTATCTTTGATATGGAAAAGGCTAAACCTCGTGACTCACACCAACCCGCATTCCAGGTGCAGGTGGTGTCGAAAGGGAGACCAATCCATTGCACTGTCATAGACGAAGGTGCTTCGACCTGCGTTATGTCACAAGCTTGCTGGCTCAATTTAGGTTCTCCTACCCTCACCCCGCCATCGAACTCCCTCAAAGCTTTCAATTTCCACACGTTCCTCCCAAAAGGATACCTTGCTAGCTTTCCCATCACTCTAAGTGGGAAAATGGTAAACATGGACGTCGAAGTCATAGAGCGCCATCTAGACTATAATATATTGCTTGGTCACAGTTGGTCTTATGCCATGACTGCCATTGTGTCTTCGGTCTTCCGACTCATCCAATTTCCATTGGATGGGAAAATAGTCACAGTGAATCAGCTATCCTTCTACACCCCTGATTATGCCACGTTACCAAGTAGCACTATACCCCTAATAGGAGGCTTTCCTGACTCTTACGTCAGTCTCGGTACCGGTCTTCTGAAGGCATATTCCCTATTGGATTGTTTTCCTCTCCCGCCGCCACAGATCCCAAACATGGTTGCAATGATATCCACCACTTTGGATGGCTCTATCGACCCATGGATCATTCTGGCACCTTCATACATCGATTCCTACGGAGATTAGATGTTGCTCTCACCAGCAGAGTTGGCTTACCAAGCCATCCAAATAGCATATGAACCCTCCACTACTATGGTTTCGACCGAAGGTACAAACCTCCCGCCCATCACAGTTCTCTCTAAGGATCTCCTCAATAAAGTCTTGCCTACAGACGAAGCTATTCGAGAGATCATGTCTCTAGAAGAACGACCTTGGGGAGAGTTTCACCATTGCTCTTCGATGATTGACTCGGAGACGATAAAAAAAAAATCCCATCTTTTGACCAACCTGAGATATTTCCCTCCGCTTATACGACTGTTCAAACTATCGATTCAGAAGGGAACATGGGTAATATTTCTAATAAAATGCTCATTGATATCTCGATCAAAACAGGTATCGTGGAAAATATTCAAATTAGAGCCGACTGCAATCCTAAGGAAATTGTGTGCTTCACATCCCTTTTCAAGGAATTCCGCGATGTGTTTGCTTGGTATTATGATGAAATTCCCGGCATAGACCCTTCTATCGTCAAGCACGAAATCAAGATTTATGACAATGCCAAACTGGTTTAGAAATGACTCAGACCTGTCCACCTGCGCAAAGCAGTCGCCATCAAGATTGAGGTAGAAAAAATTTTAAATGCTGGTTTCATCTATCCTGTTCCTTTAACATAATGGGTTTCCAATCCGGTTCCCATTGATAAAAAACAAGGCACCATTCGAGTTTGCGTCGACTATCGCGATCTGAACGCCGCCTGTCCCAAAGACAATTATCCTACACCATTCATTGATCAAATTCTCGACGATTGTGCTGGATGCGAATATTTTTCCTTCATGGATGGATTCTCAGGCTATAACCAGATTGCAATTAAAAAAGACGACCAGCATAAAACTGCCTTCATCTATCCTTGGGGCACATTTGCGTATCGAAAACTCCCATTCAGTCTGAAGAATGCTGGAGCAACCTTTCAGCGGGCTATGGACTACGCTTTTCACAACATTCAACATATTTTACAGGCTTACTTGGATGACCTTCCGGCCCATTCTAATAAACGACATGATCACCTGGCTCATCTAAAAGAAATTTTTGCTTGGTGCAGATTCTACAATATACGTTTGAATCCTTATAAATGTGTATTTATGGTCGAGTCCGGATGTCTATTAGGTTTCATTGTCTCCAAGCACGGGATTAGGGTTGATCCCGATAAGGTTAAGGCGATTGTTGAATTGTCGGCACCACAATCCATCCTTCAACTCCAATGTTTGCAAGGGAAGGCAAAATTTTTGCGTCATTTCATCGTTAACTATGCCGAGATGGAAAAAGGATTTGTGCGTTTATTGAAGAAAGGAACACTATATTTGTGGGATGACCAAGCTCAGCGGTCATTCGATGCTTTAAAACATGCACTTGTTTTAGCCCCACTCCTTAGTGCCCCCGATTACTCACGCGACTTTCTCCTCTACCTGGCAGCCTCACCGTCCTCGCTTGGAATGGTTTTGGTTCAAGTACACAATGACAACAGTGAACATGTGATATACCCATGGTTTTTCTTATTGTTTTGATGTCTCTGGATGTTTTTTGGTTTTCGCAGTGTTTTTTCTCATGTAATATTTTTCTTTCACACAAATTCCGTCACCCTCTTTATCATACGTCAGATATGCAGACGGTGCTAGTCATCACACTAGAAACATTGCTTCAGCTGCTTGGGTTCTCTACACTCCTGAGTCAGACCTCCTTGGTTCTGGGGGAATCTTCCTGGGTAGCGCCACCAATAATGTTTCCAAGTACATGTCAGTGATCCAACTCCTCACGGAAGAGGAATCTCATGGCATCTCCAATTTAGTGGTCAGGTTATATTCCCAACTCGTCATTATGCAGTTAAAAAATCATTACCGTGTCCATCATCCAGTCTTGTTGCATTATTTTTTAAGAGTGCGACTTTTAGAACGTCAATTTCAAACAATTACATTTGAGCACATTCCTAGAGAAGTTAATACATTAGCCGATTCTTTGGCAAACTATGTGTTAGATTGGCATTTTTCACATTTACTATAAAATATTTACTCATGAGTATATATATTTTTATCCCATTGAAAATACATAAAAACTAAAAAACACAAAATCACCAAAAAATTATATATATATATATATATATGTCACGTCCAGAACAATAGTTACATCAAAAAATCTTCCAAAACTTGGGTGTTTTACAAAAATTTGGCTACACTAAGACATGCTCTGACACTAATACATCTGCTCCGCCAACTAGGCCTGATGATCATGGTAGCATACAACTACTCTAGCTATCCTCCTTAGAGGCACCAGGTATCTCTCTGGCACACCTACAGTATGCCGCTGCAGACGAACTGGAACCTCCCGCATAGGAAGGGGTGGTATACCCATACTCAGACCCTCCAGGTTTCTGGAGAGTTCATGTAAAACTTGGGCATCATCATCCTCGCCGGCTTCCGCATCCTCTACTGGTGCACTAGCCCCGGGCAGCTGCAGTCATCGCCATGCATAGCGAGGGGCCCCAACTGGCCGGACAGGTGCCACATCTGTGTCAAGCAAACAAAAGCTTCATGTAAAAACATAATTTTCACCCTATTTCAACAAAAAAAAAATTGCATAAACATTCAAAAGACAAAAAACAAAGTACTTCTTTGGAATACACTGATCATTTCCTTCTTACCATCGAGCCCCCACTGGGTGCCAGGGGGCAACACTAACTCCGGATCGCCTGTGAAGTTCATCCCTGCATAGGGATAATCCTCAATCATAATAATATGTGAGTCGAGCCAATAAAAATATCCATCATCAAAACAGTGGCAGACGGGACCCTCTCCAGTCCGCGAAAGCAAAGCGGCCCACCGAGCCTACCTCGTCTCGCGTGGACCCAATGGCGCTGTAACGATCTTGGGCCTCATCAATGGTATCTGCTCCAGTATAAAAGAGACAATCAATGTACCGTACCCAAACTCTCTCTGGGTGAAAGTCTTACATGCGGTAAGCTCTGCTCGGACCCGACAGACAACTCCGTCGCACCAGTCGAAAACTTGAGGCTGCATACAGTCCAAGGCTAGGAGCATCTGGGCCTTGGTGGCCACATGCTGACTCTTGGCACCTGCCAAGTGAACAATCATCCATAATATAGACCGCAGTGGTCTCAAAGTCACTTGGGTGATCGGTATCCGGTTGCTCACAGCCTAAGTGTCACGTATGCAATGCGCACGAATCAGATCAGTAGTGGAACGTGGGTCAGCTCTGGACCCCGTCAAGTTGGGCCTCACCCCGCGACATGATAGGCCGGTCAAAAAGTACACATAATCCTTTTCGATTGATAGCTCATTGCCCCCAATCCGAAAGACATGGTGTCGTTCGTCCCATTGCTGGATTAGCCACCTCAGGAGGTCCTCTTGACCCCTCATCAGTTCTAAGCAGGCATACTTTAGCAATCCACATCTACAGAGAGCCATCAAGCTTGTGGTATCTATCACCATCTCTCGTTCTTCCCGCTCATGTTCTCTCTCTCACCAAATACTCATGATTAACAGCTGAATACTTGCAAATGCAACATTTTCAACCGATCAAAACTTGCTTGGACCACTTCAAAACAGAAAAAATCAAGTTGCTAGAAAACATGGTGCGCCTAACACTGGATCTAGTACAAAACAGAGCATGCTAACGTGGTATCCCATCACGAGTTATGCGTTTAATGTGGCCGTTATACCTCTTCCCCGCGTTAAGCGCAAGATTTTTTTTAGGGCCTCGAAATTTTCTAATTTTTAACTAGGAAAAAGTAACAAAAAGACAATTAAATGATAGCAGGAGGTTCGAGCTCTTACCTGGATCTCGCGGGAAGGACAACCGTTGCCCGGATTGACCATAATCGTCAGCTGAAGATTTCACCCCTTTTTACCCCAGAGCTCCTTCACAACATTCAAAACAGTGAAAATGAAGGTCTTCTGACCTCCTTATAGCAAATTCTGGGGCATGACTCTCTCACGCTAGTCGGAAAAAGTTGTGAATTCTTGCCACGCATGTGTCGCAACTATTGAGATTTGGTACTGATGTTCTGATGAGTGATCAAGATTTATATGTAGACATACTCATGTTATTTCGAGCGTTCTTTTTACGGTATTTTTCTTGCTCGTTAATCCAAAAAACCTCGAGTTCCCTTCTTCGGACTCGTTAAACTTATATGAAGTTGATATCGAACATTCTTTTTATGGTATTTTTCTTGCTCGTTAGTCCGAAAAACCTAGAGTTTTCTTCTTCAGACTCGTTAAAACTATGAAGAAGCACTGAGCTTTCTTTTTAGGAATCTTTTTCTCGCTCATAAAACTGAAAAAACCCAGAGTTGCCTTTGTCAGAGCTCGTTAAACTACCGCGACAGAAAGTAAGGAGCCATTCTTTTCTCTTTTTCAAAGCTCTTTAAACTAAAAAAGTAACCGAGTTTTCTCCGCGTGACTCATTAAAATTCACGAAGGGCACCGAGTTTTTCTTTGTTGGACTCGTTAAAATTTCACAAAGAGTATTGAGTTTACTTCGTCTCCTCGTACTCATAACAAAATGAGGTAGACATCCATCGAACATAGATTTCTCACTTTTCCGGCTTCGATGGACTAACTCACGGAAAATGAACTGTTTTGGGCTTACTATTATCCCTTTGTCATGCCCGGTTATCAAGACATGAAAAAGGTACCCCAACGGAGTTGTATTTTATGATATTTTTCAGACTCTCTAAACATGAAAAATTCACCGAGTTTACTCGTCTGGACTCATTAAACCTAATCAGACGGGGCACAGAGCTGTATTTTCTGACATTTTTCAGACTCTCTAAATATGAAAAATTCACCGAGTCTACTTGTCTAGACTCGTTAAACTTAATCAGACGGGGAAAAATTTGGAAAAAATGGATACTACCTCTATTACATTTCAGAAAAGGTCGATTTGGCAGCAAAATTCTTGAACATGGCACTTCCCAGAAAACTCTTTCGCAGCCAGCCGAACCCTACCATCTATGAGTATTAGCCTTCATTTCCCAGTGTCCCTACATTGGTAAAATCCTAACACACTCTTTTGTGTTCATCAAGATTTAGCTGCCTAGTACCCTGCTAGAGTGCCTTCTATTGTTCAAGCATATCTCGCTATCTACTGCTCCTATTATCAACCAAACCACTCATTATGCCAGAAATTTTTTGTCGTCTGACATCCCCATTTCCTCTTCATTATCTCGAATCATAAACAACATCAGTTGGTTTCCGTTTCATGTTGACTGATGTAGGATGCCTCAGTGCCTACCTTTCAACATATCTCTTCCTATCGACTTCAGCATCTTATCTAGAAAGCTGATCCAGAAACCCATCAGTACCCGGATACTTGCAGACATCAATGGCAGGTAGTCTTGTGTTTGATCAGGGGTCTTCATCATTGGCTCTTGGTCGAATTATTCTACGAGTTTTCGACTTCAACTCATTTTATTCACACTCGCTAGATTGTACTGTGCATCTTAGGGACCATCATCATTATCGGTGGTTTCCTTCGCATCAGTTAATAGTTTTCATTATCGACTGGTAATCAGAAGGTTTCTCACATTTTTGACGACAACTCCTTCATTCACATGTTAAGGAATATGCAGTTTAAGTGAATCAGCGGTCAAGACCTTGGGGAAAAGGCTACATCATTAAATTTGTGCTTCCTTCCCCAAGTTGCGATATTGTTTATGGAGACAGCTTCTTCAGCATGATCATGTTATGATAGACACTTCCACATTGTGCTTATTGGTGGACAGATTCTTCATATCTCTATTCTATAGAAATCATGTTGTTTAAGCTACTGAACATGGGAATGCCTGACTCAAGGCAGATACTATATTTTCTGACATATGTTGTTGTTTCAGGTTTTCCTCAATCTTTCAATCTCTTTATCTCTACACAAATTATAAAGTATTTCGGCCATCATCTTCGTCTCTGACCTCACACTTTAGGGGGCATCTGTTACAGGTAAAAATACCTCCTCATCAGCTCAGAGGAGAAGACAAATATGGAGGAATACAAAGACCTAAATTAAACCTATTTCCGCCAAGGTAAAACCTCTCTATAACAAAACAAGAGCGTTATAATGCATCTAATCAGTAAATGTGCCGCGCTAGTGGCTAGGGCAACGCTCTGTTTACACTAGAGGGAAGTGTTACCCGTGTTTTAAGTTTGAAAATGGAAAAACCCGCGGAGAATGATTTGAATCTCTGGCTTTCCCTCACAAGAGAGTCAATTCACAAAGGAAACTGCAAAGCACCAATTCATTATTGGTCACTGCCATAAAAGACTAAACTCCCAAGGAGGAAAAAGCATAGAGATTAAAGAAACATCTTATTTTTTTCTATTCCAAACTAGTGGAAAGAGAAAGGAAACAATGGCTTTCTCCCTCTCCTATAAAAAGGAGTTGAAGGCTCTTAGTTGATGGTCGAAGGATTGCTAACGTTCTGAATACTTGTGAAGTAGAGAATAGTGCTATAGTGTGAAGGCCAAGAGTCAAAGAGGTTCCTAGAGAGCTTGTTGACTAAGACTTCACTACTTGAGAGATAGAGAGATTGGAAGGCTGAGGAGGGCTTGGTACAACCGACGGTTGTAATCCTCCTTCTTTCAAAATCAATAGAACTGTATCTGTTTTGTCCATTCGATGCTTAATATTGTCATTATTGTTTGAATATTTACATAGTATGATATGAATGGCTCAGAGGCACTTAGGTCATTAATATATATTGGCTTAATTGATAGGGTATATACAGTTAGAAATTACACGAGTGCTTCGATTGATTGTGATCACAGGATCAAAGATTTGGAGCCGTGAAGAAGGACTTCGTTTCGTTGCCTAGTGCGCCCAAGGACTCCAGATCGCCAAAGAGGTACTTAATGCATCTCATCAAGTTGTTTTAAGTTAATATGAACATGTATATGCCATCTTTGTGAACTGTACAACTAATCTTACTGTCTGCCTCGGGCACCGGAAATCCCTGAGAGGGATATACGATAACCAACAACCCAAGAATTTTACCTTATAGCAGAAGATCCTAAGTTGATTTAAAGAAGATATAAAGGTTGCAAGGACAACAGTGAAGAAGGAGAAAAAGAGAGATGATATCCAGGTAAATAATCATATGATTTTATTGTAGAGTGAGGAAGTTGGTGTTTCCATATCAATTTGTAGCTTGATAGATGTCCAGTTGTAGTTGGTTGAGGTAGGAGCCTCCTGTGGGTTGTAGCCTGTAGAAAATACATGGGAGTTGGAGCTTCCTTGCAAGTTGTAGCTTGAAAAATTAAGGTAGTAGCCTCCTGTAGGTTGGAGCCTACATAAAATCAGTGGTGAGGGGGAGTTGGAGTTTGCCTTTGCATCACAACAATAATAAGATGTGTTTTTCTCCCTTATGGGTTTCCACTTATATCTGTTGTCTATTTTCATGATGATTATGTGGTGATATTATGTATTTAATCTTCTTAATACTTATTGCTCACTTATTAAGATTGTTTCTCCATTAAAAATTAAGTTGATCATGAAATGAAGGTGTAAATAAACGTAAAAGAAAGTTTTACAAGACCATGAATGCATTAAATTGATTCACCCCCCCTCTTATTTTAACTAAGGGTTCAAAAATTGGTATCGAAGCAAGTTCCTTCTATATCAGTTTAATAACTGGAAGTAGATCCTAGGTCCCCAAAATGGCTAGTCTAGAAGGATGCTCAATAAATAAAGCCCATTTTTTTATTGGCACAAACTATGCCTTCTAGAAAATAAGAATGAGGACGTACATAATGTCTCTAGGAATAGAATTTTGGGTTGTTGTGGAATTAGGATATGCCCCAAAGGATTCCAACATAGAGAAAGAATCCAAACAAGATTTTATAGCTAATGAAAAAGCCATGAATGCACTCTTAAGTGGTCTGTGTGAGGCAGAATTTATCAAATTATTGCACAAAAAGACTGCCAAAGAAATATGGGATACATTATAAAGTATCCATGAGGGAGATAAAAAGGTGAAGTCGGCCAAACTGCAAGCCTATAGAGCTCAGTTTGAAAATATAAAAATGAATGAAGAAGAAGATGTAGCCAGCTTCTTCTTAAAGGTTGCAAAAATTGTGAGTAACATGAAAGCTCTAAGAGAAACCATTAAATAATGTGTAATTGTACAAAATATATTGAGATATTTACCATCCAGGTTTAACCCTAAGGTTTATGCCATAGAAGAAACAACTAACTGGGAAACATTTACCATGAACCAATTTCTTAGAAACTAAACAGCTTATGAGATGAGACTTCCACAAGGGAAGTCAAATGTGAGGGAGGAAGCCTTTAAGGTAGACAAGTGCATGAAAAATAAGGAAGATACATGTTCATGCTCAGATGAAGAAGAGGCCAAATTCGTCAAAATATTGGATAAAGGCACGGCTAAATACAAAGGTAAACTTCCATTGAAGTGCTTTAACTATGGAATAGTGGGGCACTATGCATCTAAATGTCCTCATAAGAAAAAATAGAACGAGCCACAAGAGAAAGAGAAAAAAAAAATGCCAGAAAGGGAAGAGAGTCAATAGAAAATAATTTTATGCTCTGCAAGATAGTAGTGCATTTGAAAGCTCAAATGAATCCTCAAATGAAGAAGGAACCTCTGAATTTGTGTTGATGGCAAAGGAAGAGCCTGAAGGATTCCTTCTGGAAGATGAGGAAGAAGGTGAGGTAGATCTTGAGGGAGAGCTAAGGAGTGCCCTAGAGGAAATAGACAAAATTAGACTCAAGTGCAGAAAAAAAGAAAAAAAAGAAAAAAAAAAACACTCTCCTGAAATATGTAAAGGAGGAACCTTATTCGGAAAACCTCATTCAGTTGAAAGTAGAACTTGAAGAAGCTAGGAAGGTGGAAGACATTATGCTTAAGCAAATTAAAGATAAACATCAGGAGCAAGAGAAATTGGAAGAAGTAGTATGCCTGAGAAAGAAACTAGAAAATGCCCAAAGGGAGTTATCTATGAACACTCAATGAATGAAAATCTCTGAACACTTGGAAAAAATACCAAATGCTCAAATATTTCCTCTCATAAATACTAGGTTAGGCTATAGAAGATAACAGGAATATCACTTTTGTAAAATATGTAAAGGATAATGAAGTAGCTCAAAAGATTCCCACAGAAGTAGAAGACAACAAGAACATGATTTGTAAAGAAA
Source organism: Pinus albicaulis (assembly GCA_034641835.2). NCBI lineage: Eukaryota > Viridiplantae > Streptophyta > Pinopsida > Pinales > Pinaceae > Pinus > Pinus albicaulis. The sequence continues at coordinate 626,057,079 of CM076580.1, read as the reverse complement.
CTAACAAAAACAAGCAACAACATGAAAGGACATAGAATGAGAGGAAGAAACAATCAACTGCAAAAGGCCCATACACTCCTTAATATGAATTGAAAAAATTCAGAAGCTGTCAAAGGAGGTTCTTTCCTCCCATGAGAAGTATCACTTGTTTTTCCTGCCACAAATCTGGACATATTGCAACATACTATAAGACAAATAAAATCCAGTCCAACCAACAAAGGATGCAGAAAATGAAAAGACTACCTCAAGCAAACAAATTGAGAGGACAACCTTTCACCAGCTACACTAATCGATTCCATGGCTACTGTTTTTCATGCAATGAATTTGGACATAAATCTGTTGAATGTAAATTGTCTTCAAAAAGGGGAACAAAATGACATACATCAGCTCAACCTTTCTTAGGTAAAATAAGAGGTTATTTATGCCACAAGCTTGGTCACAAAGCAAAATACTCTAAGTTTCCATATACATTAAAGAACTCTAGACATATGATGGAATCCAATAAAATCAGACAAAACTGTGAATCAAAAATAAGTGTAGACATTATGAAGAACCCCAATAAATTATAGAAGGAAAAGAGAAAGGGGGAGCATGCTACTTCAATAACATAATGAATCCATCATAGAATCAGGGGGAGCTGCTCTAGGAAGCAATGCAAATATCTAGCCAACAATAAATAAGATGCAACATCCCAGGGGGAGAGCAGTTCATAATTAGTCCCCATAAAAGTAGTCTAAGATTAGCTCCATGTAATAAGAACAGCTAAATGTTCAGAAAGGGAAAGGACAATTCCTCTAACAGAGAAATATAGAGGAAGAAGTATACCTGAAGCATTCCATAGCCAACAGGTTGATGGAAGGAGAGAAGGCAACAAGCATCCATGGTGGTAGAGGGAACATCAGCCATGACCATGTAAGCTAAGAAGACAATAGCACAATAAGTGATGAATGATTAAAATCACAAAAATTATGCTTTGAGATATAGAACTGGAAATATCCATAGAGGATGATCACATTATGCATCACACTACAAGAGTTAGTAATGAAACAAATTTAAGAAGGATGAGTAATAGAAATGTTTATCATCATTATATCATTCCATGTTTCATCTATAGAAGGTCCCCTTGGAGGAAAGTTGTTAAATGAGTGATAAAGCTATGAGTGGTCTTCCCTTGTAGATTCCAAGTAAATAAATTGAAGATGCCTTCTCGAAGATCATTATGTTAGAACAGTTAAATTGTATATAGAGCATCAATGATTTTGGAGCAGTCCTAGAAAGGAATATGCAGTGACATTATTTTAAACCAGAATGACAGAATAATAAAAAGGTTAATGATGCCAATATTAGATTCAGTATATTGATGATTATTGTTATGAACAACGGAGAGATCAATAGTAGAAACTATGAAGGTTGTCTTAACTATGGGTGCATGTGTGAGTTGAAGTGAAATTACTGCATAATTTATCAAATTAGTATCAATTGGTACTTGGATCAAGCAGCCTGCCTATCAGTAGAATACCAAGTGTTATCAGTGAAGCAGTGGTATGGTACAGGTCCTCGGGATCAGAGTATTATGGAAAAAATACATCAAGGTAGTATACCCAACATTATCTGCACTATTAAAGAATAAAAAGGTCAATGAAAGTGCAAAAGGATCATTATCTTGTTTACACTTGAAGTAGTATGTTGAGCATTGAAGCAGTATCTATTTCTAGATATAACAGCATGCCTTCCTCAAGTCAGTACAAATATATCTTCAAGGCCTCTTTCTTAAGATCATTCATAAAACTGTGTGAAGACTGTTTGCTGAGATTTCAATTAAACAAATTGAATATGTTTTGTTGAAGATCATCATGATAGAACAGTTAAAGTATCTGAAGTATGAAGGACTAGTTGTGTTAATATTACATTTGAAGCTCAAGAGTTTGTTATTGATTCATCTAAAGCATACTTCAACAGACAGGATTTGCTGGTATTTCACCATTAAAGATAGTTTGATTATTGACATACATACCCCCTTATGTCATAAATAAAATTGCATAGTTGATAAGTGAGACTGACCAATACATTGAATGTATCTAGCTTCAAGGGTTTGTTTTGAAAGTACACTGTACAAGCAGTAAAATCATTTGGTCTCTTAGATTGAAATATATTGTCTAATCTCACAATAAGTTGTAAGCTCTGGTTTGATTCATTGTTCACATCAATAACAAGGACCTTTCAGTTGCTAAGTGTAATATCCATGTCATCAGCCTAGCTCATATCACCACCAACAGGCAGTAAAGGTGAACCACATCTATAAAATATATATTGGCATCGTCATATTTGAATAGATTTGTATCTGAGATGAAGATCATAATATGGACTGAATTTTATTTGGAGCAGACTTTATATGTCATATGGAGCATTCTCAGTATTTTAGTATTGTTCCAATGATGCATCTCTGATCATATAAGTCTGATTATACAAGTTTGTTCTATGAAATGTCCTTATCATTACTTTCAGTTGTAAACAAGTGCAAGGTGTCAATTATTCTCAAAGTATTCTCCCAACAACTCTTGTACACCAGTTTGGAGCAGCAAGGTATAAATTCAGAAGAAGAAGGCCTAAACACATCTTAGAGAAAGGAAATGAAAAGATAGAAACTACACTGAGAAATGTGCAACACTTTTCCATTGATTTCAAAGGGGGAGGAAAAGAAATCATAAGAAGAAAGGTTATTCTGAAAAGCAAGCACAGGAAGAAAATACACTTCTCATAATAAAAGGGGGAGGAAGTCCTGGAGGAATTATTGGAGTATTGCCATAAAAGCCAAAGGGGGAGACTATTGGAAATATTGTCATTGATGGAAAAGGAGCACTAAGGAGAAAAGAAGAACTAGCAATAATGAAAAGGAGAAGATTGGGAAAAAATGTAGTAAGAAAGAATAAAATAGATGCAGAGGAGCAGCAGAAAGGAAAGGAGCAACATTAGACTATCATCAGAGGCAGAAAAGAATCGAATGCAACTAAGAAGCAAGGCAGACAAGGAGTAGAGGCAGTTGAGGCAACAAAGGCTACAGAGAAGCAACGAAAGAAGAGAGGAAATGAATTCAACTAAGTAGCAAAGGCAGAGAAGCAGCAAAAGCAGAGAGGTGGTGAATGTAGAGAGGCAGCAAATGTAGCAAAGGAAAAAAATGCAGCTAAGAAGGCACGAAAGGAAGCAAGGCAGTAGAGGAAACAAAGATGCAGAGATAGCAGAGGCAGCAAATGTAGCACAAGCAGCGAAAGGAGCAAAGACAACAAAGAGGCAGAGATAATTGAAGGAAATTGGATTTTCTAGACACAGCGAGAACCAGAGATCCTGCACATAGCAGAAGCAGGAAGATGCGATAGAGGAGAGGTAGAGGCGAGAAAAGAAAGAGTCGGAGTCACAGAGCAGGACAGTTTAAACAAACGAAAAATCGACTAAGGCAGAGAATTCTTTGAAGAAGTCCAAGGGAGGCGAACGACAGTCAGGATTAGATCGCAAAAGAAAAGGTTAGAGATTGATGGCTGAGATCAAATCAGGCATAAGATGCGAAGAAGAGCTGCACGAAGGCAAGCAAATGGTCGATATTAGATCGCAAAAAAAAGCAAGAAATGGATGGATATGATTCATCGTAAGATAAGCGGGGCAGAAATATAATTGAGTTGCAAGCAGCAATGAGGACTGTAGATCTGGGCAGATCAACGGTGATGATCGCATCGGTGTAGATCAAAAGCACAAATCGCAAAGTATAGTGGGTAAGTGTTAAGGTGTCACAAGGTAAGTTAAATCAGTTGTGATGCGAAGTTAAGAAGGGAAATGCGACGACACAGCACAACATCACACATTGCAGTGCTTAAAGGACAACAAAAGGCGTCGCAAGGTAAGTTATTTTGTGTGCAATGTGAAGTGGAGAAGGGACACATGTTAGCACTACACAATATCATAGGTCACAAGAAATAGAGGGTAACCACAAAGTACATCTTATAAAGTGTGAAGTGCAATTAGATGAGTATTGTTAGATCTAGGCGCAAATCAATGGAACACGGAAAATCACAAAGGCACACATCGCAAATTATAGCGAATAGAGCTAAGGCATCATGCGATAAGTTAAATTTTTTGTGATGTAGTAAAGATTGGAATATGTGATGCGATGAGGGGAGACCACATGTCGGCATTGTGCATGAGCGCACACTGCATATTTTATGGTTTGTACTTAAGAGTTCACACGGTAAGCTAGATGCGATGCGGTACGATCACATATCGCAGAAAATAGTAGATACGTTTATTGCAAAATGTTAAAACTTGCAGGCAAGAGAAATGCGATGTGTTATGATTGGTCACCACATTGTGGGACACTTCAACCAAATTTAAGCATGTATGTCGAGCCTCTATAGTGTTAAATCGCATCGGAGGTGGAAAAGGGAATTATAATGTAAAACCTTTGATACGTCGAAATGTGATATGAGACCGGACACGATAAAATTTGAAGTTAAGATCTGATGTATTTCATGTCCGAGGCTATGTGATTTTATGAAGAAAACGTTGAAAGAAGAGGATGAATCAGGTAACAAAGGAAAGGTTGAACACGGCATGAAAAGGCTCGGGCAAGTAAAAGGACCTGACCCCATGCAGAACAATGTCTTTTAGATGCAGCTGTGAGTCAAAAAGGAAAGGTTGAACGCAAGAGAGAAAACTCTGGGCAAATCACCTAACACTCGTGCGAGGTGTTATGCGGCTACAACAGTTTGATAACAAACGCTGAACGTGGGCAGAAGGAGACTTGGGTAAGTAACCCGATATAGATCAAAGGAGTAGAGAAGAACATAGAACACTATAGGTAAGATATGCAATAGGAAGAGGTGGTGTAAAGCATAAAGGCATGGGTCAAGTCGGGATAAGACAGTGATTCAGTAGCACAGTTCGAAATGTAACTACAGAAACATAAAATACAAAGGGATAGCAAGCAGAGGACAAACGCGCATCAAAGCGAAGAAACTGATGGGCTGATTAAATAATTGATTGTAACTAAAAATGTATTATTTATTTTTATAATTTTTGTGATTCAAAGGCAAGTCTCGGTATGCAAAGCAAAACTCCAATTTAATTCTGAAATGAGTAGACAGTGTTGTAACCTCCTGAAATGATGAGCGAGAAAATGAGAAGGTGGAAGGCAAAGAGTCGTGTATGTTCATTTCACATTCCCATGTGGAATGCAAACAGTGAGAAGGTGATCTCTATAAATGATGTTACAGTCATATGCATTGAGAGGTTAGAGAGTAGAAGAAGAAGAAGGAGTAGATAGAGAAGCTATGAAGATCCAGAGATTATTTAAATCTGATATAAAGGCTGGAAAGACAGTAATGAAGAAGGAGAAAAATATCTCTGATATCCAGGTAAGTCAGCATATGATTTTATTGTAGAGTGAGGAAGTTGGTGCTTCCATATCAATTTGTAGCTTGATAGATGTCCAGTTGTAGCTGGTTGAGGTAGGAGCCTCCTGTGGGTTGTAGCCTACAGAAAATACATGGGAGTTGGTGCTACCATTTCAAGTTGTAGCCTGATAGATGTCCAGTTGTAGCTGGTTGAGGTAGGAGCCTCCTGTGGGTTGTAGCCTACAGAAAATACATGGGAGTTGGAGCTTCATTGAAAGTTGTAGCTTGCAGAATTAAGGTAGTAGCCTCCTGTAGGTTGGAGCCTACAGAAAATCAGTGGTGAGGGGGAGTTGGAGCTTTCCTTTGCATCACAAAAATAATAAGATATGTTTTTCTCCCTTATGGGTTTCCACTTATATCTATTGTCTATGTGCATGATGATTATGTGGTGATATTCTATATTTAATCTTCTTAATACCTGTTGCTCACTTATTAATATTGTTGTTCCATTATACATTAAGTTGATCATGAAATGAAGGTGTAAATAAGTGTAAAAGAAATTTTTATAAGACCATGAATGCATTAAACTGATTCACCCCCCTTTTCAGTTTAACTAAGGGTTCAACACAAAATTCTGCTATGGAGAATTCTTTTCACACCTCATCCTTCTTTGTGCTGCCATTATTTTCCAACACTCAGCAAACACATGGTTATGTAAACCACAAAAATGAGAAGTTTTTTAATGTCATGATTTACGACCATGATTATCAACATTCTTATAATCAAATTGCATTATGTAATAGTGAGACCTATTATACCTTCCATGGTGGTCTCTGGTGCAATAATGGTGAAGAGAGCTTGCCTCAGCTCTTTCACTACAACATGCACTTCCATGGGACGATGGTGAAGTGTTCCCATAAATCCTCTTCTTTGGTGAGTTCAACAATATCTGTTTGACTTTGATTTCCTTCGAACATCCTTCTTCAGTGTATCCCAAACCTGCATATCGAGGTCTCTACACAACCTCCAATGGTTGAGTTATGCCTTGGCCATGAATTCCAAGTCCTCCTCCTTTGTACCCCATCTTGGTGAGGAGTCTCATGTCGGTTCCTGTAATGGGGATATCCATACTTCCAACAGAAATACTATCACATGAAGATGAAACAGAAGGGAAATCAACACTGTTTACCTCAGCTATTGATTCTGAAATAGTTGAAGAAGGCTTCTCTGAGCCTTCATTGCGCTTCACTTCCTCCAAGGCCTTTGTCGCGGCTTGTAGTTGAAGCTGCAATCGCTGCTTGTCCTCCTTATCTCCATGTAGGAATGTCTTCTATGCCTCATGATCTACTTGAATAATTTCGTTGTTGCACTTCAATTCCCTCATTGCCTCTATCATGGCTTGCAATTGAAGTTGCAGTCGATGTTTGTCCTCTTGCTCCCCTTGTAGGAGAACTTTCAACTCCGCGTTGTCTACTGCTTGCTTCTCATAAGCTTCGTACAACATGTCTTCTTTCTAGGACACCCTAAGCATGGTATCTTACATTTCTTTTAAATCCTCCATTGCTCAACTCAGCAAACGTTCAATGGTTCATGCCTGCAATCCAAACCAGTAACAAGATTGCTCTGATACCACTTGATCCGGGTAAAATTCGCTACCCTTTAAACTAAGACCTTTTACTTCAGTTGATGTGTTAGAATTTCATTTAATAAAATCATTAATGAACATAAATGAACATCTTCATGCTTTAAAGAAGAGGAACATAACAAGAATTAGCAACATAAAAGATTGATAAATGAGTTCGTCCAGGAGGGACTACGTCTCTAGGCCTCGGTGTCAAGATGGTGTGGGCCACTGCATTAAGTGCTGGAAAGAGTGATGAAGTACATGGATGGTATTTCTCTATCATACAAAGAAAATTCCCTCACGTAGGAGTGGTTGTACCTCTCCACGAGATGTTCCACTACAGGAACTCTCATTAACAAAAAGGACTCCTATTAGTATGACAATAACTCACACATAATGACTATGAGTATCCCGCGAGCATTGAAACAAAATGCTCTCAATCAAACATACATGTGACAATGAGTATCCCACCAAGATGGAAACAAAGGTATAATATTCCCAAATGGGGAAGCAACAATATATGAACAAAAAACTGGAAATAGCAGTGTAAATCAACACATCAACAATGGAGACCAATATGGAGACATAAAATTATGTATAAGAACAAAAAATCAGTACAAAATAATGAGGCATAAATCATATCAAATGAGGAAACAAGCCTCCCATAAGCAATCACTCCAAAATAAGAGTTGTTGCTACAATAAAAAATGTCAGAGAGCTACTACAGCACAATCATATTAAGCATAACTACAGCGGATATCATACAATGATATAAAAATATTGATATAGGCCACAATAGATACTACACATACAGATCTGGGCACTATATTAGCTTTCCAAGACAACCCAAGAGGGTTTCAAGAAAATGCACACAATGTGCCAATGTAAACTACAGCCCTAGGGCTAAAGGTATGTTGCAACAACAGAAATGAGAAGATATCGCTGAAGCTGATGTAGAAACCTAAAGCTCTTCTCCAATAAATCCTCCGGATGAAATAATGGCTCCTCCACTGAAGAAATCACCTCTCAAAACAACCACTGCAATCACCCCTGCAACTCCTCCCTAAAATAACATAGATTTGAACTGAAACTGAACTTTAGGGGATAAATACTCCTTTTCCTGATGCCAAATATATCAATAAATCCCAAGGGGCTTATTTACAAGCCTCCCAATGGATGGAAACCTTCCTCCACTACAAAACCAATTCTTAAGTCACCCAATATAATTCTCCACTGTTGCACCCTGCAACACAGCACAACTCTAAACAGAAACTGCGCTGATGAAGAAATTTGTAGCTTGGCCTAATGCCGGATAGTGGAAAAGGTAGTGCAATACTCTTCCAAGAGGCCTCTCAAGGAAAGAGGTGGGGTTCCTAACCGGGAACACCCTGTCCTAAATAGCACTGCAATCTTAGCTAAACAGCTAAAGAGAGCAACAAGTCTAAACAAACCATATACAAAATAATAATCCAAAACATCCTATGGCTGTCATCCTCTTCCTTATATAAGTTATGAGCTTCCTCACCCTTGGCCCCACTAAATTAGGTAACTACCTCCATACAATCAATCTCCCTCCAAAAATTCTTTGCCCAAATGGGACAACCTCTTGTCAATACTTTTCCCTTAAGTGGTTCAAATATAGGCGTAGGGTCTATGCCGTTGCCAAACTATGCAAGTAGTAGCATGCCTCCAGGAAACTCTATTGCATCCATTTGGACTAACCAACCCCAACCTCCATCTGGAATGGGAGGGCACTTTTATACTAGGGGCAACCAACCGTTCACCCCGAAATACAATATGCCCTATGGACAACAACAGTATGTCCCTACTCCTCCACCTATCGGAAGTTTTTATCAAAGTCCCACTTATCCTCCTGGTAACACGTTGATGGGTGGACCCTATGGTCTAAGTAGTCAGCCCATATTGCCTTGGTTAGATTCGGGGGGAAATCCACAATTGCCATTTTTGGCAGCTTTGGACATTCCCGATAGCCATAAACCGACTAACGACCCCATCAATCACAACCCACTTTGGCCTCCAGTACCGCATAAGATTCCTTCTGACATCCCGAAGTTTGACAGGAAACAAGGGGATGACCCAGCCACACACATCACTACCTTTCATCTATGGTCTATATCCAATTCCATGGTGGATGATAGTGTCCGGCTTCGACTGTTTCCCCGAACCCTTACAGGCAACACCGCCAAGTGGTACATTGAATTTCCACGCGCCGCCATCAATACTTTTGGCACTTTAGCGACGGAGTTCCTAAAGAACTTCCAATTACCAATTAGATTTGAAACCAGAACGGAATTTCTAACCTTGCTGCGACAAGACACCACCACCCACATCTCCGATTATATTCATGAATGGAGACGTAGGAGGAGGCTATTCAAAGTGCCAATCCCGGATCATCTCTTAGCCAATTGGTTTTGCAAGTCTATTTTACCCCACATCTCTAAAGAAATTGGCCTTTCTGGTGCGGTTACAGAAGATCAATGTATTCATCGTGCCCAGCATTTGGATTTAATCTATTCACAATCCGGCACGCTATACGATCTACTCCCCCATGCCCCTGGTAACCCAAATCCTCCGGCCACTCAAAAAATCAGAGCACATGCCGACGGTATCGTTGGCACAATCTCCGGTGTGGCCACAAAGCAGTCTCGGGGGCAAGCCTCCTAGCCATCTTCGGTTGCCACCGCCCCTCACCAAACAACTACTCTTCCTACCACTGAGGTGAATTATGTGCAAACCTCACAAAAATCTAGCGGGAAAAATAAGAAGAACAAGAAAAAGATGTCTTCCTTGGAAGAGCAGTCGGATAATCAGAATAACCCTAATCATAAAAACGCTACCAAAAATGACAAAGGGAAGGATAAACCCATGAAATTCCCTTGCAAGATATGTGCAGAGGACCACTTGACATACAAATGTCCTCGGCTGCAGGAATGCACCGATTTTATTGCCAACAAGGATTATGGGCGAACACCTGTCGTTCTTCATAATCCTTTCCCTAATCAACAACAGCAACATCAACACATGGTTGACAATCCGCCACAACACCGTCAACGGGGCAATGGTCGTTCACATCCTTCCGGCGAAGGACCATCTACCATTTATGGCATCTAGAGTGTTGAACTTCAAACTCGAGCCAAGCTTTATGGAAATCCTACCATAGATGCTCAAGAACCTGGAACTAGTTCAAATCCACCACCGCCCAACGATTTCTATATCGAACGGCCTACTGCTAAACCCATGATTTGTCCCCCCAAAGGGACACTTCAACGCATGACTCATAACACCTCTGCAAATGCAGCCCAAAAGTACAACATTGTAGAAGATTTGGCACAGGCACCATTAGCTATGTCTGCTCTCGAAGTATTACAAACCTATCCAGCACAAAGGAAAGCCTTGATTTCGGCAATTGGTGGAATAGACCCCCAGGATTCCATGCTAGCCATCTTTGATATGGAAAAGGCTAAACCTCGCCACTCACACCAACTCGCATTCCAGGTGCAGGTGGTGTCGAAAGGGAGACCAATCCATTGCATTGTCATAGACGAAGGTGCTTCGACCTGCGTTATGTCACAAGCTTGCTGACTCAATTTAGGTTCTCCTACCCTCACCCCGCCATCGAACTCCCTCAAAGCTTTCAATGGCCACGCGTTCCTCCCAAAAGGATACCTTGCTAGCTTTCCCATCACTCTGAGTAGGAAAATGGTAAACATGGACGTCGAAGTCGTAGAGCGCCATCTAGACTATAATCTATTGCTTGGTCGCAGTTGGTCTTATGCCATGACTGCCATTGTGTCTTCGGTCTTCCGACTCATCCTATTTCCATTTGATGGGAAAATAGTCACAGTGAATCAGCTATCCTTCTACACCCGTGATTATGCCACGTTACCAAGTAGCAATATACCCCTAATAGGAGGCTTTTCTGACTCTTACGTCAGTCTCGGTACCGGTCTTCTGAAGGCATCTTCCCTACTGGGTTGTTTTCCTCTCCCGCCGCCACAGATCCCAAACACGGTTGCAATGATATCCACCACTTTGGATGGCTCTATCGACCCATGGATCATTCCGGCACCTTCATACATTGATTCCTACAGAGATCAGATGCCACTCTCACCAGCAGAGTTGGCTTACCAAGCCATCCAAATAGCATCTAAACCCTCCACTACTATGGTTTCGACCGAAGGTACAAACCTCCCGCCCATCACAGTTCTCTCTAAGGATCTCCTCAATAAATTCTTGCCTACAGACGAAGCTATTCGAGAGATCATGTCTCTAGAAGAACGACCTTGGGGAGAGTTTCACCATCGCTCTTCGATGATTGACTCAGAGACGATAAAAAAAAAATCCCATCTTTTGACCACCCTGAGATAGTTCCCTCTGCTTATACGACTGTTCAAACTATCGATTCAGAAGGGAACATGGGTAATATTTCTAAGAAAATCCTCATTGATATCTCGATCAAAATAGGTATCGTGGAAAATATTCAAATTAGAGCCGACTGCAATCCTAAGGAAATTGTGTGCTTCACATCCCTTTTCAAGGAATTCCGCGATGTGTTTGCTTGGTATTATGACGAAATGCCCGGCATAGACCCTTCTATCGTCAAGCACGAAATCAAGATTTATGACAATGCCAAACCGATTCGGAAATGACTCAGACCTTTCCACCTGCGCAAAGCAGCCGCCATCAAGATTGAGGTAGAAAAACTTTTAAATGTTGGTTTCATCTATCCCGTTCCTTTAACATAATGGGTTTCCAATCTGGTTCCCGTTGATAAAAAATAAGGCACCATTCGATTTTGCGTCGACTATCGCGATCTGAACGCCGCCTGTCCCAAAGACAATTATCCTACACCATTCATTGATCAAATTCTCGACGATTGTGCCAGATGCGAATCTTTTTCCTTCATGGATGGATTATCATGCTATAACCAGATTGCAATTAAAAAAGACGACCAGCATAAAACTGCCTTCATCTGTCCTTGGGGCACATTTGCGTATCGAAAACTCCCATTCAGTCTGAAGAATGCTGGAGCAACCTTTCAGCGGGCTATGGACTACGCTTTTCATGACATTCAACATATTGTACAGGCTTACTTGGATGACCTTCCGGCCCATTCCAATAAACGACATGATCACCTGGCTCATCTAAAAGAAATTTTTGCTTGGTGCAGATTCTAAAATATACGTTTGAATCCTCATAAATTTGTATTTATGGTTGAGTCCGGATGTTTGTTAGGTTTCCTTGTCTCCAAGCACGGGATTAGGGTTGATCCCGATAAGGTTAAGGCGATTGTTGAATTGTCGGCACCACAATCCATCCTTCAACTCCAACATTTGCAAGGGAAGGAAAATTGTTTGCGTCATTTCATCGTTAACTATGCTGAGATGGCGAAAGGATTTGTGCATTTATTGAAGAAAGGAACACTATATTTGTGGGAGGACCAAGCTCAGCGGTCATTCGATGCTTTAGAACATGCACTTGTTTCAGCCTCACTCCTTAGTGCCCCCGATTACTCACGTGACTTTCTCCTCTACCTGGTAGCCTCACCGTCCTCGCTTGGAATGGTTTTGGTTCAAGTACACAATGACGACAGTGAACATGTGATATACCCATGGTTTTTCTTATTGTTTTGATGTCTCTGGATGTTTTTTGGTTTTCGCAGTGTTTTTTCTCATGTAATATTTTTCTTTCACACAAATGTCGTCACCCTCTTTATCATATGTCGGATATGCAGACGGTGCTAGTCATCACACTAGAAACATTGCTTCAGCTGCTTGGGTTCTCTACACTCCTGAGTCAGACCTCCTTGGTTCTGGGGGAATATTCCTGGGTAGCGCTACCAATAATGTTTCCAAGTACATGTCAGTGATCCAACTCCTCACGGAAGCGGCATCTCATGGCATCTCCAATTTAGTGGTCAGGTTATATTCCCAACTCGTCATTATGCAGTTAAACAATCATTACCGTGTCCATCATCCAGTCTTGTTGCGTTATTTTTTAAGAGTGCGACTTTTAGAACGTCAATTTCAAACAATTACATTTGAGCACATTCCTAGAGAATTTAATACATTAGCCGATTCTTTGGCAAACTATGTGTTAGATTGGCATTTGTCACATTTACTATAAAATATTTACTCATGAGTATATATATTTTTATCCCATTGAAAATACATAAAAACTAAAAAACACAAAATCACCAAAAAATTATATATATATATATATATATGTCACGTCCAGAACAATAGTTACATCAAAAAATCTTCCAAAAATTGGGTGTCTTACAAAAATTTGGCTACACTAAGCCATGCTCTGACACTAATACATCTGCTCCGCCAACTAGGCCTGATGATCATGGTAGCATACAACTACTCTAGCTATCCTCCTCAGAGGCACCAGGTATCTCTCTGGCACACCTACAGTATGCCACTGCAGACGAACTGGAACCTCCCGCATAGGAAGGGGTGGTATACCCATACTCAGACCCTCTAGGTTTCTGGAGATTTCATGTAAAACTTGGGCATCATCATCCTCGTCGGCTTTCGCATCCTCTACTGGTACACTAGCCCCGGGCAGCTGCAGTCCTCGTCGTGCATAGCGAGGGGCCCCAACTGGCCAGACAGGTGCCACATCTGTGTCAAGCAAACAAAAGCTTCATGTCAAAACATAATTTTCACCCTATTTCAACAAAAAAAATTTCATAAACATTCAAAAGACAAAAAACAAAGTACTTCTTTGGATTACACTGATCATTTCCTTCTTACCATCGAGCCCCCACTGGGTGCCAGGGGGCAACACTAACTCTGGATCTCCTGTGAAGTTCATCCCTGCATAGGGATAATCCTCAATCATAATAATATGTGAGTTGAGCCAATAAAAAAATCCATCATCAAAAAAGTGGCGGACGGGACCCTCTCCAGTCCGCGAAAGCAAAGCGACCAACCGAGGCTGCCTCGGCTCGCGTGGACCCAATGGCAGTGTAACGATCTTGGGCCTCATCAGTGGTATCTGCTCCAGTATAAAAGAGACAATCAATGTACCGTACCCAAACTCTCTCTGGGTGCAAGTCTTACATGCGGTAAGCTATGCTCGGACCCGACAGACAACTTCGTCGCACCAGTCGAAAACCTGAGGCTGCATACAGTCCAAGGCTAGGAGCATCTGGGCCTTGGTGGCCACATGCTGACTCTTGGCACCTGCCAAGCGAACAATCATCCATAATATAGACCGCAGTGGTCTCAAAGTCACTTAGGTGATTGGTATCCGGTTGCTCACAGCCTGAGTGTCACGTATGCAATGCGCACGAATCAGATCAGTGGTGGAACGTGGGTCAGCTCTGGACCCCGTCAAGTTGGGCCTCACCCCGCGACATGATAGGCCGGTCAAAAAGTACACATCATCCTTTTCGATTGAGAGCTCATTGCCCCCAATCCGAAAGACACGGTGTTGTTCGTCCCATTGTTGGATTAGCCACCTCAGGAGGTCCTCTTGACCCCTCATCAGTTCTAAGCAGGCATACTTTAGCAATCCGCATCTATAGAGAGCCATCAAGCTTTTGGTATCCGTCACCATCTCTCGTTCTTCCCGCTCATGTTCTCTCTCTCGCCAGATACTCATGATTAACAGTTGAATACCTGCAAATGCAACATTTTCAACCGATCAAAACTTGCCTGGACCACTTCAAAACAGCAAAAATCGAGTTGCTAGAAAACATGGTGCGCCTAACGCTAGCTCTAGTACAAAACAGAGTGTGCTAACATGGTATCCCATCACGAGTTATGCGTTTAACGTGGCCGTTATACCTCTTCCCCGCGTTAAGCGCAAGATTTTTTTTAGGGCCTCGAAATTTTCTAATTTTTAATGAGGAAAAAGTAACAAAAAGACAATTAAATGATAGCAGGAGGTTCGAGCTCTTACCTGGATCTCGCGGGAAGGAAAACCGTTGCCCGGATTGACCGTAATTGTCAGCTGAATATTTCACCCCTTTTTACCCCAGAGCTCCTTCACAGCATTCAAAATAATGAAAATGAAGGTCTTCTGACCTCCTTATAGAAAATTCTAGGGCATGACTCTCTCACGCTAGTCGGAAAAAGTTGTGAATTATTGCTACGCATGTGTCGCAACTATTGAGATTTGGTACTGATGTTCTGATGAGTGATCAAGATTTATATGTAGACATACTCATGTTATTTCAAGCGTTCTTTTTACGGTATTTTTCTTGCTCGTTAATCCGAAAAACCTCGTGTTCCCTTCTTCGGACTCGCTAAACTTATATGAAGTTGATATCGAGCATTATTTTTATGGTATTTTTCTTGCTTGTTAATCCGAAAAACCTAGAGTTTTCTTCTTCAGACTCGTTAAAACTATGAAGAAGCACTGAGCTTTATTTTTAGGAATCTTTTTCTTGCTCATAAAACTGAAAAAACCCAGAGTTTCCTTTGTCAGGGCTCGTTAAACTACCACGATAGAAAGTAAGGAGCCATTCTTTTCTCTTTTTCAAAGCTCTTTAAACTAAAAAAGTAACCGAGTTTTCTCTGCGTGACTCATTAAAATTTCACGGAGGGCACTGAGTTTTTCTTTGTTGGACTCGTTAAAATTTCACAAAGAGTATTGAGTTTACTTCGTCTCCTCGTACTCATAACAAAATGAGGTAGACGTCCATCGAACATAGATTTCTCACTTTTCCGGCTTCGATGGACTAACTCACGGAAAATGAACTGTTTCGGGCTTACTATTATCCCTTTTCCGTGCCCGGTTATCAAGACATGAAAAAGGTACCCCAACGGAGTTGTATTTTATGATATTTTTCAGACTCTCTAACCATGAAAATTTCACCGAGTTTACTCGTCTGGACTCGTTAAACCTAATCAGACGGGGCACAGAGCTGTCTTTTCTGACATTTTTTAGACTCTCTAAATATGAAAAATTCACCGAGTTTAATCCTCTAGACTCGTTAAACTTAATCAGACGGGGAAAAATTTGGACAAAATGGATACTACCTCTATTACATTTCAGAAAAGGTCGATTTGGCAGCAAAATTCTTGAACATGGCACTTCCCAGAAAACTCTTTCGTAGCCAGCCGAACCCTACCATCTATGAGTATTAGCCTTCATTTCCCAGTGTCCCTACACCGGTAAAATCCTAACACACTCTTTGGTGTTCATCAAGCTTTAGCTGCCTAGTACCCTGCTAGAGTGCCTTCTATTGTTCAAGCAGATTTCGCTATCTACTGCTCCTGTTATCAACCAAACCACTCATTATGCCATAAATTGTTTGTCGTCTGACATCCCCATTTCCTATTCATTATCTCGAATCATAAACAACATCAGTTGGTTTCCGTTTCATGTTGACTGATGTAGGATGCCTTAGTGCCTACCTTTCAACATATCTCTTCCTATCGACTTCAACATCTTATCTAGGAAGCTGATCCAGAAACCCATCAGTACCCGGATACTTGTAGACATCAATGGCAGGTAGTCTTGTGTTTGATCAAGGGTCTTCATCATTGGCTCCTGGTCGAATTATTCTACGAGTTTTCGACTTCAACTCATTTTATTCACACTCGCTAGATTGTACTGTGCATCTTAGGGACCATCATAATTATCGGTGGTTGCCTTCGCATCAGTTAACAGTTTTCATTATCGACTGGTAATCAGACGGTTTCTCACATTTTCGACGACAACTCCTTCATTCACATGTTAAGGAATATGCAGTTTAAGTGAATCAACGGTCAAGACCTTCGGGAAAAGGCTACATCATTAAAGTTGTGCTTCCTTCCCCAAGTTGTGATATTGTTTATGGGGACAGCTTCTTCAGCATGATCCTGTTATGATAGACACTTCCACATTGTGCTTATTGGTGGACAGATTCTTCATATCTCTATTCTATAAAAATCATGTTGTTTAAGCTACTGAGCATGGGAATGCCCGACTCAAGGCAGATACTATATTTTCTGACATATGTTGTTGTTTCAGGTTTTCCTCAGTCTTTCAATCTCTTTATCTCTACACAAATTATAAAGTATTTCGGCCATCGTCTTCGTCTCTGACCTCACACTTTAGGGGGCATCTGTTATAGGTCAAAATACCTCCTCATCAGCTCAGAGGAGAAGACAAATATGGAAGGAATACAAAGACCTAAATTAAACCTATTTCTGCCAAGGTAACGCCTCTCTATAACAACACAAGAGCGTTATAACGCATCGGATCAGTGAATGGGCCACGTTAATGGCTAGGGCAATGCTCTGTTTACACTAGAGGGAAGCATTACCCGTGTTTTAAGTTTGAAAAGGGAAAAACCCACGGAGAATGATTTGAATCTCTGGCTTTCCCTCACAAGAGAGTCATTTCACAAAGGAAACTGCAAAGCACCAATTCATTATTGGTCACTGCCATAAAATACTGAACTCCCAAGGAGGAAAAAGCATAGAGATTAAAGAAACATCTTAGTTTTTTCTATTCCAAACTAGTGGAAAGAGAAAGGAAACAATGGCTTTCTCCCTCTCCTATAAAAAGGAGCTGAAGGCTCTTAGTTGAAGGTCGAAGGATTGCTAACGTTCTGAATACTTGTGAAGTAGAGAATAGTGTTATAGTGTGAAGGCCAAGAGTCAAAGAGGTTCCTAGAGAGCTTTTTGACTAAGACTTCACTACTTGAGAGATAGATAGATTGGAAGGCTGAGGAGGGCTTGGTACAACCGACGATTGTAATCCTCCTTCTTTCAAAATCAATAGAACTGTATCTGTTTTGTCCATTCGATGCTTAATATTGTCATTATTGTTTGAATATTTACATAGTATGATATGAATGGCTCAGATGGGCATAATTTAGAGGTTCATTATATATTGGCTTAATTGATAGGGTATATGTTGTGTTAGAAATTACACGAGTGCTTTGATTGATTGCAGGACTAAGATTTGGAGCCGGTGAAGAAGGACTCTTGTTTCGTTGCCTAGTGCTCTCCAAGGGACTCCGAGATCGTCAAAGAGGTAATTTTCTATCGCATTCCATCAAGTTGTTTTAAGTTAATATGAACATGTATATGCCATCTTTGTGAACTATACAGCTAATCTTACTATCTGCCTCGGGCACCAGAAATCCCTGAGAGGGATATACGATAACCAACAACCCAAGAATTTTACCTTATATCAGAAGATCCTAAGTTGATTTAAAGAAGATATAAAGGTTGCAAGGACAACAGTGAAGAAGGAGAAAAAGAGAGATGATATCCAGGTAAATAATCATATGATTTTATTGTAGAGTGAGGAAGTTGGTGTTTCCATATCAATTTGTAGCTTGATAGATGTCTAGTTGTAGCAGGTTGAGGTAGGAGCCTCCTGTGGGTTTTAGCCTACAGAAAATACATGGGAGTTGGTGCATATGTTTCAAGTTGTAGCTTGATAGATGTCCAGTTGTAGCTGGCTGAGGTAGGAGCCTCCTGTGGGTTGTAGCCTGTAGAAAATACAAGGGAGTTGGAGCTTCCTTGCAAGTTGTAGCTTGCAAAATTGAGGTAGTAGCCTCCTGTAGGTTGGAGCCTATATAAAATCAGTGGTGAGGGGGATTTGGAGTTTGCCTTTGCATCACAACAATAATAAGATGTGTTTTTCTCCCTTATGGGTTTCCACTTACATCTGTTGTCTATTTTCATGATGATTATGTGTTGATATTATGTATTTAATCTTCTTAATACCTATTGCTCACTTATTAAGATTGTTTCTCCATTATAAATTAAGTTGATCATGAAATGAAGGTGTAAATAAGTGTAAAAGAAATTTTTACAAGACCATGAATGCATTAAATTGATTCACCCCCCCTCTTATTTTAACTAAGGGTTCAAAAATTGGTAGCGGAGCAAGTTCCTTCTATATCAGTTTAATAACTAGAAGGAGATCCTAGGTCCCCAAAATGGCTAGTCTAGAAGGATGCTCAATAAATAAAGCCCGTATTTTTATTGGCACAAACTATGCCTTCTAGAAAATAATAATGAGGACGTACATAATGTCTCTAGGAATAGAAGTTTGGGTTGTTGTGGAATTAGGATATGCCCCAAAGGATTCCAACATAGAGAAAGAATCCAAACAAGATTTTATAGCTAATGAAAAAGCCATGAATGCACTCTTAAGTGGTCTGTGTGAGGCAGAATTTATCAAATTATTGCACAACAAGACTGCCAAAGAAATATGGGATACATTATAAAGTATCCATGAGGGAGATAAAAAGGTGAAGGCGGCCAAACTGCAAGCCTATAGAGCTCAGTTTGAAAATATAAAAATGAATGAAGAAGAAGATGTAGCCAGCTTCTTCTTAAAGGTTGCAAAAATTGTGAGTAACATGAAAGCTCTAAGAGAAACCATTAAATAATGTGTAATTGTACAAAATATATTGAGATCTTTACCATCCAGGTTTAACCCTAAGGTTTATGCCATAGAAGAAACAACTAACTAGGAAACATTTACCATGAACCAATTGCTTAGAAACTTAACAGCTTATGAAATGAGACTTCCACAAGGGAAGCCAAATGTGAGGGAGGTAGACTTTAAGGTAGACAAGTGGATGAAAAATAAGGAAGATACATGTTCATGCTCAGATGAAGAAGAGGCCAAATTCGTCAAAATATTGGATAAAGGCACGGCTAAATACAAAGGTAAACTTCCATTTAAGTGCTTTAACTATGGAATAGTGGGGCACTATTCATCTAAATGTCCTCATAAGAAAACATAGAACGAGCCACAAGATACAGAGAAAAAAAAATGCCAGAAAGGGAAGAGAGTCAATAGAAAATAATTTTATGCTCAGCAAGATAGTAGTGCATTTGAAAGCTCAAATGAATCCTCAAATGAAGAAGGAACCTCTGAATTTGTGTTGATGGAAAAGGAAGAGCCTGAAGGATTCCTTCTGGAAGATGAGGAAGAAGGTGAGGTAGATCTTGAGGGAGAGCTAAGGAGTGCCCTGGAGGAAATAGACAAAATTAGACTCAAGTGCAGAAAAAAAGAAAAAGAAAAAAAACACTCTCCTGAAATATGTAAAGGAGGAACCTTATTCGGAAAACCTCATTCAATTGAAAGTAGAACTTGAAGAAGCTAGGAAGGTGGAAGACATTATGCTTAAGCAAATTAAAGATAAACATCAGGAGCAAGAGAAATTGGAAGAAGTAGTATGCCTAAGAAAGAAACAAGAAAATTCCCAAAGGGAGTTATCTATGAACACTCAATGAATGAAAATCTCTGAACACTTGGAAAAAATACCAAATGCTCAAATATTTCCTCTCATAAAGACTAGGTTAGGCTATAGAAGATAACAGGAATATCACTTTTGTAAAATATGTAAAGGATAATGAAGTAGCTCAAAAGATTCCCACAGAAGTAGAAGACAACAAGAACATGATTTGTAAAGAAACTAACAGAAACAAGCAACAACATGAAAGGACATAGAATGAGAGGAAGAAACAATCAACTGCAAAAGGCCCATACACTCCTTAATATGAATTGAAAAAATTCAGAAGCTGTCAAAGGAGGTTCTTTCCTCCCATGAGAAGTATCACTTGTTTTTCCTGCCACAAACCTGGACATATTGCAACATACTATAAGACAAATAAAATCCAGTCCAACCAACAAAGGATGCAGAAAATGAAAATACTACCTCAAGAAAACAAATTGAGAGGACAACCTTTCACCAGCTACACTAATCGATTCCATGGCTACTGTTTTTCATGCAATGAATTTGGACATAAATCTGTTGAATGTAAATTGTATTAAAAAAGGGGAACAAAATGACATACATCAGCTCAACCTTTCTTAGGTAAAATAAGAGGTTATTTATGCCACAAGATTGGTCACAAAGAAAAATACTCTAAGTTTCCATATACATTAAAGAACTCTAGACATATGATGGAATCCAATAAAATCAGACAAAACTGTGAATCAAAAATAAGTGTAGACATTATGAATAACCCCAATAAATTATAGAAGGAAAAGAGAAAGGGGGAGCATGCTACTTCAATAACATAATGAATCCATCATAAACTCAGGGGGAGCTGCTCTAGGAAGCAATGCAAATATCTAGCCAACAATAAATAAGATGCAACATCCCAAGGGGAGAGCAGTTCATAATTAGTCCCCATAAAAGTAGTCTAAGATTAGCTCCATGTAATAAGAACAGCTAAATGTTCAGAAAGGGAAAGGACAATTCCTCTAACAGAGAAATATAGAGGAAGAAGTATACCTGAAGCATTCCATAGCCAACAGGTTGATGGAAGGAGAGAAGGCAACAAGCATCCATGGTGGTAGAGGGAACATCAGCCATGACCATGTAAGCTAAGAAGACAATAGCACAATAAGTGATGAATGATTAAAATCACAAAAATTATGCTTTGAGATATAGAACTGGAAATATCCATAGAGGATGATCACACTATGCATCACACTACAAGAGTTAGTAATGTAACAAATTTAAGAAGGATGAGTAATAGAAATGTTTATCATCATTATATCATTCCATGTTTCATCTATAGAAGGTCCCCTTGGAGGAAAGTTGTTAAATGAGTGATAAAGCTATGAGTGGTCTTCCCTTGTAGATTCCAAGTAAATAAATTGAAGATGCCTTCTCGAAGATCATTATGTTAGAACAGTTAAATTGTATATAGAGCATCAATGATTTTGGAGCAGTCCTAGAAAGGAATATGCAGTGACATTATTTTAAACCAGAATGACAGAATAAGAAAAAGGTTAATGATGCCAAGATTAGATTTAGTATATTGATGATTATTGTTATGAACAACGGAGAGATCAATAGTAGAAACTATGAAGGTTGTCTTAACTATGGGTGCATGTGTGAGTTGAAGTGAAATTACTGCATAATTTATCAAATAATATCAATTGGTACTTGGATCAAGCAGCCTGCCTATCAGTAGAATACCAAGTGTTATCAGTGAAGCAGTGGTATGGTACAGGTCCTCGGGATCAGAGTATTATGGAAAAAATACATCAAGGTAGTATACCCAACATTATCTGCACTATTAAAGAATAAAAAAGTCAATGAAAGTGCAAAAGGATCATTATCTTGTTTACACTTGAAGTAGTATGTTGAGCATTGAAGCAGTATCTATTTCTAGATATAA
The DNA here is from genome assembly GCA_034641835.2 of Pinus albicaulis. NCBI lineage: Eukaryota > Viridiplantae > Streptophyta > Pinopsida > Pinales > Pinaceae > Pinus > Pinus albicaulis. The sequence goes on along the minus strand of CM076580.1, from coordinate 626,034,943 downwards.
CAGCATGCCTTCCTCAAGTCAGTACAAATATATCTTCAAGGCCTCTTTCTTAAGATCATTCATAAAACTGTGTGAAGATTATTTGCTGAGATTTCAATTAAACAACTTGAATATGTTTTGTTGAAGATCATCATGATAGAACAGTTAAAGTATCTGAAGTATGAAGGACTAGTTGTGTTAATATTACATTTGAAGCTCAAGAGTCTGTTATTGATTCATCTAAAGCATACTTCAACAGACAGGATTTGCTGGTATTTCACCATTAAAGATAGTTTGATCATTGACATACATACCCCCTTATGTCATAAATAAAATTGCATAGTTGATAAGTGAGACTGACCAATACATTGAATGTATCTAGCTTCAAGGGTTTGTTTTGAAAGTACACTGTACAAGCAGTAAAATTATTTGGTCTCTTAGATTGAAATATATTGTCTAATCTCACAATAAGTTGTAAGCTCTGGTTTGATTCATTGTTCACATCAATAACAAGGACCTTTCAGTTGCTAAGTGTAATATCCATGTCATCAGCCTAGCTCATATCACCACCAACAGGCAGTAAAGGTGAACCACATCTATAAAATATATATTGGCATCGTCATATTTGAATAGATTTGTATCTGAGATGAAGATCATAATATGGACTGAAGTTTATTTGGAGCAGACTTTATATGTCATATGGAGCATTCTCAGTATTTTAGTATTGTTCCAATGATGCATCTCTGATCATATAAGTCTGATTATACAAGTTTGTTCTATGAAATGTCCTTATCATCACTTTCAGCTGTAAACAAGTGCAAGGTGTCAATTATTCTCAAAGTATTCTCCCAACAACTCTTGTACACCAGTTTGGAGCAGAAAGATATAAATTCAGAAGAAGAAGGCCTAAACACATCTTAGAGAAAGGAAATGAAAATATAGAAACTACACTGAGAAATGTGCAACCCTTTTCCATTGATGTCAAAGGGGGAGGAAAAGAAAGCATAAGAAGAAAGGTTATTCTGAAAAGCAAGCATAGGAAGAAAATACACTTCTCATAACAAAAGGGGGAGGAAGTCCTGGAGGAATTATTGGAGTATTGCCATAAAAGCCAAAGGGGGAGACTATTGGAAATATTGTCATTGATGGAAAATGAGCACAAAGGAGAAAAGAAGAACTAGCAATAATGAAAAGGAGAAGATTGGGAAAAAATGTAGTAAGAAAGAATAAAATAGATGCGGAGGAGCAGCAGAAAGGAAAGGAGAAACATTAGACTATCATCAGAGGCAGAAAAGAATCGAATGCAACTAAGAAGCAAGGCAGACAAGGAGCAGAGGCAGTTGAGGAAACAAAGGCTACAGAGAAGCAACGAAAGAAGAGAGGAAATGAATTCAACTAAGCAGCAAAGGCAGAGAAGCAGCAAAAGCAGAGAGGTGGTGAATGTAGAGAGGCAGCGAATGTAGCAAAGGCAAAAAATGCAGCGAAGAAGGCACGAAAGGAAGCAAGGCAGTAGAGGAAACAAAGATGCAGAGATAGCAGAGGCAGCAAATGTAGCACAGGCAGCGAAAGGAGCAAAGACAACAAAGAGGCAGAGATAATTGAAGGCAATTAGATTTGCTAGACACAGCGAGAAACAGAGATCCTAGACATAGCAGAAGCAGGAAGATGCGACAGAGGAGAGGTAGAGGCGAGAGAAGAAAGAGTCGGAGTCACAGAGCGGGACAGTTTAAACAAACGAAAAATCGATTAAGGCAGAGAATTATTTGAAGAAGTCCAAGGGAGGCGAACGACAGTCAGGATTAGATCACAAAAGAAAAGGTTAGAGATGGATGGCTGAGATCAAATCAGGCATAAGAGGCGAAGAAGAGCTGCACGAAGGCAAGCAAATGGTCGAGATTAGATTGCAAAAACAAAATCAAGAAATGGATGGATATGATTCATCGTAAGATAAGCGGGGCAGAAATATAATTGAGTTGCAAGCAGCAATGAGGACCGTAGATCTGGGCAGATCAATGGTGATGATCGCATCGGCGTAGATCAAACGCACAAATCGCAAAGTATAGTGGGTAAGTGTTAAGGTGTCACAAGGTAAGTTAAATCAGTTGTGATGTGAAGTTAAGAATGGAAATGCGACGACACAGCACAACATCGCACATTGCAGTGCTTAAAGGACAACAAAAGGCGTCGCAAGGTAAGTTGTTTTGTGTGCGATGTGAAGTGGAGAAGGGACACGTGTTAGCACTACACAATATCACAGGTCACAAGAAATAGAGGGTAACCACAAAGTAAATCTTATAAAGTGCGAAGTGCAATTAGATGAGTACCGTTAGATCTAGGCACAAATCAATGGCAAACGGAAAATCACAAAGGCGCACATCGCAAATTATAGCGGATAGAGCTAAGGCATCATGCGATAAGTTAAATTGTTTGCGATGTAGTAAATATTGGAATATGTGATGCGATGAGGGGAGACCACATGTCGGCATTGTGCATGAGCGCACACTGCATATTTTATGGTTTGTACTTAAGAGTTCGCACGGTAAGCTAGATGCGATGCGGTGCGATCGCATATCGCAGAAAATAGTAGATATGTTTATTGCAAAATGTTAAAACTTGCAGGCAAGAGAAATGCGATGTGTTATGATTGGTCACCACATTGTGGGACACTTCAACCAAATTTAAGCATGTATGTCGAGCCTCTATAGTGTTAAATTGCATCGGAGGTGGAAAAGGGAATTATAATGTAAAACCTTTGATACGTCGAAATGTGATATGAGACCGGACACGATAAAGTTTGAAGTTAAGATCTGATGTATTTCATGTCTGAGGCTATGTGATTTTATGAAGAAAACGTTGAAAGAAGAGGATGAATCGGGTAACAAAGAAAAGGTTGAACACGGCATGAAAAGGCTCGGGAAAGTAAAAGGACCTGACCCCATGCAGAACAGTGTCTTTTAGATGCAGTTGTGAGTCAAAAAGGAAAGTCTTAACGCAAGAGAGAAAACTCTGGGCAAATCACCTGACACTCGTGCAGAGGTGTTATGCGACTATAGCAGTTTAATAACAAAGGCTGAACGTGGGCAGAAGGAGACTTGGGTAAGTAACCCGATATAGATCAAAGGAGTAGAGAAGAACATAGAACACTGTAGGTAAGATATGCAATAGGAAGAGGTGGTGTAAAGCATAAAGGCATGGGTCAAGTCAGGATAAGACAGTAATTCAGTAGCATAGTTCGAAATGTAACTACAGAAACATAAAATACAAAGGGACAGCAAGCAGAGGACAAACGCACATCAAAGCGAAGAAACTGATGGGCTGAGTAAATAATTGATTGTAACTAAAAATGTATTATTTATTTTTATATTTTTTGTGATTCAAAGGCAAGTCTCGGTATGCAAAGCAAAACTCCAATTTAATTCTGAAATGGGTAGACAGTGTTGTAACCTCCTGAAATGATGAGCGAGAAAATGAGAAGGTGGAAGGCAAAGAATCGTGTCTGTTCATTTCACATTCCCATGTGGAATGAAAACAGTGAGAGGGTGATCTCTATAAATGATGTTACAGTCATATGCATTGAGAGGTTAGAGAGTAGAAGAAGAAGAAGGATTAGATAGAGAAGTTGTGAAGATTCAGAGATTATTTAAATCTGATATAAAGGCTGGAAAGACAACAATGAAGAAGGAGAAAAATAGCTCTGATATCCAAGTAATTCAGCATATGATTTTATTGTAGAGTGAGGAAGTTGGTGCTTCCATATCAATTTGTAGCTTGATAGATGTCTAGTTATAGCTGGTTGAGGTAGAAGCCTCCTGTGGGTTGTAGCCTACAGAAAATACATGGGAGTTGGTGCTACCATTTCAAGTTGTAGCTTGATAGATGTCCAGTTGTAGCTGGCTGAGGTAGAAGCCTCATGTGGGTTGTAGCCTATAAAAAATACATGGGAGTTGGAGCTTCATTGAAAGTTGTAGCTTGCAGAATTAAGGTAGTAGCCTTTTATAGGTTGGAGCCTACAGAAAATCAATGGTGAGGGGGAGTTGGAGCTTTCCTTTGCATCACAAAAATAATAAGATATGTTTTTCTCCCTTATGGGTTTCCACTTATATCTATTGTCTATGTGCATGATGATTATGTGGTGATATTCTATATTTAATCTTCTTAATACCTGTTGCTAACTTATTAAGATGGTTCCATTATACATTAAGTTGATCATGAAATGAAGGTGTAAATAAGTGTAAAAGAAAATTTTACAAGACCATGAATGCATTAAACTGATTCACCCCTCTTTTCAGTTTAACTAAGGGTTCAACACAAAATTTTGCTATGGAGAAGTCTTTTCACGCCTCACCCTCCTTTGTGCTGCCATTCTTTTCCAACACTCAGCAAACACATGGTTATGTAAACCACAAAAATGAGAAGTTTTTTAATGTCATGATTTACGACCATGATTATCAACATTCTTATAATCAAATTGCGTTATGTAATAGTGAGACCTATTATACCTTCCATGTTGGTCTCTGGTGCAATAATGGTGAAGAGAGCTTGCCTCGGCTCTTTCACTACAACATGCACTTCCATGGGACGATGGTGAAGTTTTCCCATAAATCCTCTTCTTTGGTGAGTTCAACAATATCTGTTTGACTTTGATTTCCTTCGAACATCCTTCTTCAGTGTATCCCAAACCTGCATGTCGAGGTCTCTGCACAACCTCCAATGGTTGAGTTATGCCTTGGCCATGAATTCCAAGTCCTCCTCCTTTGTACCCCATCTTGGTGAGGAGTCTCATGTCGGTTCCTGTAATGGGGATTTCCATACTTCCAACAGAAATGCTATCACATGAAGATGAAACTGAAGGGAAATCAACACTGTTTACCTCAGCTATTGATTCTGAAATAGTTGAAGAAGGCTTCTCTGAGCCTTCATTGCGCTTCACTTCCTCCAAGGCCTTTGTCGCGGCTTGTAGTTGAAGCTGCAATCGCTGATTGTCCTCCTTCTCTCCATGTAGGAATGTCTTCTATGCCTCATGATCTACTTGAATACTTTCGTTGTTGCACTTCAATTCCCTTAATGCCTCTATCGTGGCTTGCAATTGAAGTTGCAGTTTATGTTTGTCCTCTTGCTACCCTTGTAGGAGAACTTTCAACTCCGCGTTGTCTGATGCTTGCTTCTCATAAGCTTCGTACAACATGTCTTCTTTCTAGGACACCCTAAGCATAGTATCTTAAATTTCTTTGAAATCCTCCATTGCTCAACTCAGCAAACGTTCAATGGTTCATGCCTACAATCCAAACCAGTAAGAAGATTGCTCTGATACCACTTGATCTGGGTAAAATTCGCTATCCTTTAAACTAAGACCTTTTACTTCAGTTGATGTGCTAGAATTTCATTTAATAAAATCATTAATGAACGTAAATGAACATCTTCATGCTTTAAAGAAGAGGAACATAACAAGCATTAGCAACATAAAAGATTGATAAATGAGTTCGTCCAGGAGGGACTACGTCTCCAGGCCTCGGTGTCAAGATGGTGTAGGCCACTGCATTAAGTGCTGGAAAGTGTGATGATGTACATGGATGGTATTTCTCTGTCATACAAAGAAAATTCCCTCACGTAGGAGTGGTTGTACCTCTCCACGAGATGTTCCACGACAGGAACTCTCATTCACAAAAAGGACTCCTATTAGTATGACAATAACTCACACATAATGACTATGAGTATCCCGCCAGCATTGAAACAAAAGGCTCTCAATCAAACATACATGTGACAATGAGTATCCCGCCAATATGGCAACAAAGGTATAATATTCCCAAATGGGGAAGCAACAATATATGAACAAAAAACTGGAAATAGCAGTGTAAATCAACACATCAACAATGGAGACCAATATGGAGACATAAAATTATGTATAAGAACAACAAATCAGTACAAAATAATGAGGCATAAATCATATCAAATGAGGAAACAAGCCTCCCATAAGCAATCACTCCAAAATAAGAGTTGTTGCTACAATACAAAATGTCAGAGAGCTGCTACAGTACAATCATATTAAGCATAAATACAGTGGATATCATACAATGATATAAAAATATTGATATAGGCCACAATAGATACTACACATACATATCTGGGCACTATATTAGCTTTCCAAGACAACCCAAGAGGGTTTCCGGAAAATGAACACAATGTGCCAATGTAAACTACAACCCTAGGGCTAAAGGTATGTTGCAACAACAGAAATGAGAAGATATCGCTGAAGTTGATGTAGAAACCTAAAGCTCTTCTCCAATAAATCCTCCGGATGAAATAATGGCTCCTCCACTGAAGAAATCACCTCTCAAAACAACCACTGCAATCACCCCTGCAACTCCTCCCTAAAATAACACAGATTTGAACTGAAACTGAACTTTAGGGGATAAATACTCCTTTGCCTGATGCCAAATATATCAATAAATCCCAAGGGGATTCTTTACAAGCCTCCCAATGGATGGAAACCTTCCTCCACTGCAAAACCAGTTCTTAAGTCACCCAATATAATTCTCCATTGTTGCACCCTGCAACACAGCACAACTCTAAACAGAAACTGCGCTGATGAAGAAAGTTGTAGCTTGGCCTGATGCCGGATAGTGGAAAAGGGAGTGCAATACTCTTCCAGGAGGCCTCTCAAGGAAAGAGGTGGGGTTCCTAACCGGGAACACCCTGTCCTAAATAGCACCGCAATCTTAGCTAAACAGCTAAAGAGAGCAACAAGTCTAAACAAACCATATACAAAATAATAATCCAAAACATCCTATGGTTGTCATCCTCTTCCTTATATAAGTTATGAGCTTCCTCACCCTTGGCCCCACTCAATTAGGTAACTACCTCCATACAATCAATCTCCCTCCAAAAATTCGTTGCCCAACCATGAATGCGACTCCTCCATAACATCATTGTTTGATTTGGTCAAAGTTGACCCAGTCTTCATGCTCCAGCCCCTTTCCACACCTAAGGGTCTTCAATCCAGCTTTTAGATGACCTCCTTTCACACTAGGAGTGTCTTTTTTTCCTACTAAGGAGATTTATGGGTTTCCATACCCTCTTATTCCTCTATCTAAGAGAAAAATCAAAATTTAATATTCCAATTACTTGTATGATAATTTAGGAATATTACAGTCCTCCCCTCCCAAATGTTGCTTGTCCTCAAGCAACTGTAAGGATAAAACTGAATAGCCTCTCCTCTTCGTCCTGTATCATCCTCATATGATAAGTTCCTCCAATGAACAAGATTTTGTCTCATCAATAAGTCTCCAAGCTGCTCCTCCCAAGTGTATAAGTATGCCTTTGGTGAAAAATCCAAATGGCTCTCATCATGAACAAGTGGGATATCCATGGAAGCAACTATATGTGGTTTAGAGGCCTTCTTGAGGCATTCAATATGAAATATATTGGGAACTATCATTCCCATGTGAGCCTCCATCCCCATGATATCATCCACAAAATGTGAGTCGCCCTCAAACATGGAAACTCATGAAAAATCTCCTCCACCTTTGGCTCTTGCAATGTAAGTGGGCTGCATAACTGAATATGGTAGACAAAATGGCCTACCCCACGCTGTCTCTCTCTCCACTTATGGGAAGTGTAGATCTTTTTCTGATATTGGGTTGCAATAATGTTGCCCTCAAGATACAAAAGGACAACTCGATCTCCAAAGACCCCTCTAATTTCATGAGCCCAAACCATCCCATACAAAGTGAATGGTACATCATCACCATGTGGTATCCAAATCAAAAAAATGCTGAAGTTTATGTGCAAGTTTGGATGGTACCCATGTTTCTCCAGTGGATACAATGCAGTTTTACCAACTCCTGCTTTATAACATCATGTGGCAAGTTGACTCCCAACAAGTTGCTAGCAGTGCATGTTTTCTCATCTACTATGAGGTAGTAAATGGAATTATAAATCAGCTAAGCATAACAAGAATAACACCACATTTTCCCAAAGTCATGCAAAGAAGGGCTATCTCCATCACAAATGTTGGTCCTAGAATGACCATGAAACCTAAATATAATCTTTCCCACTTGTGGAGCAATGAATTATACATAGATGGTGAGAAAATGAAAATACTTTATGAAATGATCAATAAGTATAGAAATACATTTCTTACCATGCATTGTGAGTAGGATGAAAGTGAGGTCCATAGATGAGCCCTCCCTTGAGAATATCCTCATAAAGTTCTGCAAAATGAACGGATGCATACTCCCCTTGGAACACTCCATCAATAGAAACATACTCTCAAGTGACAGCGTTGTTGGCCTTAGTGATAAGTCTCTTTCCACTCCATGACTCCATTCTTTGACGTGCCATATGCCAAAGTCAGCCACCATCATGCTGCTATGTGTGGGATTCCCCTTCTTATGTGGAAGTACCTCCTGATCCTTCAATTATGAAGGGTAGCCTCCTTGCACTTTTATTGTGCCATTCCTTCCTCCTGAAACATACTGCAAAGTATGGGAGAAATACATCCCATACTCTCCCAAGAGTAGCCAAAGAAACAATAGCTCTTGCTTCCTCCTCACACCTCCATCATACAAATAATGAGGTGAAAACATGATGATTGACATGAATAATTCCATATCAACATAATGCACCCAAACTCCCTGCTGCCATATTATGCAAGTGCCATGCCAAGTCCCTTCCACCAACATACTCTTTGAAATAGAATGTGTCATATGATGATCAAACTCTTTCAAGAGTAGCCAACGCAACCTTGCCTCCTGCTGCCCCGTGTTATAGATCCACAAGTGGCTTTCCAGCCTCTTTCTCATCAACATCACCCATCCAACCAATGGTGAGTGTTTATCATCATGCTCAAAATTGGTATCCCTCCAATGGAGAATATCATCCTCCCAAATCATATTTCTATATTTGCACTTCATGGGATGTTGAAATGCAATCTCCTAGAGATATCCAAATGAAGATCACTCATCAATGACCAAGTTGATCCCATAAGGATCCAAATAAGGTGTAGGCAAAAACTTCTTATCAAAAGGTGAAGTGCTCATCAAGAAGTATCCATCGTAATAATGGAAGATGTCATCCATCATAAGATGTCCTCCATCAACCATCTTCCCATCCTCTGCTATACATGTAGAAAGGTCATTAGAATGCTCCAATAATGGTTGGGCCCCCAACCCATCACTGCTACTCAATGACATCATTTTTTATCTCCATAATGGTGCATCTACTGTCTCAAGATCATGCTCAATGTTGAACATATATTTCTACATTGTTCTGCTTAGGACACTGTTCGTCCCATCCTCCAAAATTCTACACTCCAACCCCAAGAGTTGTGTGCAGCTCAACAATGATTACTAGGATGATTGTATATATCCTCCTTGAACACATCAAGGGTCCTCAGCGCAGTGATATTCTGCAGCTCCAAATCAGCAATGTGCTTTGACCCTAAGCTATGCATTTTCCCTGACAGCATGTTTCCATAATCCTCCATATGATGTTCTGAAATAACAGGAAATGGAAATATGTGCATACCTTGGTAAATCTTGGGAACATATTGTACTGCTACAAGGGTTCCTTCCTCTAGTGTGATGGCTTCCCCAACTACTGATGATGATGGTTGTTCTTCTATGGCTGCATCAGTGCTGGTACAAGTCTCCTCCTCCTCACGCATCTCCAGAATAATGCATGGGACTCTAAATGTCAAGAGATCAAGACCACTTTGCAAAGGTGCAAGTGTTCTTTCTCCTGATGCAAGTGCTCCTGCAGCAAGTGATGGTGGAAGTTTCTTCTCTTCTAATTTCTTCTTGTCAAACTTCTTGATCAACCTTTGAGTGAAATATGCATATGCAGTCACTCTTGCATGACTCAAATGGCTAAACCACCAAATGTTTGCTTCACCCTCAAGCTGCAGCGCTGCAATATCTACAGAGTCTCTCTCTACGACTAGATGTAGCAGGCAAAATGTATCCAACTTCATTCCCCAAGCTCTTGTTGTACATGTGGATGACCCATCAAATTTAGGCAATATAAATCTATTGCTACAAGGTCTTCTTTCTTCTTTCAGCTGAATGAACTTCAGGAGAGTTAGATTCTCCTTGAAGGCTCTAGGTTGAGACTTATATTCTGCAAGATACTCACTTAGAATCTCATGATCTAAGTGTCTTCCATCTCCATTCCTTTTGTCTTCTTCTTCAAAATAAAAGGGCATAGTATGTTTCTTTGGAGCTCTTTGCAATACCAGATCTTATTTTTGCTGATAGGAATTACATGGACCTTCCTCATCTTGAAACCCTAGTGTGGTTTCATGGCTTTTCTCCACTTTTCTTTTCTTGACCTCCTTGGTGAGGTCTCTTTTAGATCTGAAAAGGGATGAGATAAAGCTCATTATTTCCATCATTCTGATCTCTTTCTCCTTCTTCTTATTCTCCTGATAGCATAATGGTCATTAGGGGGATTTTGAGGTCTAAAATGGGCCTCCTAAGAAAAATGTACAACCAAAATATACTTTATAAGAACCAATAGGATTCAATATTATGATGTCAACCATGGGGGATGATTCACCATATTTTAAGTAAAAGGGTAAAAATATTAAAAAATAATAAAATAATAAACTACTTTTTCAACTCGTATTTTCAACTTATCTCCCAAAGTTTTTACTCAAATTTCGAGCAGGAATAATCATTGGATGAAAAATTTAATTCCTCATCCAAGGATTACCGATGTCGCATACTTTCGATGGACCCTACTACACGAAAAATGAGAAATACATGAAAAAACATTATTACAATCACGTTTTTCATGTATTTCTCATTTTTCATGTAGCAGGATCCATCAAAAGTATGCAACATGGGTATTCCTTAGATTATGAATTAAATTTTTCATCCAAAAAGTACTCCCGCTCAAAATTTGTGTAAGAACTTTGGGAGATAAGTTGAAAATACGAGTTGAAAAAGTAGTTTTTTATTTTTCCCCTCTAAAATTTGATGATGTAATCAAATATTATTTTATTATTTACACTATTATTTTATAATTTCCTTAGGAGGCCCATTTTAGACCTCAAAAATCCCCTAATGTGAGATTCACAGGCTGAGACAAGATTATGCTCTGATACCACTGTATTATTCCCAAATGGGGAAGAAGCAATATATGAACTCAAAACTGGAAATAGAAGTGTAAATAAACACATCAACAATGGATACAAATATGGAGACATAAAATTATGTATAAGAACATAAAATTAGTACAAAATAGTGAGGCATAAATCATATGAAATGAGGAAACAAGCCTCCCATAAGTAATCACTCCCAAATAAGAGTTGCTACTACAATACAAAATGTCGAAGAGCTGCTACAACGCAATCATATTAAGCATAACTACTGTTGGAGATCATGCAATGATATAAAATTATTGATATAGGCCACAATAGATACTACACATACATATATGGGCACTAGATCATCTTTCCAAGACAACCCAAGAAGGTTTCCGGAAAATGCACACAATGTGCCAATGTAAGTTGCAACCCTAGGGTTGAAGGTATGCTGCAAAAATAAAAATGAGAATATATGGCTGAAGCTGATGCAGAAACCTACAACTCTTCTCCAATAGATCCTCCGAATGAAAGAATGGCTCATCCACTGAAGAAATCACCTCTCAAAACAACCACTGCAACCACCCCTGCAACTCCCTAAAATAACACAGATCTGGACTGAAACTACACTGTAGGGGATAAATACTCCTTGGCCTAATGCCAAATATGTCAATAAAGCCCAAGGGGATTCTTTACAGACCTTCCAATGGATGGAAACCCTCCTCCACTGCAAAACTAGCTTTGAAATCACCCAATATAATTATCCACTGTTGCACCCTACAACACAGCAAAACTCTAAATAGAAATTGTGTTGGTGAAGAAAGTTGTAGCTTGGCCTGATGCTGGATAATGGACAAGTTAGTGCAATGCTCTTCCAAGAGGCCTCTCAAGGAAAGAGGTGGGATTCTCGACTGGGAACACCCTATGCTAAAAAACACTGCAATCTTAGCTAAACAGTTGAAGGGAGCAACAAGTCTAAACTGACCATATACAAAATAATAATCTAAAACATAACCTCCTATGGTTTCCGTCCTCTTCCTTATATTAGTTATGAGCTTCCTCACCCTTGGCCCCACTAAATTAGGTCACTACCTCCATACAATCAATCTCCCTCCAAAACTGCATTGTCCCACCATGAATGCCACTCCTCCATAACAACGTTGTTTCATTTGGTCAAAGTTGACCCAGTCTTCATGCTCCAGCCCCTTTCCACACCTAAGGGTCTTCAATCTAGCTTTTAGATGACCTCCTTTCACACTATGAGTGTCTTTTATTCCTACTAAGGAGATTTATGGGTCTCCATACCCTCTTATTCCTCTATCTAAGAGCAAAATCAAAATTTAATATTCCAATTAGTTGTATGCTAATTTAGGAATATTACAAAAGGGATCTCAAACATAAAACAAATCCATGATAGAAATTTCATCTCATATCAAGAACAAAAAAAGATCCCACATCAAACATCAACAGGGATCTACACGGCATAATGCATCTCATAGAAAAGAGACAAAGAATTACATGATCACACTGTGTATACCTCACATCCTAGACTTATCTGAAGACAAGGATGATAAATTGTTGGATATGGCTGTACCATCAATCTCGTGGCATTGAATATCCTGAAAACGACTGCTCACACATTTAATGTTGACACCTGCAACTCCACTTTGAAAAGTGGCCGAAAAACAGAAGGATCAGATGGAAAATATGACTGCACCGAAAACTCGTGTCGTCGAGAGGTGTAGGATTGACTGTCAATTTATTGAATTCTGACATGGTCGAATCTGGGCCTTAGGGAATCTTTTAGATTCCCCCTAGATTCCTCAAAGATGTTGCTCCATAGGGAATCTGGAAATCTGCAACTCAAAATAGGAATATGATCTCACCATTGAGATCCTTGCAAAATTCTGAGAAGAATGAGGTTAACCTCATTCTGATACTGGAGAATTTCGGCCTCCAAGGAATCTGAAAGATTCCCTCAAGACTCCTGAAGATTCTCCTCCACAGGGAATCTGCAAAACTGTTGTTCAAATGGAAAATTTTGGCGCACCATCACGCTCCCTGCAAAATTCTGGTTAAAGTGCATATAAAGTTTCATATATTCTGACACAAGAAAATTTTACCTCCTTAGAATCAAAAATATTCTCCAAGCATAAAAAATGATTCTGTCTCGAAATATGTGCACCATCTTGCCTCGAACTGTGTGTATGTCTGCCTTCTCTTTTCTCACGATTCCATTGGCCTCCCTGTGCCCTCATCTCTCATGTATTCTCCATCATTCTCTTTGGTTTCCTTGAACCATTTGAATGGCATTTTATAATAAAGTGTGAGAATGAATAAGACAAAGTGTGAGGTTGGAAAATTGGTTGGCATAATCATATTAAGATAGTTGTTGTTGGGACTCGAGAGGTTTTGAGTTCAAATCCCATTGAATCCAAATCTTGTTTTTAAACCCAATTTTAGTTTTAATATAGTTTTTTCAAACTATATAATATATGGAGTTCGTATCTCCATATTGTAACAACTCCCAAAAACAAAAATGGAGGTTTTGTTTAATATGGAATTTAACCATATTTAGTATGATTTTTGCTACATAACAATTTACCATATTTAAATTGATTTTGACTGTTTAATAACTAAATTTAATATATAGTTATTTTTTTTAATGATTTTTTTGTTCTTATGTGAGAAATTAAATATCATTTTGTTTTGTCTTTTCTGCAGGTTGAGGACCAATGGAGGAGTGCCATGTGGATCCCACGTGCTCATTGGGACGCCATGTGGCACACCATGGGCCCCATGTTCCCTGCCTTAACAAAACTTCAAACTACTTTATCTCCCTCATATGAGCTTAGATTGACACGTCATTCGCACCATTGTGATCAAGGCGATGAACTCTTCAAATTAAACCTAGTTCAAGAGAAATCTGAACACTTTGATTTTTGAGCTTCCATAAGCCCTCTTTTTCCTATGTGTGTCTCTGGAGCCACCTGGATCAATCCTCCCCATTGAGGAGCTTTTGGTCCTCCAAAAGCATCAACAATAATTTTCAATCGATGCTGCTCCTCCTTCTCTTCCTGTAGGAATGTCTTCCATGCCCCCTGATCTGCTTGAAGACTTTTGTTGGTGATATTCAATTCCTCCAATGGCTCTGTCGTGGCTTGCAATTAAAGTTGCAATCAATTTTTGTCCTCGTTCTCCCCTTGTAGGAGCGCTTTCAACTCAGCGTTGTCTGCTTCTTATTTCTCATAAGCTTTGTACAACATGTCCGATTTCTCTGTAATATTCCAAAATGGAAAAGACAGGAATATAAAATATATGCACAATTCCAACTACGGTAAAATAAGAATTAAACATGTAGAACTGGAAAAATGCCAGAATACATCAAAACATCATAAACATGGGAAAAAAATAGCTGAACCCTCTCATTATATATCAACATCAAATGAAATTACATAGTGCTCCAAAATGAATGCACTCAAGCCACAAGATGGCTGAAATACACCAAAAAAACCAAGCACTGGAAATGTGTGATGCTACTGCTGCTGTTGTTGTTGCTGGAAAATATTGTTATTATGAAGAAGAACCATGTTCAGAAGGCTGTTAGAGTGCTCATAATGATCCGCGCTTTCAACCATGGACTTTACTCAAAAAACCCAGAAAAACCCATAAATGGTTTAGCAATATTTTAAGTTTGGATTTTCAGCCTCTTTTAAGTTGCCCTCTGCATTTCTGTTGCCTGACTTACGCACTCCTTGGGAATGACTGTTGATATGGGGCTGAAGGAATGATCTATCAGCTACAATAACACCCAATCAACTCAATAGGTGAAGGGCTAGTCCCCTCACTAGAAAATAAGCTCAAAAATTCGAGATTTCTCTCCTCTGCTGCTACACCCCTGCAACACAACCCAACTCTAAAAAGAATTGTGTTGTACATGAGACTGAAGCTTTTCAAAATGCATGATTGTGGAAGTATATTGAAAAATCCTCTAAGAGCTCCTCAATGGAAGAGGTGGGATTCCCGATCAAGAACACCCTGTACTAAACAGCACAACAATCTCAACTAAACAGTTGAAGAATGCAAGTAGTCTAAACAGACCATACACAAAATAATAATCCAAAACATGAATAACAATGGTTTCTATCCTCTTCATATATAGCATGAGAGCCTCCTCACATTGGTTCCCATCCATTCTTTCCACCAAGCTCATGCAAGTTGTCCTCCACTAAAACTGTGTTGTCTCATCATAAAGACTACTCCTCCATGACAGTGTTGTTGATTTGGTCAAAGTTGACTGAATCAATATGATCCAATCCCTGTTCACACCCAAAGGTGCTTAATCTAGCTACTTATTCTTCCTCTTTTCACATTAGGAGTGTTATTATTCCTTCTAAAGGGGTTTTATGAGTCTCCCCGCCCACTTATTCACCTACCTAGTGATAAAACAAACTATAACATTACATTTAGATGAAGTCTAAATTTTTGGAATATTACAATCCTCCCCTCCAAAATGTTGCTTGTCCTCAAGCAACTGTAGAGGTGGAGCAAAATTCCTCACTTCATCTTCTTGTGGCCTCCTCATCAATAGCTTCCACCACAACTCAACATAATATGCAATAAATCTACCCTCCAATGGTTCCTCCCAAGTATGCCAAACCAAATGGTGTACATCATGAGAAAGTGGAAGGTGTAAGTGGAAACCTTCTTGTTGTCCAATGACCTCCTCAAGGTAGGAGTGATGATAAGCATAGGAAATCTCGTCCCCAATGAGAATCACCCATACCCATGCTATCATCCAAATGAAATGAGCCATTCTAGGTAGCTCATCAAAAGCATCATCAATCCCTGGTTCATGCAATGTGTTGGGGCTATATGGAGAGATTAAATTCTTCCACCCAAGTTGTTTCTCTCTCCATTTATGGTATGTGTGGCGCTATTGCTGATTTTGGGCTGAAATATCATGGCCTCCAAGAATGGCCCAAGCTACCCCACCAAACAAATTAGCCATGAAGTGCCTCCTCCAAAAAATCAAGTTCTCCAAATGGCTCCTCCCACATGAAGAAAAGAGATGTAGCATGGCAATCATGGTTTGCCCATTGTTTCTCATAAAACATGCAACATGTAAGGTAGGGAGAATCATACTCCCAATGGGCATCTCCAACTCATCTAGCACTCTCCAAAAAAAGATTCCCGTGAACATAAGAATATCAGCAATACATGGAAGCAAAACCCAATGAAAACAAGCTACCATATGGCAACCGGAGAGTGGATCATAGTTCCACACATGGAACTAGCGTAGTGCATCCCTTTCCTGCATCAAAACAAGTAACAACAAGTGCTCTCCCAGCCACTTGTTTTCTGCCACAATCATTCTATAAGATAGAAGCATGAAAGCACAATGTGGTGTCAATGGTGCACACCAAAAATCATGTGGCTTCCCCCACAAACCACCAATAAAATAGCCAACCTCAATGCTGCAAGTGGCTTCAAGTACATCATAATATAATATGAAAGAAGGGATAATCCTCCTTGGTACAACATGCTGCTCATATAAAGTAAAGAGTGACAAAACATAATGTAAAATTGTACCTTCATCACCATGTACTTTAGTCCTTGAGCTGAAATGGCTCAACGAAAAATTCTCCCTCACTCTCAATGAGTAGGGAAGTGGTTGTGCCAAGCTCTATATCACCATCCAGGCTATGCATCTCTCCATATGCTGATATATATCCTTTTGGATGCCCTCCCAAGTGAAATCCTCCATCAAAGAATGAAATGCATCAAAGTGCATGGAAAGGAAGTCCACATGTGTTGCATGTAGTAGCTTCCTCTTGAGCTTAGAAACTCTAGTCAAAAAGACTCTGCCATAAGAATAGATGACCTCTCCAACCACCATGTACCTATCATCTCCCTCTGGGTCATAAATAATCATGCAAGCACCAAGATCCTTGGAGTACTCTATCAAGAGTTGAGACCTCCAATATAGATCAATCCTCCTAAGAGACAACACTGAAAATCTGAAATGTGAAGCTCCCCACATGATATTGTCTTCTCCTTTGACATCCCACATGCCAAATTCATCCTCCAAAGTGCTAACATGCCCATCATGTAGCTTCTCATGCTCAAATAGAAGTGGTGACTTTTGGAAGTTGGCCTCCCATGAGAAGCTACCATCCAAAAAGAACCTCCTGATCTTAGCCAATGTAAGCATGAGTGGCCTCCATCTACTCCAATGTATGGAGGATTCCTTCCTCAAAGGAAGTACCCTCTGTTTCTCCAAATCTATGGAGTAGCTTCCTTTCACCATGAAGGTGCCATCCTCCATCACTGCAGCAACTCCTGTCAGTGCAGTATATGTAGTGAGAGTGGGTAATGCTGGAAATGGGAGGATGTCTCCGTCCTCATTGAGTCTATCTCAAACGCTCTGCACTGTACTAAACTCCTCCAAAGTCTTCACCTCTCCGGAATCTAAGAGTGGTGCAACCCCATGTGAATCATCTCTCATAATCTCCAGATCTGGTGGTCTCCCCAGTGGAATGCCTCCATGTAATGAGACATCAATGTCAATAGTAGACTGTACATATGGTTGGGAAATTTTTCCCTTACCCTCATAGCGCAAAACAGTGTGCCTCTTCTTTGCCTTAGCTCGCTGAAATAGATAGGGGTGTGTGATCCTCATCAAGTGATGCTGACCTTCCTCCCTACCTTCTCCTTCCATTTGCAATGTCTCACAATCATGTTGCTCATTGATTGTGCTTTGTCCTCCATATGTGAGATCCTGGGGAGTTTCTTGCAATGATACAAGAATTCCTCCTGTTGGAGCATGTGCTCCTCCTTCCTCTGCATGAGGGACTACATATGCTCTAGATGTGACAGCATTTTTGCCCCCATCCTTCTCTTCCTCTTCAATATGAATGGGAGTCACCTGCTCAATAAGAGGATCCTTTTTTTTAAAAGGAACCTTCATGCCCTCTTGTCCAAAGATATGAGACAGAAATCTTGTCTCTAGCAAGGTGTTATGCAAGATGTGAGATTTTCCAACATTTTTCTGAAGTGGAATTGACTTTATAGTTTCTTCCAACACATGCAAAGGGTTTGTTGGTTTTGGTTTGTTTAGCTCCACCAATGATGTTTCAGAATGTTTTCCATCAAACCTTTCCACTAATCTCTTAGTCAACCTTGCATAAGAAGATGTATTGGAATTTTCTAATGAAAATGACTCAAATATCCACCAAGCATAGTCCTTACCTTCAAAGTGCAGCACTGCAACTCTGATGGATTCATCTTCAGAAACTTGGTGCTGTTGCAAATAGGTGTGTAGCTCCTCCACCCAAGCTTTGGCTAAACATGTTGGTGATCCATAAAAAGTTGATAGAGAAAATCTATCCATGTCATGATGCTTGCTCCTCTCCACCTTGATCTTGCAAAACTCTTAGAAAGTGATATGATCTCTAAACTTCTGAGTTTGAGATTCATACACTTGCAGAAGATTACTAAGAGTTTCCCTCTTTGGCATTTCCTCTTCTTTTAACTCTCTCATGGTAGATCTGGGCATTTGACTGCGTTGTGCATAATAGGGTGTACATGCATGCTCACACCTATCATGTATCAATCTATATTTGGCTCTAGATCCAAACTTCTCTGGAGATTCCATCTCCCTTCTCATTTTCTTGAGATCTTCTTCAATGCTCTGTATAGATTTAGGAATAAGCTTTGAGAGCCTCCCCTCCTTCCTTCCTCCACATAATGGAGTCTTCTATTTTCTATACATCTCTTCTTCTCCTTCTTCTCTTAATAGCATAATGATCGAGATCCACAAGCTGAGCCAATATTATGCTCTGATACCACTGTAATATTCCAAAATGGAAAAGACAGGAATATAGAACATATGCACAATTCCAACTACGGTAAAATAAGAATTAAACATGTAGAACTGGAAAAATTCCAGAATACATCAAAACATCAAAAAAATGGGCAGAAAATAGCTGAGCCATCTCATTCTATATCAACATAAAATGAAATTACATAGTGCTCCAAAATGAATGCACTCAAGCCACAAGATGGCTGAAATACACCAAAGAAACCAAGCACTGTAAATGTGTGTTGCTACTGTTGCTACTGCTGTTGCTGGAAACTGTTGTTATTATAAATAATAACCATGTGCGGAAGGCTGTTATAGTTCTCAGACTGATCCGTGCTTTCAACCACGGACTCTACTCAAAAAACCAAGAAAAACCTAGAAATGGTTTAGCAAGATTTTAAGTTTGGATTTTCGGCCTCTTTTGAGTTGCCCTCTACATTTATGTTGCCTGACTTACGCACTCCTTGGGAATTACTGTTGATATGGGGCTGAAGGAATTATCTATCAGCTACAATAACACCCAATCAACTCAATAAGTGAAGGGTTGGTCCCCTCACTAGAAAATAAGCTCAAAAATTGGAGATTTCTCTCCTCCACTACTACACCCCTGCAACACAACCCAAATCTAAATAGAATTGTGTTGTACATGAGACTGAAGCTTGGCCAAATTCCTAATTGTGGAAGTATAGTGCAAAATCCTCCAAGAGCTCCTCAATGGAAGAGGTGGGATTCCCGATCAGGAACACCCTGTGCTAAACATCACAACAATCTCAACTAAACATTTGAAGAATGCAAGTAGTCTAAACAGACCATACACAAAATAATAATCCAAAACATCAATAAAAATGGTTGCTATCCTCTTCATATATAACATGAGAGCCTCCTCACGTTGGTTCCCATCCATACTTGCCACCAAGTTCATGCAAGTTGTTCTCCACTAAAACTGTGTTGTCTCATCATAAAGACTACTCCTCCATGACAGTGTTGTTGATTTGGTCAAATTTGACTGAATCAACATGATCCAATCCCTGTTCACACCCAAAGGTGCTTAATCCAACTACTTATTCTTCCTCCTTTCACATTAGGAGTGTTTTTATTCCTTATAAAGGGGTTTTATGAGTCTCCCCACCCAGTTATTCACCTACCTAGTGATAAAACAAACTATAATATTCAATTTATATTAAGTCTAAATTTTTGGAATATTACATTCTCGAACAACCTAAGCATGGTTTCATACATGTCTTTTACATCCTCCATTGCTCAAATCAGCGAACGTTCAATGGTTCACGCCTGCAATCCAAATCAGCAAGAAGACAGTTGTGATGCCACTTGATCTGGGTAAAATTCACTACCCTTTAAACCAAGAACTTTTACTTCTGTTGATATGTTAGAATTTCATTTAATCAAAGCGTTAGTGAACATAAATGAACATCTTAATGTTGTAAAGAAGAGGAACATAACAAGCATTAGGAACATAAGATATTGATAAAGGATTTCATCCAAGAGGGATTACGTCTCCGGGCCTCGGTATCAAGATGGTGTAGACCTCTACATTAAGTGTTGGAAAGAGTGATGATGTACGTGGATGGTATTTATATGTCATACAAGGACAATTACCTCACGCATGAGTGGATGGACCTCTCCACGATATATTTCACTACAAGAACTGTCATTCACAAAAGGGACTCCTATCAGCATGACAATAACTCACACATAATTACTATGAGTATCTCGCCAGCATGGAAATAGAGAGATCTCAATCAAACATACATGGACAATGAGTATGCCACCAACATGGCAGAAAAGGGATCTCAAACATAAAACAAATCCATGATAGAAATTACATCTCAAATCAAGAACAAAACAAGATCCCACATCAAACATCAACAGGGATCTACACATCACAATTCATCTCATAGAAAAGAGACAAAGAAGTACATGATCACACTGCATATACCTTACATCCTAGAGTTATCTGAAGACAAGGATGATAAATTGTTAGATATGGTTGCACCATCAATCTTGTGGCGTCAAATATCCTGAAAATGACTGCTCACACATTGAATGTTGACACCTGCAACTCCACTTTGAAAAGTGGCCAAAAAACATAAGGCTCAAATGGAAAATATGGCTGCACCGCTGAACTCGTGTCGCCAAGAGGTGTAGGATCAAAAATCAATTTTCTAAATTCCTACACTGTCGAAATCTGGGCCTTAGGGAATATTTTAGATTCCCTGTAGATTCCTTAAAGATGCTGCTCCTGATGGAATCTAAAAATTTGCAACTCAAAATAGGAATATGATCTCACCATTGAGATGCTTGCAAAATTATGAGAAGAATGAGTATAAGGTTGACCTCATTTTGACATTGGTGAATTTCAGCCTCCAAGGAATCTGAAAGATTCCCTCAAGTTTCTTGAAGATTCTCCTCCACAGGGAATCTCTAAACCATTGCTCAAATGGAAAATCTAGGTGCACCATTGCGCTCCCTACGAAATTATGTTTAAAATGCATATAAAGTTTAATACATTCTGACATAGGAAAATTTTAACTCCTTGGAATCAAAAATATTCTCTAAGCATCAAAAAGGATTATGTCTCGAAATTTGTGCACCATCATGCCTAGAACTGCGTGTCCAGCTGCTTTCCGACCTGCCTTCTCTTTGTTCACGGCTCCATTGGTCTCCCTGTGCCCTCATCTCTCATGTGTTCTCCATCATTCTCTCTAGTTTCCTTGAACCATTTGAATGACATTTTATAATAAAGTGTGAGAATGAATAAGACAAAGTGTGAGGTTGGCACATTGGTTGGCATAATCATATTAATATAGTTGTTGTTGGGAGGTTTTTAGTTCAAATCCCATTAAGTCCAAATATTTTTTTAAAAACCCAATTGTAGTTTTAATATAGTTTTTTCAAACTATATAATATATGGAATTCGTATCTCCATATTGTAACGACTCCCAAAAACAAAAACGGAGGTCTTGTTTAATATGGAGTTTAAACATATTTAATATTATTTTTTTTACATAATAATTTATCATATTTAAATTGATTTTGATTGTTTAATAACTATATTTAATATATTGTTTTTTTTTTTGTTCTTATGTGGGAAATAAAATATCATTTTGTTTTGTGTTTTCTGCAGGTTGAGGACCAATGGAGGAGTGCCATGTGTCAGCAATTGAGGGGCTTCCATTTGGGTCCCACGTGCTCACTGGGATTCCATGTGGAACACTGTGGGCCCCACGTTTACTACCTTAACAAAACTTCAAACTGCTCTAAGTCCCTCATATGAGTTCGAATTGACGCGTCATTCACACTGTTGCAATGAGGGCAACGAACTCTTCAACTTGAACCTAGTTTGATAGAAATCTAAACACTTTGATTTTTGAGCTTCCATAAGCCCTCTTTGTCTTGTTTGTGTCTCTAGAGCCACCTGGATCATTAGAAAAAAAAAATTATCAAAATTGGAAGTAAAATCCGAAATTAAAACATTTGAAATCAAAACATTTTAAGAAAACCCAAATTAATTAAATAAATAAATAAAACTAAATCTAAGCTCCCAATTTCTTCCTATTTTCGTATTATTGGAAAAATATTTAATCTTGGGGTGAGATCTCAAAAACAACCGAGAAGTCAAATTTTCCAAAAAAACTCACTCAAAAACTGAGTTTGTTACAAATTCGCAACCCTATTTTCTACTTATTTTTTGGGATGTTTAATTCATAGATTTGGTTAAAATAGATGTTTCCATATTGTTCTCCTCTAGTTTATCTTTCCAAAAATACCTCTTCAACCTAACTTTGTGCCCTGGATATCGAGATACATCCTTTTAAAGGTATAGTCCTATAAAAGTCCCCACATCCACGAGATGAACTGAATTTTTAGTTTCTTTTACATAGGTTCAATAAATTATATAACATGAAATATGGTAAAGTGTGTACATGGTACGGTTTGAATCTCTTATTCATTCCAAACCTTGTCTATATTCCAAACCTTCATATAATTAACATGGAGGTTGAGTTACTCTTAGATAATGGAGCAGAGAGGTGAGTAGGTCCTGTGAGCCATATATATTTTATAACAAGAACTTAAAAAGGGCCCACTCAAAAACTTCATGACCAAATTCCAATCCATCATACCCCAAGTAGACCAGTAAAATAGTATAAAAATTATTACTTACATTCCTCCTTCCCTCGTTGACCGAAGTCATGCCGAGATGAAATCATCTCAGCCTTGGACTAGCGCCTTCTCTAACTCGAAAAAAAAATATGACTCGAAAAATAAATTCCTCACAATAATAGATGAGTTGAGATATTAAGATGACCTCATATCATTTTTTCCAGATAGAAAAAAAGCTGGTGTATATAATGTACTAGTGCATATATCATAATTTGTTTTATCATCAACGTAAGTCAAAAGAAATATTAACCATACTACCAAGTGTAGCATACACAACATTGTCAGAGATTATGAGTGTCAAATATGTGAGCCATTGTCCAATTTTTCTTAAACATTGTATGGAAAAACTACAACAAAACATATGTGCATGTCTACTAGCACTGTATGGAAAAACTACAGCAAAAAGCAACAAAAACATATGTGCATGTCTAACCAGCACAATAAGGAACTCGTGACATAGTGATATTTCCCTCAGCTCATGTCTTCCCATTAGACAACAGAACATATTGGATGTGTCGAAATGTGTCATTGATGCCCTTCTTTGACAGTGAATATGCAGCCTTGTTTTTCTCCCTATATATGTGAGTGAAGTGTATTGAGCTGAAGGTATCTTTGAGTGCATATATACGATCCATCCAAGCCATAATAAGTGGTGGTGAGAAATTTGATCCCCTGTTTAAGTGTTGTATAATGATCTGTGAGTCACCATAAACATGTAAAGTATCCAGTGATAAATGTTGAGCAATCCAAAGACTACTTCATAGCTCTAGAACCTATGCCCTCATATTTGTACCCAACCCTCCATTCCAGTGAAATGTATACAGTGTGTTGTGGTTCAGTCATAACCAAACCCCACAACCGCATATGTGTCCCTATGAATCCCCATTAAACTAGCCAGTCGGAAATAGAGGATGATGTTTAGTGGATCGATGAGCACGAGCCCAAGGAGGTATCGGGACCATTGCGGATCCATCCATCCAAGTAGTGATATTTTTATTATGTGATCAATATTAATCTGAAAACCCTTAAAAACAATATCGTTTTGTGCTTTCCATATCTCCAATATGGTATAGAATAGAACTAATTTAATTTTTTCATCCCTCTCCATCCACCATGTATAGCATTCCTTTATGTGGGAGAAGTTTCTACACGACAACATCAAATGCTGAACTATACCATGTTTGTACCAACAAATTTCTAGTCCCCGTGATTTTATCATTATATCCCAATATATGTCAACTACCAATGTCCCTTTTGTGCTCAATGTTTCAGCCTAAGTAATACGGTTTGTCTCTATCCCAATGCACAATCATGCATGTCTGAGTGATTGTATGTATTTATCCCATTCAGTATGTAGTTCTGCTAGAATATTTATGTCCTAGGCACCTCTCCATGTTGGTGTGGTACCGTGCCATGTCCCGATCATATGATAGAGGTAGAAGTAGCCCTGAGCATGAAAAATGCATAATAAGTTATATGATAAATGTTGTGGCCCAACCACTTCTTTTAATTGATAAGGCCCCATGATGATTTGTGTCTCATTCCAAAAAATCCATACCAATTTATGTTGGAAAAACTTCTTAAATGTTTTCAGACTCCTCCATATGTACAAGCCTCTATGTGTCCCAAGTGTGCCCCGCCTATACCAGGGTATAATGTATCTACTATCCCATGACCTCATCTCATTAAAGTGCTTTCGGAGTGTATAATTTCCCGAAACATAAGCTTGGGGCAAGACATAGAAAATTCTCGGATTTTGTTGTAAAATTTTCTATCTTGGGCATCAATGCTTTGTGATTTCATGGAAAAGCTTTGATATTTGAAATTTTTGTCACCCAAGGTAACCAGTCAACTATAATATTTGGATCATTAAATCAGCTTATTTGATTGCCTCCCTATTGAATTGGCTTGTGGGCCCACAATTGTACCCTTTAATAATGTAACGAAAATATCTCCATGGGTCTTCATATAATTTCAACATAGAACTTTTTGCATACACAATTTATGATATGTTACAAGACATAATTTCTTTACTTTTTCATTTTTTCTTTATTTTGTTTATCTTTTAGATATATGATTGACTTCAATGGTTTACTAATGTTTAGTTTTTATCCATATATATATATATATAACTCATAGTTTTATAACATGAGATGACTATGTGATTTTATATATAATAAAAAAATAATATATTGAATTCAAAAAATGTTGTATATGTAAAAAAAAGAAATATCATAATTAATATATATTATTATTTACAAATAAATTTATGTTCAAGTTACTCTAGTGATGTTTTCATGGATGTGTGAGAAGAATGCTACATAGAGATCAAGTCAAACCAAACCTTGCAAGGAAAAATAGCATTAGAAATAAACATCCGAAAAGAAGAATATTATCAAATCAAGTTGCCAAGATGGTGAAAACAACCCAATATTTCAATCGATCATAGATTTTAAACTAGGAGTGAGAACCAAATAATTTTTTTGTTGTTATAAACCTCTCAAAGATGCGGATATAATGGCATAATTGAAAATGAAAACCAAGGAAATCTAAATCACTCAAAACAAAGCAAGATAAACTAATCCAAAAGAAAAATTAGTAAAATGTCTATTGGGGCTCCTGGGAGTTGTTGAGGCCTCAACAGGACTATACTTAAATGAGAATAAAACCAAGCCCAAGCCATAAACTATAAACATAGCAAAGCTCTCTGAGCTCAGGCCATAAAAAATACTTCAATGTGAACATAGTGAAGCTCTTATGGGTTCGGGCCAAACAATACTTCAACAGAATGAATGACACCCTCCAAGCTCAAGCCAAACAACAATTCAACTGAATGAACGATGCCCTCTAGGATCGGTTAAAAAAAACAATACTTCAACGTGAAAAGAGAGAAGTTCTTTAAGATCAAGCCATAAACAATACTTCAATGTGAATAGAGAAAATATCTATAATATCGGTCCATAAACAATACTTCAATGTGAACGGAGCGAAGCTCTTCTGGGCTTAGGTCAAACAATACTTCAGAATGAACAACACCCCCTAAGCTCGTTCCTAAAAACACTTCAAAAAAATGAATGACACCATTTGGGCTTGGGTCAAACAAAAATGCTTCAATGTGAACAGAGTAAAGCTCTCCGGGCTCGGGCCATACAACACTTCAATGAGTACAGAATAATTCCCCTTCAAGTTCGAGCCAAACAAAACTTCAACAGAACGACGTCCCTCTATGTTCAGGACAAACGAAAATTCGACAGAACAATGCCCCTTTAGGCTTAGGCCAAACAATACTTCCACAAGAACATAACGATGCACCTCCAGCTCAGTTATAAACAACACTTACATTATACCAAAAGGATGTCCTATGTGATAAAACAAAAACCATATATCACATGTAATCCAAATCCATGCCATGAAATCTAATGGATAACCTATACTTATACCTTTATATTCTATCGATTAGGCCATGGGGTTGACCATACAACCTTATACATGCCCAAACCTTAATATTTACAACACGGTCACTTAAGGATGTGTTCCATATGACTTTGTCCCTAGAGGTCATAGGTGTCAGCCTGCTAACATCATCATGAAGTCACCATGCCACATGGCACCCGACCATGTAGCCACATATGCCACATCACTAATATCAGCCTATCATGTGTTTCCATGTCATCAAGTGGATGGGCCTACATGGAAAGTTAAAATTTGTGCAAGTTAACACTCGGCTCACAATCAATTCTTCATTAAGTCGTTGAATGTTTCAAATTTGAGCAGAGACGTTTGTACTTTAATTGTGTTAAAAAATGTGCATGTTTGGTTTCCAACTGTCACAAATTTAATTAATTAACCATTGATTCATTTGAGAGTTTTCCACTATTTAATGTATTGATATTTGGGGTTTTGGTCCTATAATTTTGGGCCCTCAACTAATGTTGATTTTCAAATGGCCATAATTTCTCATCTAAGAGTTTTTCAAAGTGGAATATATTGTGGAAAGGTTTCGATGAGACTACCCAACCATGTTGTTTAAAGGATCATTAGGGAATAATAGCCTTCTGAAAATCTCAATAAATGTCAAATCTCTTTTGAATTCACCTGATGAGGGTATGCAATATTTCTAGCTATCATACTATTTTATTTGACTAATGAACAATATTTTTGTTGTCTTGGACATCCCCTTTGAAATCAATGCCACTTTTTTTCATAAATGACAACACTATGTGCAACAATCTCCCCCTTTTTTGTTGATCGAAACACCACCTAACATTGATGGTCATTGATGTCAATAGGCCAATTTCTCCTTGACATGCATCAACATTTATTTTACATAGTGTTGAGGACTCCCCTTGTCTAACTGTGAATATGCCTTCATTCTTTCCTTTTTGTTGTTGATACTTGCATTCTCTCCTCCAATACTTCTCCTTTTGCTAAAAATATATCAAACTTTGCATCAATATTTGTGTGCTCTCCCCCTTTAACATCAATGGAAAAAGCGACATATTTGTCTATCAAAACTATAATAATAACGTGTAAACCTGATCTTGTTATAAGTAGAGTCTTCTTGAGATCATATTTCCTCTTCCTGCCATATTTGTCAATCTCTGCAGTGCCTGTCAATAATCACAAACTATTCCTGAAGGTGACAAAGTCTCCCCTTGTGACCATATTGACAATTCTTCTCCAACTATTCATGTACTTTCTTGTGTACCTTACAAAGTCTCCCCTTGATACCATCCTTCCTTTCCTTGTACCTGCCTACCAATGCTTACTAACTATTCCTAAAATTTTATGATAGAATCTTCACCTGAGATTGTTGAATTTTTGTAGCTATTGTCGGTTTTCATATTGATATATAGTTGTATTTGCTCATTTAAAGCATGTTATTCATGCTCATAAGAAAATAGATTTTGTATTTATCACAATAACAATTTTTTAAATTTTTGGAAATTGGTTTTGGCTCCCAAGTGTTCAAGTCGGCCTTCCATCTCCTACAAATTAGCTCAGATATCATTCACACCCATTCAACCTCATGAAGTGGCTATAAATAAGAGTTCTTCGTTCTCCTCAAAGAAAAACTCTTCTAAGCATACAAAATATATTTTCGGGCATACGAATCAAATGTTGAAGAAGAAAATCAAAGAAGTCCCTTGGAATAGCGAAGTATATTTGTGGTCTGTACCTATTTTAAAAGGATGAAGCTAGTGAATTTATCATGTGCATGAGCCGAATTTTGCGGCATATATTATGTGGTTTGTTTTTATAATTAAGTTTGAATTATGTGATATATTTCCTGTGCAAATAGGCCAAACCTGTGGTGACATTTGTGACAGAGGTACAAACCTGTGAATGACACTTTGTGACAGAGGTATGAACTAGTGTATGTTATTGGTGACAGAGGTTTGAACTTGTCGTTGATAATTGTTATAAAGGGTTGCATATTCCTGAGGTAAATCTTCTATGTTCACTTTTAAGAGGGTTGACTTGGACACTTGGTTAACTTTGATATCTCTTGTTGAATTAGTTCGCTAAGGAAAGAGGTTATTGGGTTTTTACCCCAAGTGGATTTTCCCAGGGTAATCAATGTGTCGATATTGTGCATTGTAATCTCTTCTTTCTTATTCCTGTATAATTGACCTTCTGAAGTATATTTACTTGATGGATAATTAGTATTTGTTGAAAGTATTCTATATATACAATCACAATTAATTATCAGTATTAAGAAATCAATATATTTCCCTAGAATGTTTAACATGGTATCAAAGCTTGAGTGAAGGAAGAAATTTTAAGATCACATATTGTTGAATCCCTCTCTCTCCCTCGAGGAAGAAATATTTTATCTTTGTGTCCAAGATTTCTAATAAAATGCTACCATCTTGCAAAAAAGGAAACAAACTTGAAGGAGCATCAAACTTCAAGGCATAGAAGAAAAGGATCAATCTTGTTATAGAGGAACATGAAATTTAGCAATTTTTCCAAGGTAAAGTGCCTCAGCTAGATGAAAATGATGTTGCAGGGAAAGAAAGGTATAAAAAAGGTGAATTAAAGGCTCAAAGAATTTTATTTGAATCTCATAAGGATCATTCAATTCCTTTTGTTTCAGAGTTATCCATATCAAAGGAATTTTATGAACTCTTGTTAATAAGTTGTCTGATAACAACATTAGTCAAAAGATGTTTTTGAGAAATCAATTGTGTGATGCAAAGATGTCAATAGATGAACCTATATCCTCCTACTTCATGAGAATTTCTCACATAAGAGATAAGCTAAAAATTATTGGTGAACTCATTTCTGAATTTGAATTAGTCACTACTGCACTCAATGGCCTACCAGATTTATGGGATTCATTTGCAGCTGGTATTTGTGCTAGAAAGGATACTCCAATCTTTGAAGAATTATGGACCAATTGCACTCAAGAGTAATATATACTAATTGCTAAAGGGAAGATCCATAGACATTATTAAAGAGAATCTCATGCATTTGTTGCAAGATATAGAAGGAATAATGATAAAAATAAGTTTGGTTTTCAAAATAAGAATGCAGGTAGAAGACCCAAGACACAAGGAAAAATAGACATGTCTAAAGTCAAATGTTATGGATTTCACAAGTTTGGACATTATATAAGTATTTCCCATGAAACATCAAAGGATAAGAAGAGAAAGGGAAAATATCATGCATCTACAGTAGAATATGAAGAACATCCTAACAAAAACAAGGATGAAAGTCACAAGGATTTCTAGTATTTCTCAGCTCTTGTAGGTTTTGTTGAAGATGATGATATGTGGGAAATTGGGAATGGTGCATCAATCCACATGATAAGATAATGTGACCATATCAAGATTCTATCAAGAGGAATTTCATATCACAAGGTAGAACTTCAAGACAAGAACAACTACCCCATTGAAGGCATTGGATCTACATGTATCAAGTTGGAGACAGGATAAAACGTACATCTCATAAATATACTTTATGTATCAGGTTTGAGAAAGAATATGGTTTCCATATCATGTTTAGAAGATAAAGGTGATAGAGTATCTTTTATTGATGGAAAATTAGTTTGTGGCCTAAAGGCTCTAGTATGGAAAATGTTAGAACTATTGGTGTTCGTGAAGGAAGGTTGTATAAATTCCTAAGTCAACCTCCTCAATCCTTGACAAACATTGATATCAATCCATTTGAACTACTACATAGAAGGTATGCTCATCTTCATTACAAAGTATTGCCTTAATTGAGTCAAATGGTTTTAGGCCTGCCTATGGTGCAAGAATATCATTAAGTACTATGTAGAGGTTGTGCTCTTAGAAAGAATGTCAAGAAATCATTTCCTAGTAGCGATAATAGATCCAAAGGTAATTTGAATCTAATACATTCTAATGCGTGGTCCCATGTCTGTAAAATATCTTTATCGATATATATATTATATAACATTTATTGATGACTGCTCGTGAAATGCATGGATCTATTCCATGAAGTTTTCAAAAAGTTTCAATAATTTAAGGTTGAGGTCGAGAATATATTAGAGAAAAGGATCCAAATTATAAGATCTAATAATGGAGGGGAATACACTTAAAGAGATTCTTTTGAATTTTGTAAAATCACTGGGATTAAGAGGGAGATGATAGTTCCCTATAATCCACAACAAAATGGAGTGGTTGAAACAAAGAATAGGTCTGTCGGAAAACATGTCATGGTTATTATAAATGATCAATACCTTCCCAAGTTTCTATGGGAAGAAGCATACTAGAAAATTATATATGTCCAAAATGGAAGTTTTCACAGAATTCTAGAAGACATGACTCATGAAGAAGCATTCACTAGAAAGAATCCAAGGGTTGATCATCTAAGAATATTTAGTTTCCCTATCTACATTCACATTCCTAAGGAAAATAGGAATAATTAGCCTTGACCATTTAGGTAAGAAGGGATTTTTTGTTTGATATAGTGGATCCTCAAAACCTACAGAATCTATTTTCAAGGACAACGTCAAATTGAAGTAATCCAAGATGTCAATTTTTATTGGGATGTTGCCTTCAATAAGTCCAAATAAGTTCCCATGGAATCTAATGACAATGAAGAACCTGAGTCTCCTAAATAAAAAGGTCCAAGGCATTCCAATCCTTCAGAACCACCTGTTGGTCATCAAGAAGAAGAATGTAAACAACCAAGTGAACCTGTGAACCCCATTATTGTTCCAGAAAACACGAAAATACCATCATGGATTAGAACTACTCTTCAAGAATTAGAATGAAATGCAGCTCCATGTGGCACATTTAGAAATCAAGAAGCCAAAGAAGTATTTTGGGTATGCAGCTCTAATGACTAATATCATCAATTTTTAACCTACTGTCAAGGAGGGACATGATTATGTTGAAACCTTTCGTCCAACTACTAGGAACACAATTATTAGATATCTTGTTTCTATTGCAGCTTCTATGGGATGTAATATGCATTCAATGGGCATGAAGACAACATTCCTTAATGATGTAATTGATGAATAAGTATATAGAGAGCAACCTCAAAGGTTTGAGGTTCTTGGGAAATACTCGACACAAGAAAAAATAAATGTGATGGATCCAGAAAATAATTTTACAAAAAATATAAATTGTGGAAGCCTCAAATGCACACTCTTCACGTGTCATGTACATTGATAAGCATTAGAGATGTTATCCATGTATCAAGTACATTGACTGAAATTAGGAAGAATGATCTGGTGGACATAAAATTATCCTTGTGTCAAGTAATATGATCGAAATTAGGGAGTATGTTCCTATAGATTGTAGCCTCCTCGCATCATGATCTAATCTCTTTCAACAAAGAGCTTGTTTTTTACAAGGCCTATGGTGCTTCGCCTAAACTATCTATACTTGTTTGGTGGTGAAACAAGATTTTGTTGATGCTAGTGATTATGATATTGATGATGTGTATCTTAATCTTAATCTTTCCTTAGAGAATTTGTAAACTCGAGATTACATTGATAGCCATTATGAATACATCCCTAGCTAAGAGGGAGAGTTGAATTTTTGTATCAGTCTTCATATTGATATATTGATGTATTTTCTCATGTAAAGCATGTTCTTCATGTTCATAATAAAATCAAATTTTCTATTAATCAAAAGAACATTTTTTAAATTTTTTAAAAATTGGTTTTGGCTCCCAAGTGTTCAAGTTGGCGCTCCTCCTCCTACAAGTCCGATCAGTTAGCATTCACACCCATTTGACCTCATGAAGTGGCAATAAATAAGAGTTATTTGTCCTCCTCAAAGCACAACTTGTATAAGAATACAAAAGATATTTTTGAGTATATGAATCAAATGAAGAATCAAATCAAAGAAGTCTCTTGGAATAGTGAAGTATATTTGTGTTCTATATATGTTCTTGAAGGACGAAGCTAGTGACTTGTATCATGTGCATGAGTTTAATTTTTTGGAATAAATTTTTTGGTTCGTTTCTATAAGAGAATTTTGAATTTTGTGATATACCTCCTGTGAAAATAGTTTGAACCTGTGGTGACATTTGTGATATAGGTCTGAACCTATGAATGACATTTTGTGACAGAGGTTCGAACCTATGTATGTTATTTATGACAGAGGTCTAAACTTGTGGTTGATATTTTTTGCAAAGGGCCATATATTTCTAAGGTACAACTTCTATGTACTTGGTGAATGTTGGTTAGTTTGACCATAATCTTTGACTTTGATATCTCTTATGTTGAGATTCAACAAGATGATGAGCTTAGTGAATATCAGTCACCTTCACTAAGTGGGCCCGCAGGATATTTTTAGGTGTAAGTCTATTTTTAGACTATGTCTATTTTTAGACATGGTGATCATATTTCAGGATGCTATTTGTGGATGGTTGGTCAAGTTGGAAAAATAGATGAAATTCTATTTATAGAATATTGGGCGAAGTCTATTTATAGATCGTTGATCTAAAAATAAAAGTGTCGATTATTATTAGCTCTTAATAATAATCCGACAATAAACATCAACCTATTTTCTTGGAGCACTTAATTTCAGTATACAGATTTGTAAAATCAGTGGGCTAGAGGAATTACGCAATTCCTAGGGTTTATAGTGGCTCATGCATGGAGGAATCAGTTAGAACTGAAGTGGCAAAGTTATGACAGAGTTGGAAGAGTAGTTCATGGAGTTGTTATTAATTTTAACTCAGTTAATGGAGTTAAACTCAGTTAAGCTAGTTGTATCTAGTCTAACTGAATGATACACTAGTCAGAGTGGAGTGAATTAATTAGTTAATTAATTCACAAATAATAACTCATTAATCAACTGAAAAAATACAACAGTTAACTACAGTGCATGTCAGTTCCAGTGGAGACCGAATGGAGAGATAGGTGAAAGGGAAAGATGGAATATCCGTTGTGACTATAGTGATGCATTGATTGCACCACACGCATTGATTGCACCATAGGAGATTGGGTCATCTTCACCATGGCGCTTTGAAGATTTTGCAGCAGATTTATACTAGACTTCCCAAGGATACTCTTGCGCAATCATATCAGTGCAAAGGATGTACTATGGGTAAGTTTGTGAAGACGACCTTTCATGAGAAGGAGAATCATGCTTCGGTGATCCTGGAGAGAATTCACACAGACATGTGTGGAACTTTCTCGGTTGCTTCAACAGCAAAACACAGGTATTACGTTATATTTGTTGATGACTATTCTTGTAGATGCTGGATTCGGGGAAGTAAGTGAAGGCTCTATAGAGCGATAACGGTGGTGAATACATCTCGGGTGAATTCAAAGACTTCTGTATCAAAGAAGGAATTTGAAGAGATCTCATAGTGCCTCATAACCCACAGCAGAATGGGGTCACGAAGAGGAAGAACAGAATGTTCGTGGGTGCTGCACGAGCTATGCTACATGACCAGTGCCTACCGATGCACTTGTGGGTGGAAGGATGCAACACTGTGGTTTATGTGAAAACCATTGTCCTCGTAGAGTACTTGGCATGAGTACACCTGAAGAAGCTTTTACTGGTAAGAAGCCTGATATTTCTCATTTGAAGATTCTTGGCTCATCTATTTACATTCATGTGAAAAAGGACGCCAGGAAGAAGTTGGAGCCGACTGCAGAAGTTGGGATATTTGTGGGGTACACATAAACACCCCATAATTATCGTGTGTATTTCCCAGACAGTCGGATGATTTTGGTGCGACGAGATATAAAATTCAATGAAGTGAAAGCCATGAAGTTGTTGCTTGAGAGGGTGCTACACTTGCATGCAGAGGAGCAACTTCTTGTTCCCAAAGATGAGCCTCTAGATGTGGATCAGCCATAGGAGGAGATTCCTGGAGTGGAGGAGTCCACTCATGCAGAACCAAACATAAAACAAGGCAGAAAGTGTACCATAGAAGCTGTGAGACTGAAGCTTGATGCGGCACAAAATGTAGGAGTCCCTACATCACAGCGCAGACAGAGACAGTCACCTGACCGATTTACTGGATACATGGCTCTTATGAGCATGTGTATCGTGACAGAGCCATCTTCTTTTGAAGAAGCAGTGCAGGATCCCACATGGGTAGATGCCATGGTGGAGGAGTATCACTCCATTGTTAGAAACAGTGCTTGGGAGATTGTTCCAAGGTCGGTGGGAAAATCAGTTGTAGGATCAAGATGGATCTACAAGGTAAATCAAGTTGTTGATGGGAGCGTCGAGAAGTATAAGGAAATATTTATTTCCCGTGGCTTCTCACAGATCGAGGGGATTGATTATGACAAAACCTTTGCACCTGTCACACGATATTATTTCATAAGGACCATCCTTGATCTCTCAGCACATATGGGTTGGCACATTCATCAGATGGATGTGAAGACTGTGTTCCTTAATGGGATCATTGAAGAAGAGTTTTACATTGAGCAGCCTGAAGGATTTGAGATCTTCAGCAGCGAGTCGCATGTGTGCAGACTCAAAAGAGCATTGTATGGGCTGAAACAAACACCTCGTGCTTGGTACACACGAATCGACAGCTATTTCATTGGACTTGGCTTCACCAAGAGTGAGGCGGATGCAAACCTGTACCAAATTGTGGTGGAGGGTAAGCTTTTAATCATTGTTCTTTATGTTGATGATTTAATACTAATGGGTGATGAGCAGTTGATACACTCATGAAGGCAGATCTTGTAAATGAGTTTGAGATTAATGGTTTCGGCCTCCCTCATTATTTCCTTGGATTGTAAATATGGCAGTGGGAAGGTGAATTATTTGTGTCTCAAGGAAAGTATGCCCGGGAGATACTGGAGAAGTTTCACATGCAAAGCTACAAGCCTATCGACACTCCTATTCCAGGAAATTGGAGGAAAGAGGATGCTACATCGGCAGAGGTAGTGGATGCCACTGTTTATCGACAGTTGGTGGGTTCGCTCATGTATTTAGTTAATACAAGACCGGACATATCCTATGCGGTGAACCAGCTTTCACAAGCGATGTTTAAGCCTACCAAGCTCTTTTTGAAGGAAAGCAAGCATGTCCTGAGATATCTCAAGGGCACATCTTAGTATGGCTTATGGTACAGACAGACAGATGAAGTGAAGTTGCATGGCTTCACGAATGCAAATTGGGCGGGCAACCCAATAGACAGAAAGAGCACATCAGGAGGGGTTTTCAGTATTGGATCTATAGCAATTTCTTGGTACAGTAGGAAACAAAGATCTGTGGCACTCAGTTCAATGGAAGCAGAATACATGGCAGCAAGTCAAGCTGCATGTGAGGCTATCCGGATGAGGAAGATCCTGGTCGGTTTGTTCGGTTCACATTTAGATCCTACAGTGATACATTGTGATAATCAGAGTTGCATTAAACTTGCAATTAATCCTGTGTTTCATGATAGATCTAAACATATTGATATCCGGTATCATCATATCAAAGATTGTGTGTAGTGGAAGATCATGTTGCTTCAGTACATTCCTACAGAAGATTAGGATACAGATATTCTGATGAAGGTGCTCACCGGGAGCGAATTTGAATACCGTAGAGGCAGGATCGGGGTGATGGATAATCCCTATCTTGTTGAGAGGGAGTGTTGAGATTCAAAAATATGACGAGCTTAGTGAAAATCAGTCACCTTCACTAAGTGGGCCCGCAGACTATTTTTAGGTGTAAGTCTATTTTTAGACTGTCTATTTTTAGACATGGTGATCATATTTTAGAAGTTGTAGGATGCTATTTGTGGATGGTTGGTAAAGTTGGAAAAATATATGAAATTCTATTTTTATAATATTGGGTGAAGTCTATTTATAGATCATCGATCTAAAAATAGAAGTGTCAATTATTATTAGCTCTTAATAATAAGCCGACAATAAACATCAACTTACTCTCTTAGATCACTTAATTTCAGTATACAGATTTGTCAAATCAGTGGGCTGAAGGAATTACGCAATTCCTAGGGTTTATGGTGGCTCATGCATGGAGGACTCAATTAGAACTGAAGTGGCAAAGTTATGACAGAGTTGGAAGAGTAGTTCATGGAGTTGTTATTCAGTTTAAATCAATTAATAGAGTTAAACTCAGTTGAGCTAGTTGTATCTAGTCTAACTGAATGATACACTAGTGAGAGTGGAGTGAATTAATTAGTTAATTAATTCACAAATAATAACTCATTAATCAACTGAACAAATACAACAATTAACTACAGTGCATGTCAGTTCCAGTGGAGACCCAGTGGAGAGATAGGTGAAAGGAACAGGTGGACTATCCGTTGTGACTATAGTGATGCATTGATTGCACCACACACACATTGGAGTTTCCAATGAGGATTGCGCAATGCAAGCACGGTAGATTTGAATTCATTTAGGGGTCTTCTTTAGCAGGGATTGCGCAGTGGAGGCAGGCTATCAGGTGGCAAGAAATTAGTGCATGGATTTGCAGAATTCTTCTGATTAGTGTGTGACGATTGATTGTACTGAGAGCTTGATGTACTAAGCTTTGTATGAGATTGTTACATCGTCTCCATGATACATAATATATGATAGTTTGGGTTTTCAGCTTCAGGCTTTCTCGTTAAACAACTATGTTATGTGTGATTGTTTTTATTGCTTCATGTGTTTGCAATTGAATTTTATATTTCCACAAAAGATTAACAGTGGAAGGATTCTGTATTTAGCAAGAAGATAAATATTGTTAGATTAGGAGAATCTGGATATATACATGCATCTTGTATATAATTTCTACATCTTATTGAATTGGTTCTCTAAGGAAAGAATCCCTTGGGTTTTTACCCCAAGTGGGTTTTCCCAGGGTAGTCATTATGTTGATATTGTGCATTGCAATCTCTTCTTTCTTACTCTTGTATAATTTATATTGTGAGGTAGAGTTGCTTGATGGAAAATTACTTATTGTTGAAAGGATTTTATATATACAATCACAAGCAATTATCAGTTTTCAGAAATTAGTACATTGCCCTAGAATTTTTAATAGAGATCAAGCTACCATATACTTCTTTCCGCTAAAATATATCTTCCTCTTTCCTTAATTTACATTTTAAATATCATCATGAAGTGACACTAGCCATTGTAAGTGAAATTTCTCCTTTTCATTGTTTGTGTTTTTCCCTCTTATCAAAGTAATCATTCTACTTTCATAGATTTTCTTCTTCAATTTTTTATTTAACAAATACTAATATTGAAGAGACCTTTAACAAGGGATTAGATCTGAGGGGTTATATCCAGACTTTTTTCTTCCTGTCTCATTCTTTGTCTCATAGTCTTGATTGTTAGATTATTGGAAAGTGCTTCTCTCTTGAGTCAGCAATCATGTGTTGTGTTTACTACATTGTGACATGGAACACACAATATTGGGCTTCAACATTTGCGAAAATAGCTAATGTGTTCTTCTAACTATTTCCTCTATATATGACCATATCATAGGTCCTGCAATCTTATGCTTTATGCCCAAATTTTATACATGAAAAATAACAATGAAATAACTTATTTTGATACTGGGAAGTATAAAGTGGTCTTGATCTTCTGAAGTTCTTCCTTGGAGGAACCTCATTCATTTGTTGATTTCCAATACTTGCTTCATTGTTTCTTGTATATCTTTTATGAAGATTCCTTGTCATATAAGATTCCCTCCATTATGGTTCCTTTCCTTTTGTGAATTGAATGTACCTTCCTATTTCCTGTCATCATCCTAAGATTCATTGAATTGAACATGCTTGGGTTGATTCAACATTTTCTTAGGACCTTCAAGGGAGGTATTGTTGGATGCAATGAAGGTCTAATCAATATTCTTGGGAAGATATACATTTGATATGTTAGGGAGACCTTTATTTTTGGAGGTCTCGCCACTTTCCTAATAGCCAAGACTTATTTTAATGAGGAGACCTTTGCATGCTGAGAATATGATCCAGAGACTCAGTCCCTTTATGAAGCTTTAGGTTGTGTTTGAGTAGCATGAATAGTCTCCTCATTCAACCTTTTGTCTGGGAGTTGTTGCATTAATTGTCCTTCCCTCTTTCTAAGGATATTCATTTCCTTCAATGCACTTTTAATTTCTCCTTCATAATATAATTTTGATTCTGGTTCCTTTGTTTCAACGATGAACAATATTTCATATATTTCATCATTGGTTGCACTTTCATTACTTTCATAATCACATTCTTCCTTTGGAGTAGAAATTATTCTTCTTGTTGGCTTGCTTTTTCTTTTGATGCTTTGTAATGCCGTATATTAACAAATCAATAAATAATAATAATAATAATAATAATAGATGAAATCATATTAATATATAAATAAATAAAACAATAAATAATAAATATAATATAATAATAGTAAATAAATAAAATAATAAATAACAAAGAAAATATAATAATAGTAAATAAATAAAATGATAAATAATAAATTGAAGTTCTAAATAAATATATAAAAATAAACTATAAAAATAGTAAGAATAAGTAAAGTTAAGAAAAAGTAAAAAGTGAATAAATTAAACAAGAATTAAATTAAGAAAAGTGTTGAGTTAATGAAAATTTAAAGAGAAAAAATAGAAGTTGGCATGATGATGTTAGAAATTACTTAACATAGCAATGAAAAACACAAAATATTGCAGAAACACAAATACGAAGACCCATAAAACAAGAGAGACACAAATATACGTGGTTCACCCAATTTGGGCTACGTCCACGGAGAATTAGTCAATCCTTCCTTTTATATTATCTAGCAAAATGAAGAAATACAACCTACAACAGAACTTTTGTAATTTCTTCTTCGCTCTCACATAGTCTCCTCTCTCTTTCTTGCTCAGAATATAAAAAAAAATACACAACCACAATACAATTCCCTCATATAAACCAAGGGTTTCCTTGTAGGGAAAAAACCTAAATTAAGATAAATTCTACTATCAGATCATCCTCCTAACAAATGGTTCATATTGACTACAAAATTACAATATTTTACAAGGTAATTTTTCATATATTTTTAGCTTTAGGGGCCCGTTGGCCCTGGACCCCCATCCAGGGGGGATGGTCCCCCTCGCATCCTCGTTGAAACAAGACCTTTGATTTCGAAAGATAATTAGTATTCACACCTAACAGATGACACGGATAGCGCATGAGGATCCATTTCCAATCCTCTTTATATTTAATGGATGAAAGAGAGATGAGAGGCATTCATTCTTTCTGAAGGAGAATGTTGGGAGACGAAGGATACACTGCTTGTAGTAGCTGAATGAGGGTTCAAGGGTGGCCCAATGTCGATGCAATTGAGCCTACGGTTGGGTGGAGAGTCGTCCCCAAAAATTTATTGTGATAAAATGGATTCAGTAATGCAATCCCCTGTAAATATCTGTACATATCTATATATATATATATATATATATATATATATATATATATATATATATATATATATATATATATATATATATATATATATATATTCTATTTGCAGGTAAGTCTTCTCATATTATTTTTTTGTAAATTTTACATTAATCAGTTGAATATTTTTGTGTTGATTATTAATAACATATATTAATGCAAATAGTTTTTTTGTCGTGATTTTGGGTCATTACAAATCTCTCTAGATCTCAAATTATTTATTTACTATTTTTATGTTTATATGAGTAAATTAATTGAAATGTGAAAAATACAAAATGAAAATAAATACACACACCATCCATAATAGACACAAAATTTTCCCTTAGGAACCTTTATAGGAGAAAACCCAACTAGAAGGTGTGGCCACTCTACTCTTTTTTCTATGCCATGGAAAAATTTAAGTATAAAGGAAGAGGTATTCCATGGTTACCTGATACCTATGGTATGTAAAGTTGTTACTAATACTTAACCCTCATCCATTCTTCTCTCTAACATCCCACTCTTAGTTTCTCTTCTCAACTATGTAAGAAGATACACTAGCATAGAATGTAAACCCTACTCTTAACAGTCTACCTTTTAACATAACCCGATAACCAACTAGGGGCAAGGTTTAACTCCCTCATCCCTCAACTAGAGTTACAATTCTGGACCTTGTAGAGTCGTCTTTAAATTCCACACGTAGCTAGACCCATATGTATGAGTAACAGAGGTTGACATGGCATCTAATCGTACCATGGTGTTTAACACAATAGTTCAACTTGTGGGAGGCATACATTCTACATACAACTCTGGTTTGTGTTATTCTTGCATTATTGGAAAGGTATTTGAGCATGTAACATGCCAGAATGTCAAGCAAAAGAAAGAGTTTTTTTACCCCAAAAAAGGTTGTTTAGTGCCTTAAAATGGCTATGTAAGGTTTTAGACCCCCATTCTTCAAATTGGGACCCACTATTAAAATGACCCTAAAAGCTAATTCCTCATATTTTTTTCCACTCTGAAAGAATCAAGGTAGATGAAAAATAATATAATGATCCAATTCGAATCAATTCCACCCTACTTACATCACCACTCCTTAACCCAAGCATCGTCAAATCAAGTACAAGCCTCCATGTGGGCTACAAGGGAGTGTCCCACATGTTATCCCCAAGGAGACATGAAGACTTAAGCAACATTTAGAAAACCATGATATCATGTGATTGGTGAGGATATTTCTCTTTATACATATGTTGATGCATATTCTTCCATTAAGATGCATCGTCTGAGGAATTTCACTCTTTGGGGAAATTATACACATTTGGAAGTATTTCTCACCACTTGAAGTCATTTCAAATTACATGAGGTGCTTCTAAATATTTGGAGGCATGAACCAACACTAACAAATTTTTGGTATTACAAATAATGAAGAGGCTTCAAGAAAACACCCCTCATGAGATGGTGACATTAGATATATAGAGCCCTACGACAAGAACACAGATCCATCTTAGGAGGACCAACTATCAAGTTAACATATTTTGGAGAGTTTTCATGGCATAGTCAAGGGTTACATGCAAAAAGGTGGAAGTGTGGTTTACCTTTTAAGGGGATTGTATGGCTATTTTGGGAGAAGAGACTAGTAAAAGGCACTTCTTGGAGAGCGCTACAAAGGAGAGTGAGACAAGTGGCATGCAAACTCTAACTTGAAGGAAAAACTATTTTATACATTTTAATAGTTATTCCTAAAATAATCAAACATCTATAAAGTAAGAATATTTTACTATGAAGAAGAGATCTATAAAAAGAAGACAACTCTCATTTGTTAGGATTAGTTGGAACTATAAGAGTTCCCTTCTAAGCTTAGTTGAAGACCTTTAAAGAGAAAGAAGTTAAGGGGAATTCTTATGTAAGGTTCTGTCTTTTTTTTTCTTGGATTGATTGGATCACTAAAAATCACTTACATAAATCTACTAACAAAATTATTTTCTATAAATGTATTTTTGCTCCCATAAAAGGACATTCAAGTTAGGTCATACCCTTCAAATTTTTGAAATAAATGCATTTATTGAATGATGGTTGTGGATATGATGTATTAGTTAGCAGTGTTCACCCTATTTTGAGGGTGGTCTAAACTAGGGTTTGAATATTTAACGTGGCACATTTAAGGCTTCTTGAATTTTGGGTAAAACCGCATTTGAAGGATGATGTATTATTGGTCCATTTTATAAAGGCTTCCTGCTCTTCCTACTCTTATGTACTTTTATGGTTTCAAGTGTGGTTTTCCTTCAATTATTCATGGTTGAATGTCATTACTTCATTTTCACCAGTTATGAAGAGCATCTTTCAAAGGGTACTCCTTTCTTTCTCTACATATTGAAATAGATCCATGTGGTTAGAGCATGTTTACAACAAAAACTACACCTCCTTTCATACTATCTATACCCTCTTGATTGTTTATTTCGACCTCATAACCCATTGGATAGCCATGGGATTTCGCAAGTCATCACCTATTAAATCCTAACAAATAACATATACAATCATTTTTTGGGTTTTCCTCCTTGTGTTGTAGGAGATGTCCTAAATCAAGAGGAAGAATCGATATGGTAACAATGGGAAACTTTCATAAATGCCTCTAGGTTTGCACCTCATTTTCGAACTTTGAATATCTGTAAGTGCGCGTCTAAAAGATAACAACACATAATCATCAAGACAAGATCTAGCAATCCATGTGCAAGCTATCTCCAATGTGTATATTGTGATGGTGCAACAAGGGTTATCAACGTCGTGCACCCCACATCATATCAAGCATCTCCAAGCATGGTGTTAACACTTTCGGAGTAACCCCAAAAACTAACATATTATACATATAGTTTAATTGGTGTATTATTCCTTCTATTGCTATTTGGTTCATCTTGCATGCTTTAAATTGGTTATTAAATAGTTTCGCCGCAAAAAAATGCTCTTCGCAATTGGACCATTTCATGAGTGAAAGTTGAAGGGTCCAATTTGATTTCATTAGAATGGTGTCAATACTTGTTCTTCTATTCCTTTGCTATTTATTTAGTTGCAATTTGCATATTTAATTTGTTGCACTTCACTCTTTACAATCACTTCATTTTCATTTACATTCTTGCATTTTAAATTGAATAATATATATTAGGTTAGAGACAAAACAAAAATCCCATCTTACCTTGCATATCAAAGCTAAAGCATAACAAAATATTTTTTCTTTCAAGGGAGAAAAGTCTAAGTAGACACTTTCAATGTAGGTTTTAACCCTAAACAGAAATTATCTACACACAAATCTTATAACAGAAAATAAACAATAGCGAGAGCATAAAACATAAAATAGATAAACACAGAGATTTTCCCCTGGATCCCAAATTGGGATGACCAGCTTGATTTTTCATTATATTCCTTTTAGTGTTACAACACATATATATACATTCCGAAGCATACATAAACCCCAATCCATTAACCCTGGATTAGAACATAACCATAGTTCCCTTGACCAGATCTACAAAATACCAGGGGTTGAAAACCATCGTACCCCAAAACCATGTGCAAACTTATGCACAAAACATGGGTGGTCCCCCCATGAGTGGGTCCGCACACCAAAACAATTTTCGCTTCTGGGCGTTGCGTTGTCCTGGGCCGCCTCCCCTTGGATTTGTACGCGCCCCGACGCAACGCATGCTCGTAATAATCGTGGAAAGAATATAGCACATACCCAACATTCTCCCACTTGTTGTTTTCTTTCCACAAGGGGCCACAGGTGAGCTTAGTAATTGGGCCAATTCTTCAACACCCATTGTTTCTCTACACCAAGAGAACTTCTGAGTGTTCACAGATTTCGTCAATGCATCTGCAACATTCTTCAAAGTGTCCACCTTTACCAACAACACCCTTTTAGCCTCAACCATATCTATAACAAAGTGATATTGAACATCAATGTGCTTTGTCTTTGAATGGTAAGCAGGGTTCTTAGCCAAGAAAATTGCACTTTGGCTATCACAGTCTATCCTTATAGCTTGTTGTACCAACCCCATAATTGAACACAATCTCTGCAACCAAACTGCTTCCTTGCTTGCATGAGTGGCTGCTATGTATTCTGCCTCTGTAGTTGAAAGAGCCACTACAGACTGTCTTTTACTCATCCAACTGACTGCGCCTCCAAATTGGCTAAACACATACCCACTTGTAGATCTTCTTTGGTCCAGATCTCCAGCCCAGTCTGCATCAACAAAACCACGAATGTCCAACATTCTTTCCAATCCTGGTCTTCCCTGGTAGCACAAGCCACAATCACTAGTGCCACGTAAATATCTGAAAACCCGCTTCACTGCTGTCCAATGCTCCTTCCCTGGGTTTGACATAAACCTGCTCAATACTCCCACTGCATGTGCAATGTCTGGTCTAGTATAGACCATTGCATACATCAGGCTACCCACTGCACTTGCATATGGAACA
The DNA here is from genome assembly GCA_034641835.2 of Pinus albicaulis. NCBI lineage: Eukaryota > Viridiplantae > Streptophyta > Pinopsida > Pinales > Pinaceae > Pinus > Pinus albicaulis. The sequence continues at coordinate 625,990,562 of CM076580.1, read as the reverse complement.
CAAGACATATCCTCCTCTTCTTCTTGTGTCTTGGGACACTGTTCAGCAGACAGCTTTGCACCTACAGGAATAGGAACACTCACCGGTTTACTATCCTGCATATTGAACCTCTGCAATATAGTCTCGACATACTTCCTCTGGTTTAACCAGAGCTTCCTCCTTGCCCGATCTCTCTTAATTTCCATGCCCAAAATATAGTTTGCAGCACCAAGATCCTTCATGTCGAATTTGGAGAACAGTTGGGTCTTCAAATCTTGGATAATTTCTTTGTCATTTCCAATCAACAACATATCATCCACATACAAGACCAAATAAATAACACGGTCACCAATTAATTTAAAATAAATACAGTGATCCTCCTTGCTTCTGGTGAAGCCAAGTCCCCATATATAGGTATCAAATTTCTGATACCACATCCTTGGTGACTGTTTTAACCCATACAGAGACTTCTTCAACCTGCATACCAGTTCTTTCTTACCCTTCACCATAAAGCCTTCAGGTTGCTTCATGTAGATCTCTTCTTCTAGATCCCCGTGAAGAAATTTTGTCTTCACATCCATCTGTTCTATCTCAAAATCAAATGCAGCAGCAACAGATAAAAGTAATCTAATAGAAGTAACCTTTGCAACAGGAGAAAAAATATCACCAAAATCAATTCCCGGCACCTGGGAATAACCTTTCGCTACCAACCGAGCTTTGTATTTCTCCACCTTGCCTTCTACATTCATCTTCTTCTTAAACACCCATTTTCTCCCAATGGGCTTCCTTCCAGCCGGCAACTCCACCAGATCCCATGCCTCATTTTTGTGCAAGGATGTCATTTCATCAACCATGGCCTCCTTCCAGAGTTTTCCATCCTCTGAATCTACTGCCTCCCTGACAGTTCTGGGTTCATCATCAGTTATAGTTAAGGCAAAACCTGAACAGAAAGCAGATGGACTATACCTTTCTGGTTGCCTTCTTTCCCGAACTAATCTTCTCAAAGTTGGAGTTTGTGGCTCTTCATCTTCTGAGTCTTCTTCTGTTGTAGAGTCTGATTCATCCTCCTTTAGCTCAAACTCTATCTTCTCAGGTTCCTTTGGTAGGACTTCATGTTTAACAACATCTTTCACCTCTCTAAACACCACATCTCGGCTGTACACAACCTTCCTTATTTCCGGGTTCCAAAGCTTGTAACCTTTTAAACCATCCTTATACCCAATAAAGATGCACCTTTCAGATTTATTATCCAACTTGGTCCTTTTCTCCTTTGGAACATGTACATATGCATCACATCCAAATACCCTTAGATGTGAAAGAGAGGGTTTCTTACCAGTCCATACCTCATGTGGGGTCTTATCCTCCAACGCTGATGAAGGTGATCTGTTAACTAAGTAACATGCAGTTTCCACTGCCTCTGCCCAGAATTCTTGTCCTAAACCGGTACCACTGAGCATGCTTCTTGCCTTTTCCATCAGTGTTCTGTTCATTCTTTCTGCAACTCCATTTTGCTGAGGTGTGTATGGAGTAGTCTTCTACCATGCTATACCACACTTCTTACATAACTCTTCAAATTCCTTCTTGCAGAACTCCCCACCATTATCTGTCCTCAGCGCCTTTATCTTCTTCTCTATCTGGTTTTCCACCAGAGCCTTAAATTCTTTAAATTTGTCAAAGACTTCACATTTCTTCCTCAAGAAATATATCCATGTATTCCTTGAGAAGTCATCTATGAATGAAACATAGTACATAGAATTTCCCAGTGATGGAACTGACACAGGTCCAAACACATCACTGTGCACAAGTTCTAATATCTTGTTTGCCCTCTTAGCACTAGAAGGAAAACTCACCCGATTATGCTTCCCATATACACAATGTTCATAGAAATCGAAATCCAGAGAGAAATTAGACATACCTTCTACCATACCATTTCTATGCAGTATCTGAAGGCCCTTCTCTCCAATATGTCCAAGCCTTTGATGCCATAGCATGGTCTTTTCTCCAGACACAGCTAGGCTTTCCGTCCCACTTTCAGGAACCACATAACTATTACACCCATCAATAATTGTGCTACCTTGTAGCTTGTACAGAGTTCCAGTCCGAACTCCCCGTATTAATATCAGTGCTCCCCAAACCATCTTGCAGGCATCTTTCTCGAACACTGTTTTTACACCTGCATCATCCATCTTTCTTACAGAAATCAGATTTCTGGCCAATGTAGGAATATGCAGAACACCAGGAAGTGTTCTAATCCTTCCACCTTGCAGCTTTAACTTGACCTTTCCACGTCTGATGATTCTGGCCTTCCTATCATCCCCTAGGAAGAAATCACCACCATCATATTTCTCATACTCGCAGAACCACTCCCTATGGGGAGTGAAGTGAAATGATGCACTTGAGTCAATCAACCATGACTCGTGATCTACATGTGTATTTGAAGAAGAAGCCAAATACACATCCCAACCTTCATCTGAGGTGGTTTTTGCCTCTGCAGAAGGAGCATCATCAGATCCCTTTCCTTTCTCAGGAGCTTTAGATCTGCACTCCTTTTTGTAGTGCCCTTCCTTTTCGCATTTCCAGCATACCTTTACAAACTTTCCAGGAGATTTAGATCAACCTCTAGATTTGGATCTCCCACTCGAAACCTTATTCTTGTTTCTATTTTGGGACCTTCCTCGTACAGATAAGGCATCTCCATTCTGGCCCTCCATATTTCTCCGTCTCATTTCCTCCGACAACAAGGCTGAGATAATGTCATCAAAATTCAAGGTAGTTGTATTGCTACCTCTTGCAATAACCAGACTGTCCCACGAGTCTAGTAGAGAACACAACAAATTGATGCACTTATCTTCATCTGAGATTTTAATAGCAACAGATGATAGCTGACTTACCACAGTATTGAAGGCATTCAGATGCTCTGTCATCGAGTCTCCATCCTTCATCCTCAGGTTATACAGCATTTTCTGCAGGAACAACTTATTCACCAGAGACTTAGATTGGTACAAAGTCCCAAGTTTTTCCCACAAATTCTTCGTCGTAGCTTCCCCAGATACATTCAACAATACTGAATCTGAGACACACAACCATATTGTGCTCTTAGCCTTCCGATCCAGCTTCTTCCAGTCTTCATCTGACATTCCCGTTGGCTTAGTACCTGGATCTACCGCGATCCACTGATCTTTATCCACCAACAGATCCTCCATCTTGAGCTTCCACAACTCAAAACTCTGACCATTAAATTTCTCGATCTCTATCTTCCCGCCGCTCGCCATCTTCTTTCACAGCAAGAATCGATCCTGCAGATCTCCCACTGAACAGGGTCTTCCTCGGTGCCCGAGCAAAAAACCACGTTGAAGAAAGGCATCCCCTGGAAGTCAAAACAACTCTGTGAAGTCGAAACAACTCGATACCAAATGTAGGAGATTTTAACCCTAAACAAAATTATCTACACACGAATCTTATAACAGAAAATAAACAATAGCGAGAGCATAAAACATAAAACAAATAAACACAGAGATTTTCCCCTGGATCCCAAATTGGGACGACCAGCTTGATTTTTCATTATATTCCTTTTAGTGTTACAACACATATATACACATGCCAAAGCATACATAAACCCCAATCCATTAACCCTGGATTAGAACATAACCGTAGTTCCCTTGACTGGATCTACAAAATACCAGGGGTCGGAAACCATCGTACCCCAAAACCATGTGCAAACTCATGCACAAAACATGGGTGGGTCTGTCTATGAGTGGGTCCGCACACCAAAACAATTTTTGCCGGGGCGTTGCCCCGGACCCCAACAGTGGGGGCTGCCTCCCCCCTGCTGCGCCCAACGCAACATACAGTGCGTCGTGCTAGTCGTGGAAAGAATATAACACATACCCAACACTCAAGTGTGTATGTGGGGTTGAAAAAAATCATTTTCTAGCATCAACGCCACCTAAACCAAACCACTAAGCATTAAAATTATGTTATTCTTACAATGTAATGTTATTGTATAAATACATCAATGTAATGTTATTGTATATATACTCCAACAAAATCAAACAATTAAACACCAAAACTATGTTACTCTTAAGATAGATTGTGAACGTACAAATATATAAGATATCACTTTTAAATTTTGCAATATTAAAATTTATGACTCGGTCAAATAATATATATAACCAGCCTAGATCCATCTTAGCTTCAGATTTATCAAGTGTCGAGAGGGACCAAGTCTCTCGAGGTGCAAACTATTGAGAAATCTAGGGGCAGCAAGTGTAGGAGATTGCTCACTTTATAATTGTTTGTGATGTATTTTTACTTTACTTCATTAGCTTATTTTTTAACTCGATTATTATTAGTGTTCTTCTTCACCAAACAACTACCAAAACATATAAAAAAAGAGAGACAAAGGACACTGCATATAGGTGATCAACCAGGGCCAAAACCTCTTCAATCTTCAGAGGAAAACCCACATAATTCTTCTTCTTATAAAATCTTCAATTGACAAATTCCAATACCTAGACCCTTCATCAAGAACCTCTCCAAAACCAAGTCACAACTCTTCCATGAACTGCTCTTCTTTCTCTTCAAGTCAACGCTGGTCAAACTTATTGCAATACCTATGTTTTCGGCTTTTCCTGAATTTCGGCCTCTTATTGGAGGCTGCAATTTTTGGCCTCTCTGTAGATACTGAATTTCCACACGTGTGGACTGATTCGGGTTGATTTGTTAGGCTCTTCTTCACGTGGCTTGAAGACTTCTTCTTGTGAACTTGGCTAGAAAGAATGTTGCTTTCTTGTGTTATATGTCAACTTCTTGAAGGTATGTAATTTATCACTGCAAAAACCCTAACTTTCTTCACACGTGTGTATGAGGCCCAAAACAGTCCTAAACTTCTTGGTTTTCCTTCACACCTTTCTTCGCTTATTTAGGCTCCTTATCCTTCTTTATCTCTCTTCTTGCTTCAATGAAATGCTTTTTTAAGTGAGGTCGATTCCTTCCTTTTATATGTTTCTTACCCATGCAATTAGGTCGAGATGTCCTCTTGAGAAGGTTGACGGCTCCATTTGAAGGTTGATTTGTTAGTAGCACTTGGACTAGGTCTTAGAGGGTCTTTTGAATCTAACATCGACTCAAATAAATTTCTTTACAATATGTAACATGCCCCAAATGGGTCTTTCATGCATGACAATGACCCAGAAGCTCTCAATTAGAGCTTGACCTAAAAATAATTTTCCTTGAACATGAAACCCATGTCTCAAGATAAACAAAAATAAAATTATTTTTCTCATTACATCAAATACATAAAATCATGATTACATATGTCATTATGAATACCGAACTGAGTTACATATTTCAACACTCCTTAACTAAGGAGGTATTCATAATCCATACAAGGTACTTGGACATTCTAAATATGAAGAATTCTCATAAGAAGAGCCCAGATTTTTAACCCATTTGTTTAGCATCATATCATTCATCATTGTCACATAGCAAGGCTTTAACTAACAAGGCTATCTCTCAATAAGATCCAAGCACAATGCTGGTGAGACAAATGATTTATAGACACCTTCATCATCGTCTCTCAAGGAGCATACCCCACCCAAGTGTTCACAGGGCATGTCCTTCCAGGACTATTCTTATCTGGGATTCCTAGTCCTCAAATAATATTGGTCATCTACGACTACTCATATCTTGGATGCCCTACCACATCCTCAAAGAGTATCAGATGCAAGAAGCTTTCCCAATCCTCCATTCTTTCTTCCCAAGTGAAGACAAGAATGATGTGTCTATCTCTCCCTCTCAACTAGGGAGGATATACCCATTCCTATAAAGGAATGTGCTCATTCCTATAAAAGGAATGTACCCAAGCTCCCTTGCATTCAGGGACTTGTTTCCAAGTTTCTCCTTAATCAGAAACTTTCTTCCAGTCTCCCTCTTTACTAGAGATTTGCTTCCAACAACACTTCTTTCTTCATTGGCGAAGATCATGGGACCTTCAACTGCTCGTACTACTCTTCCATTCGATGTCATGATTTTTATTCTAATGTTATGAAGCCTTCATCGTTTGGGACTTATTTGTAGGACATCAGCCATACATCACTTTCCTTCTCAAACCATCTTAGTCATGTCATCATTCCCTTCATTGAAAAGTGTTCTACTAGACCATAACTAGCATTTATTCATACAACTACCTCTTCCACATCAAGTATCCTTCAAGATCGTTCATCCTTCCACATGAGTATTGCATAGATGATATCCACACCTTCTCCTTATGTAGCCTTGTATTAGCTCATCTACAGATTGTTCAAAACTCATAAATGAACATCAAATCAGAAATTAGCTTTTGTGACGGCCCTTCATCATGACATCTGCTTGTTGCATCATCAACATCTTGCATACATATTGACACATCTCCAAGATATTCAATTGTCAAGGGTTTTCCTTCTTTTCATAATTTCCCAAGGTCTTCATATCTTTCCTATGGAGATATCATAGTCAAAATTTCTAGTCATGGGAGGTTGATTTCATTTTCCATCTGATCATAGTTGTATCTATCATGATCTCTTCTTTCTTTCTTTTGTTACATATTGTTCTCTGAGAACTTTTATCTATAGTTCCTTTATCCTTGTCAACCACCTCATATTCCATACAAGGACATATTATTTTGATTTCATCTAGACAATAGGTGATCCATGCCTTCATGCATTCTTTCAATGAAAGAGATCCCTTTCCTTTGATCATACTCATGAGGGAAAGTATCTATCCCAGTTATCTGCAACTATGTAATGGTGTTACTTATCTTATCAAACATATGCATACATACCTATTTCCATGCTGCATTTCTTCATCATCATACCATCATTCTTTCAAACAATGAATTCCATCCAAAGTGAAATTCTTAGCGAGACGTTTGCTTCTTCCAAGAAATGAACCTTATAATGAAGGTTCCAACAAAGGATCATGATTATCCTCATCTTGCAAATGCTCCTTCCCAATGAGGTATGATGAGCTTCATATACTAGATGATTCTCTTCTACCTATAAGTATTACTTATGCTACTAGTGAGGTTATTAAGAGCTATTTCCTTCTAATGATGGAATTCTACTTCAGCTATCTTTCAAGCCTCTTATGATGATGTCTTGACCTCTTGTTTCAATCGTATGCTCCTATGATGTCATCTCCTAAAATGATGCATCCTATCATGCTTCTAATGATTCCTACCATGACAGCCATATTTTACAAAACTAAAAAGAACTAGGTGGAGAAGACTTATCTCATTCATAGTAGAGATCTTTTACTTCCTCCTTGGATTTCTTCTTTTCAACTTCTTCAATGACATGGGATTCTTCTCTTCCTCTTTTGTTATTGTCCTTCTTGAGTTTGGGACAACCTCCCATGTAGTGCCCATATCCTTGGCATCCATAACATTGAATCTTTTCCATTATATTCTTCCTTTTCTAAGAACCAAACTATCCAAACTTTTGTTTTCTCTTTCCATTGCAGCATATGCTTGAGTTTGCTCATTTGATCCTACATACTTTTTGCCTTTAACCTGCTTTCTTCAATTTTGCATAGTGACCATAGTTCATTGAATGGAGTAGCTTCCTTCTTCCCATAGATGCTTGATGTAAAGTTACCCCATTCCTTTGGTAGTGCATTGAGCACTCTAGTAGTCATTTCCTTCTCAGACATTATCTCTCCCAACTCTTATAGTTGGTCCCTTATTTCAAACACCCACATAAAGTATGAGGCAATCTCTTCTTCTTTTGATATCTTTATCTTATAGAGTTCTTGTCTTAACGAGATCACTTCTCCTACAGTGCTTACGGAGAAAAATTCTACAAGTTTGTCATATATTTCTTTTGATGTTTCTAATTTTGATACATAGGGAATGAGGGGATCTTTGATGGATCCTATGAGAATCATTTGAGCCCTTATTACCCCTTTCATGTACTTTGCAAGTGCTTGAGATTCTTCCTTATGAGGTTGAGTGATTAAGCCCTTAACATGTTTTATGACTTCATTTTCTATGAGGTTCAAATTTGTCCTTTTCTTCCATGCAAGAAAGTTTGAAGCCCCAACCATATTGTTGCTTTCCTTGCAAAAAGACATTTTAATAGATTATGATGTGGACATTAAAGATACTTGAGAAGATGCTCCTTGATGATAGTATTTTCAACTTGCTACCTTCTTGATTTTGATGATGATATTCATAGTGGAAGGTGTCCTTTTAATGAAGATGTCTTCCTTCAATAGAGATCTGTGATCCAAGATTTGATGATGATGACACCTTTTGGTCTTGCTTCTCTTGGATAAGTAGGCTTCAAGGTGCTTTGATTTGTAGTCCTTTCTTTGAGCAGAGATAGGGTCTTTGACGTCTCCTTCAAAGTGATGATGGAGTGTGGTTACCAAAAATGCTTTAAGTGAAGAATCCTTTTTTTGAGCAAACTAGGATTTTGATACTTCCTTCAAGATGATGTAATCCTTGTTTTCGATTGGTCTTAGAAATGAGGGAATTTTCTTGATGCTTTGATGCCCTTAATACTTTTCTAGAACTTTGATCCTTTGTTGAGCTGCCCTTCCTTGACTTGTCACCTTAGCTCTGATCCCATGTTGAGAAATCTAGGGGCAACAAGTGTGGGAGATTTCTCTCACTTTATCACTGCTTGTGATGTACTTTTACTTTACTTCATTAGCTTCTTCTTGAACTTTATTATTATTATTGTTCCTCTTCATCAAACAACTACCAAAACATAAAGAACAATGAGACAAAGGACACAAGATATAGGCGATCAACCAGGACCAAAACCTCTCCAATATTGAGAGGAAAACCCACAGAATTATTTTTATAGAATCTTCAATTGACGAATTCCAAGACCTAGACCCTTGACCAAGAACTCTCCAAGACCAAGTCACAACTCTTCCATGAATTGCTCTTCTTCCTCTTCTAGTCAACATTGGTCAAACTGATTGCAAGACCTTTGTTTTTTACTTCTCTTGAATTTCGACCTCTTATCACAGGCCTGCAATTTTCGGCCTACCTATAGATACTAAATTCCCACGTGTGTGCACTGATTGGGATTGATTTGTTAGGCTCCTCTTCTTCGCTTGGCTTGAAGACGACTTCTTGTGAGCTCCGCTGGAAAGAATGCTTCTTTCTTAATAAGACTTCTTCTTGTGAACTCGGCTGGAAAGAATGCTTCTTTCTTAATAAGTTACATGACAACTTCTTCAATGTCTGTAATTTCTCACTGCAAAAACCCTAATTTTCTTCACATGTGTGAGTGTATGAGGCCTAAAAAAATCTTAGACTTCTCAGTTTTCCTTCACACCTTTCTTCGTTGATTTATAGGTTCCTTTGTTGAGATTCAACAAGATGATGAGCTTAGTGAAAAGAGTCGCCTTCACTAAGTGGGCCCGCAGCCTATTTTAGACTATGTCGATTTTTAGACATGATGATCATATTTCAGAAGTTATAGGATGCTATTTTTGGATAGTTGGTCAAGTTGGAAAAATAGATGAAATTCTCTTTTTAGAATATTGGGCGAAGTCTATTTATAGACCGCTAATCTAAAAATAGATGCATGTCGATTATTATTAGCTCTTAATAATAATATGACTCTAAACAACAACTTATTCTCTTGGAACACTTCAGTTCAGTGCACAGATGTGGCACATCAGTGGATTGAGGGAATTATGTAATTCCCAAGGGTTTACTGGAGCTAATGCATGGAGGACTCATTTAGAACTCAAGTGGCAGAGTTATGACATAGTTGGAAGAAGTAGTTATGGAGTTGTATTTAGTTTAACTCAGTTAGACTCAGTTGACCTAGTTGTATCTAGTCTAACTAAATGATACACTAGTGAGAGTGGAGTGAGTTAATTAGTTAATTAATTCACAAATAATAACTCATTAATCAATTGAAAAATACATCAGTTAACTACAGTGCATGGTAGTTCAGTGGAAACCCAGTGGAGAGGTAGGTGAAAGGGCAAGATAGACTATCTGTTGTGACTATAGTGATGCATTGATTGCATAACACACACATTGGAGTTGCCAATGAGGATTGCGCAGTCAATCCAAGAGTAATTCGAATTCAATCAAAGCTATTCTTCAGCAGGGATTGCGCAGTGGAGGCAGGCCAACAGGCAGCAAAAATCGATGCATGGATTTGCAAGAATGGTCCTGATTAGTGTATGAAGATTGTATTGTACTGAGAGCTTGTGATAAGCTTTGTATGCTTTGTATGAGATTGTCATATGATCTCCATGTTACATAATATATAGTTGGGGTTTTCAACTTCAGGCTTTCTCGGTTAAAAACTGTGTTATGTGCGATTGATTTTTTTGTTTATGCTTCATACGTGTGTGCAATTAATTTTTCCGCAAAAGATTAACAAGTGGAATAGAATCAGTGTCTTGCATAAAGTTAAATAGCGTGAGATCAGGTGGATCTAGGACATATGCATGCTTAGTGCATATAATTTCTACATCCTTATCCTCCTTTTTCACTCTTCTTGCTTGATCTTTCTTGCGTGGATGAAATGTTTTTCTAAGTGAGATCGAGTCCTTCCTTTTATAGGCTTCTTACCCATGCAAGTAGGTCGACATGTCCTCTTGAGAGAGCCGATAGCTCCATTTGAAGACCAACTTGTTAGTAGCACTCGGACTTGGTCTTGGATGGTATTTTGACTTTAACATTGACTCAAACAAAGTTCTTTACAATATGTAATAGGCCCCAAATGGGTCTTTCATACATGTCAATGACTTAGAAGCCCTCAATAGGAGCTTGACCTAAAAATAAATTTCCTTGAGCATGAAACCCATGTCTTAAGATCGACAATTTAAAAATAAAAAAAAATAAAAAAAACAAAAAATCTCATTACATCAAATACATAAAATCATGATTACTTGTTATTATGAAAACCGAACATAGTTAAATATTTCAACATAAACCTTTCCTCAGTTTTGCACTAAAAAAAGAGGTATCCACCTTAAGAGATTTGATCCCTCCTAGTGCTTGATAGATATGGAGTTAAGATGGATCTATGTTGGTTTAAATTAATTCTTGAAAAAGTACCATTGTTATACATATCTTTCAGTGTATGGTGAATGACACAAACATACCAGTGGAGTGTCATATGTCATTCATAAGCACACAATGGATAGCTTAAGGGTACCTCTCTAACCAACCCATTGCCCCAACCCCGAAAAAGAAAATTAAATAACTGGGAAAAATCAATAAAAGGCCCATCCATAGTACCAACCATGAAAAAACAAATTAAATTATTGACAAAAATAATAATTATAATAAACAATAGCCTCCATGATGAGTTATATTTTGAATATTTTATAAACTTTGATGCCATAACTTCATACAACTAGGATGAGTAAATGTTGATAACCATCAATCTATCATGAATATCAAAATGTCTACTTCATGATACATCTCACATTGTTAAAATTAAAAAAATCATAAAAAATAACTAAACTATAAATTTTATTATTATTATTATATAAGTTAAACATAAATACATTTAAAAAAATATGTAGCAAGATTGTTAACCATGCGATTCAACCACATTCTACCATATTTATAAATAGGTTTTGTTACAATATCATGGATTATCAATACAACATAACTAAAAAATACCATAACTCGTTTCATATGACACTTGCCCATATGGCATTCTCTTTAATTAATCAATTCAATTAAAAGGGAAAAAAGAGTAAAACCACATTGAGATAAATCTCAACCTTTGATATGTGCATACCACTAAAAATATTCTACAATATTTTGTGGAGGCTAAATCCCTACCATCCATCTAATAATTATTGATAATTAAATTAAAACTCTAATAGTTATATTCCAAAATAAAAACACCTATCAACATAATAAATATCGATAATATATATATATATATATATATATATATATATATATATATATAACTCACTATTATGATCAACATGTTTGGTAGAAATAAACCATTATTTGATCACTATGAACAACTCTCACATCTCACATCTCTCATCTCTCATCTCTATGTTCTTTAGTTGAGATCTTAAAAATTTAACATGGATGTTTAGGATAACGATCCACCTCAATGAAACCGAATTTTAAAAATGCCAATACACTCCACCTCAATAAAACAAACCTTTGGCAACCTTTGTTGCTGAAAGGTTGCCAAATGCTGCCTTCAAGATAGAACTCTTTCCAGAAACTGTTCAACTGCTCCAACCGATCAGACAATACTATTTAGCTCGATTGAACTCTTTCCATAAACTGTTCAACTGCTCCAACTGATCACACAATACTATTTAGCTCGAAGAATGTTCTGCTTGATTATAAATGTAACATTTAGAAAGGCACCGATGATTTTGTAGCGGATATACCTCAAGCAACAGGAAAACTTTATGATGCATCAAAAATTATTACACTGGAGTGATTTTAGTATAATATTTAACACAATAGAAAGATGTTAAAAATAATACCTATATTGTACAATAGAAAGATGTTAATAATACCTACATTGTGAAGGCCTCTTTATTTAGATAAAGAGATGTTAAGAGTACATATGCTTTCAAGGCCTCTTTATTTCATCAGTAATTTTAAGGCCTAGCTGACAAATTTCAAGAAACGGCTAAATGACACAGCTGTAACATCGTAGGGGGCTTCTTAACGTAGTTAACTTCATTCCTTCAACTATACTTCAATTAAGAAAAATGAACCTTTATTTTTAATGGTTGGAAGTCACTTCTTGAAACATGCCTCGAGCGGCAGGCACCACATGTTACACACCTCTTTTGAGTAGAATGCTAAATCTGAGTCTATTCTGTCAAATTTTGCCCAAGACTCACACCTGGCCTTTAACTTGGCCTTTAACTTCATATATAGGATGGAAAATGCGTGGGGCACACCACGTCAGAAACAGAACCCTGCTGGACGTCTTATTTCTCCATCAACCTCACCAGTTACTATGACCCCATTGCAAAACCTTCATCAATCTAATTGACACAAATAAACAGTAAGAATATGTATTCAACATAAGTCCAACACTAGTTTCAAACATGATTTTTATATGGGCATTGAAGTTTTGCACCAGAGGAATAAGTTTAGAGACATAGCATAATTACAGGTACCCCATTGATATCTGCTAGTTAAAGATGAAGAACGCCACACCCAACTTCTCAATCGTTTCCCTGGTTTTGCAAAGACTTACCATTCTTGGAATTTAGAGATCTCTTAAAGTCCTTTCCAACAGAAAATATATTCACATCAACAAGCCCAAAGTTCACACACAGGCGAACTGGAAAAATATATGGTGACAAACATCTAGCTTTGCCATCGTTCATACTGCAAAAGGTCAACTACTTCTGAGTCTGTTAAAAGATCAAATGACAATCCATCCAGCTTTGTTAGGTCATACTGCACAACACGAATACATCAGATAATGTTCTAAAATGATGTCAGTTTCATATATAATGTATCAACAGATAGTGTTCAAAAATAATGACAGTTGAAGTATCAAAATTATTCACAGTTTCATATGAAAATAATATTAACACGCAACGGCCAAATGACGTGGGACCTGGATAGCTCCCAAGGTAGTTCCTGATAAAAGGTAAGAGTGGCATTAAAATGACAGCCAAAGGCCCTAAGGGATAGGACCTGGATAGTTCCCAGTAAGTAGCTCCTGATAAAAAGTAAGGGTGGTTAGTTCACGACCACGGACTCGAGCTACTATATCCCATTCCAATCCTTCCTTCACCTCAAAGAGCTATTCAAGCTACTCTTACTGGGCAGTAGTTCATAAGGCAAGTTTCATCCTGGAAGTGGGAAGAAGGATCTCCCTTGCCTCCATGAAGGGAGGCTTTCATTATATTATAGCAGCAATGGCCCTATTCGTTACCAAGAAATACCGTGCTGAGAAACGGAAGAAGACCACATAACCCACTGATAGATTATTACAAGAAATTAGAACATCTGCATCAAGCATAAAAATGAGCTAGTCAACTTTTCTAAAACTTCTCCTTCAAATATCACAAAATAATCCACTCCGTCCATTCCAGGAACTCCCTCTCAAAATCTAAAACATACAGTTTAGAGAAGAAATACAAAAGCACTCAATTATCCACTAAACAAAATGCTCCTTACATCCTAAAGTCTCCTGGAAGATGAGCAAGTATGAATCCATCATTTAATCAGACAAGCAAAGATGAGACAAATAATCCAGCATTGGAACATCAAATTTCTACAACACCCAATGCAACAAAAATTTCTTTAAGCTGAACTGAAATCAACCCTGAGGCAAAATTAATCTCACCGCTGCTGCAGCCATAACAAATACAACAGAAACCTTGTTACAATGAATTAAAATTATCTTTCTGGCTGGGCTCGATGGGAAAGAGAGTATTATTAAGCTAAAATAAAATGCTAGTTCCGCAAACTTAGACACCCTATTAGGTCACCCATAAGAGTTCACAACATCGGGACATTTATAAATGCAGCTAAAGACAACCAAGACGCAAAGAAGACAGTAGTTGTAAAGGCCATATGTTGAATATGATATGAACAATAGATTACAGTTGATTAGACAAAAAGAATCAACTTCTATTATAATAGGATTTCCTTTAGACAATGAGAAGATTACACGCATCATGGCTTCAATGAAACTACCATGACCTGCTGCTTAACTATCTGAATCACTGACTATGAAGTGAAATATGACACAAACACATAGAATACAGTTCTGACATCCCTAGAGTGCCCTACTCTGATTATGCCATACAGTGTGCGAAAAGACCCCCTCGCTGATGGGCACATTTTGTTAGCTGACATCATTGGATTAATGATAAATCTTGACCCGTATAATTCATTGCCTTTTGCTTTTTTCGAGACCACCATGCATTCTGCATTATCATTGACGAAACCAATGTCAACAGAATTCACCATAAAATCTAACAAGGGGAGGCAGTGCATCTCAACCCCAAGTCTAACCAGATCAGAATGAAAATGAATAGAAACTGAATGGCAACATTGCAAATTTCACCAGAATCTTCATACCAGTGGCTCATCATCAGAATCTCTTGATCCAAAATTGGATAAAGATCCCTGATTATCCTCATCTGTTGTACTGCTTCTTGATTTTGTGTTCTCCATAGTTCTACTGGTGTTCTTCCTAGAAATGGTAACATGACCACCTTTTTTACCTTCAGAACCTGCAAGTTAAAAGCATTGTATGAAACCCAACAGAATTCATCAAACAAACTGCAAGTCAACTGGGAAGAGTTAGTAAATAAGTATCCTGTTAATTCATTTCAATAAAAATTAAACATAACAAAGGAGATTTGCATTAGTAAGACTGTAAGACCCTTGAATTTAGTTAAGTTTCATAAACTCAATGAAAAAACACACACTCATATGTAAACCACGTTAATAGGTTATTCCCCACTATTATGGCACAACTCAGCATAAACACAGCAAACAAAAAGAACTCAACCCATCTGCCTAGAGATCTTTTAAAAATCTAATTTTCAGCTCTATATCTATCGAATTTCAGACTAAAAATTGTTTTCAAATAAATAAGTAACAAACATAATAAATAATAATAATATCAATATAGTAATGAAAGGTCAAAGAAAACATACTCCTCCACCTTGTGACTAAGCATACCTATTACCACCACAAGGCTAATTGTAATTATCACCTTATCATTCTTATCAATCATATATTATTCAATACATGCTTATATATGTAATCTTGTTTATCTCATTTTGTATCAAAACCATTTTGTAGTTTGGCTAAAATACCTCATGAACCCATAATATCCCTCTTGGGTAGATTACCCTGAGGATGCAATTTTGAGCTAGGGTTTTCAATAAACCATGAAAGAACTGTATTTCATAACAGTAGTGCACAAGTCATCAATCTATGAAACAGTGATACTCTATTGAATACACAACTAAAATAGTAAAGAACCCAAGCAACAGTCGATTCCACAAGCAACCATTATCAAATAGGACAGATTCAACAGGCAATTAACAGACTTAAAATTGTCAACAATCTCCCGACAGGGATATCAAATAAAGCATGATCTCTAGGATACAGTCTGTAGCTGTCCCCTTGCTGCCACATAATCATATCAGCACCCTTATTAACCCTTGCGTCCTCCTGATCAGGGCCTCTTTGGTCACTCGCAGCCTCAGAAAATAGTCTCTTAACCCTACGCTTCCTAGGAAAGTTAATCCTCAGCCTTCCGCTGCCACAGGAAGGTATATAATTATATCAGCCTTCTGTTTCCTCAGCAAGATAGTTTTAGCCCTTTGCTGCCTCTGAAGGTAGTCTCCAGCCCCCACTGCCTCAAGAAAGTGGATGCCAGCCCTTCGCTATCTCAGAAAATAATCTCTAGCCCTTTGCTGCCTCAAAAGGATGGTCTGCTGCCTCAGAAAGACACTTGCTGCCCAAGAAAGCCACAGCTAAAAACCCCGCTATTTGTATATTGCATTAGTCAGAAAATATGAGAAGATTATAATGCTTTGCTCAAGCCTGAGCAACCTCTGCACTATCTCTATGTGTCGCACTGCTTCCTCGACAAGCATTGGCCAATACTTAACCAATTTTCTGCTGACAAGCCTTGGCCAATACTTAACCAATTTTCTGCTTGCCCGAGTCCCTATATCCTTGCGTTGATTCCTTGGGAATTAGCCCATATTAATTAGGAAAATTAGTCATCCACAAATACGCAATCAATCATAGGCCTTCCTTTGACTACATGCACCACCTATACAATTTGGATATTTATACAAATGATAGCACAGTACCCTTGAACTCCAATCTCAATTGGGTAACTCATAGATCACACATGCATGAGTTATTTATGCTTGATTTATCAGTTAAATGGTTGATCACAGAGTACACAACCCACTACTTGACCTCCCACTAGTTCCTCCAACAATGGAAACTAGTTTAACTGACTCTAACTCATATTTACTGAATTAATTAATTACAACTCAAAATAAACTTAATCTGGATTCCTATAAAGTAGGAGACACTCTACATGACTCAAGTTAGGCCCTCAACTCGAATTAACTAAACCAACTAAGTCAAACTAACTTAGTTAACTCATACAAGTCGTCATGAGACGTGGAATTACAATTTTCTTCTAATTTAATTCAAGGAAAAATTAAATTAGAATCTTTCTTGGTGCCATTTTCAACACTCCCTCTCAGCAAGAATGGGATATTCAGATACCCCAATATTACCTCTATGGAACTCGAATTTGCCTCTTGACAGTGCCTTAGTCAAAATATCTACATCTTGTTCCTTTGTAGGAATGTACTCTAGCAACATCGTCCGCCTTTGCACATAATCTCTGAGATGGTGATACCAGATGTTGATATGCTTGGACCGATCATGAAAAACTGGATTTACAGAGAGATTGATACAACTCTAGTTGTCACAGTAAATCACTATAGGATCCATCTGCTGACCAAATAACCCAACAAGGAAATTCCTCATCCAGATAGCCTCACAAGTTGCTTGACTAGCAATCATGTACTCTGCTTTTGCTAAATTGAGTGCAACTGATCTCTGCTTCCTACTATACCAAGAAATTGTTGTTAACCCGATGTTGAAGAATCCTCCTGATGTGCTCTTCCTGTCCGATGGACTCCCTGTCCAATCTGCATTTGTGAAGTCCTAAAGCTTCACTCCCTTTGTCCATCTGTACCAAAGACCAAACTGAGTGGTGCCTCTAAGGTATCTCAACACATGTTTGGATGCCTTCCAATAGAGTTTGGTTGTCTTAACCATTGATTGACTAAGTTGGTTAACTGCATAACACATGTCCGATCGTGTGTTCACCAAATACATAAGTGAACCCACAAGCCGCCTGTAAATGGTAGCTTCTGTTGAGATTTTTGGGTAGCATCGGATGTGCTCTAGCTCCCAACTTGTGGAGGATCTGGAGTACATGAGATCTCCAAGACCTAGAAAGCATTTGGAAGAATTCCATCAGGTTTAAGAAATATTCAAATAATTAATCCTTTTAATTAAGGACCCTAAGTCTAACTTAGGAAAATTAAAAGATTAAAGTGAATTAAACTAAACATGTGATGAGAATGACTTACGTGACGCAGATCAAGCACCTTCTAATCTTAGTCGTCAATTAGAGATTAGATCACAATCATTGGTTTTTCAACGAGAAAAGTATAAGAGAAGGGTTTGGGATCAGTTGGAGAACGCACACATTGGTAGAGCACTGAAGCTAAGCTGAAATTCTAGGGCGTGGTTTGCTAAGAATTTCATAAGTGTTTGCAGTGCAGCGAGGGGCAGTATTGGCAAGGGGATGATATGATCCTAGGCCAAGAGTACACTAGCGGCAGAGAGATAGCATACCGAGTAGCGCAGAGGCAAGCCAAAGCCACGTAGTCCAGCAGAGACCACGCAGAGGCAGCAGGAGCCACGCAAGGTTGACGCATGCCCAGTCAAGGAAACGTAAGCCCTTTAGGGATGATGCGGGCCCTTCCAGAGCAACGCAGAGGCCGACGAAGGCCAGGAAGGCTAACACAGAGGGCTGAGGAGCAACATTGGGGTTTCTGGTAGGCCAGAAAGGGCTCGAGATTTATAAATCACGTTTGAGGGTGTCAATCAACCATATTTTATGTCTCCGAGTGAAAGATGTATAGCTATTGTGATTTTCTCTGTAGGGCAAACCATGTATGGTGCCTCGAAATTGTTGTATTCAGAATCTGCTTAATAAAAAAAAACTCTCCAGAGCTAGCTGCACCGGTTTTCCCTCATTGGGTTTTTCCGGGAACATTTGTCCGAAAAATGAAAGACGTATAGCTGTTGTGATTTTCTCTGTAGGGAAAACCATGTATGGTGCCTCGAAATTGTTGTATTCAGAATCTGCTTAACAAAAAAACCCTCCAGAGCTAGCTGCACCGGCTTTCCCTCATTGGGTTTTTCCGGGAACATTTATCCGAAAAATCTGTGTCACTTTATCATATGAGGGTTTTATTCAGTAAATGATCTATATGCATACGATGCTATTTGTGTTTACTTCATTGTTTTTCTAAATATTCAGATTAATAACTTGTATGATTAGTCAAGTAGGAGAAGTAAGTCAATGTTAACAGTAGGGTTTCTTAGATTGAGAAATTTTCACATGGTATCAGAGCATTGCAAATCACGCTGGATCTCCAACAAAATCGATTGAAGAAATTTTTGCTATAGTGCAGTTGAAGCAACAGAGATCTAGAAAGGGCATCGCAGCA
This sequence comes from Pinus albicaulis, assembly GCA_034641835.2. Lineage (NCBI taxonomy): Eukaryota > Viridiplantae > Streptophyta > Pinopsida > Pinales > Pinaceae > Pinus > Pinus albicaulis. The sequence goes on along the minus strand of CM076580.1, from coordinate 625,971,305 downwards.
TCAGGAGGATGCAGTCCCAGCAGAGGCTACGCAGGGGCTGACACAATCTCAACTCAGTGACGCGAAGACAGTGCAGTGCCTTCCAGAGGGACATAAGAGAAGCCTACGCTGCAGAGTCGCTTCGCAGAGGCTGCGCTGAGCCAGTTTGCTCACGCAGAGGCCAGCCAGAGGGACGCAGTCCAGTTTCGAGTTGTTGTGCAGAGTTGTCGTGTTCTTAAGCAGAGCTTCAGATCTTCAGCACTTGCTGGTGTGGTGGAGATTCTGTCAATGCAGAATCGTGCCTAGCTAAGTTGACAAAAAGCGGGAGGAGAACAGTTGCTCAACAGATTTTTGCCAAAGAAATCCGAGGATCGATCATAGGGTGATCGTAGAGAGTTGATTCGAAGGATTTGGCAGATTTCCAAGGGAGGAAATTAGTTGTCAGAGGGAGAAGAGGGTGCCTTTCTCGCCAAGGACCCTAGATTTGAGTTTCTGTTGAGGGTAGCAACAGAAGCAGGGAGAGGAAGATCCGTTCCGACAATTTATTTCTAAGCAAAGATGGTGTCTCACGGACTGAGAGATCAGGAAAGGTTGGACGGCATGTCCAACTTCGTTATCTGGAGGGTTAGGATCCTGACAGTCCTGGATGAGTACGACATCAAGGACCATGTGTGAAAAATCCTAGATCTGGATTCCTACTGCAACAAATTTGAATTATTTCTCCTATTATTTGATAATTATTTCATTACATTGAAATACTGAAGCAGTCTACACAAATATGTTGCGGAATAAAACCAAGTGTTGAAACAATATGAACAAAATAAACAAAATACAATGAAAAACAACCACATTGACACGGTTATTTTTGGACTAGGTCCCCGGAAAACCCAACTTGGGAAAACCAGTGCAGCAGATCTAAGGGTTTGTATTATTAAGTAACAGAATCTTGAATACAACTAGGGTGCCAACATCCGGCAAACCTTTAGATAAATCTAGATAGAAAAAATTATTGTGAGATATACCTCACTTAGCAAGTCTCCCGCTGATCAAAAACAGTGTTGATGAAGCCCTCATTGCCTCTACGTGATTATTTACACTAGATCTGCGTAAGCCTGCGTAGGCAGGCTAGAGGAACTGCGTCACCCTTCTTTGTAGCTGATCTGGCTACTCTGAAGCTAGATCTTGGCCCTCCTGACTCAGAACCCCAACCTCTATCTTTCTCCGAACTGACTCCAAGAGACACTACACTGGCTCTATGTGATTCTCTGCAGTAACTGTGTCACCTTGACAAAAACTGCGTTGTCTCTCTCCTGCGTTGATGTTGTCTCTCTCTGAAATGTATTTGTAATATTCCTAATTAGCACCGCTAATTGGAATATTTGATTTTTGTATAGTTTTGCCGACTATAGTTTATTAATAAATAAAAGTGAGAAAAGGGGTCTAACTCACTTAAATAAAATAAAGTGTTTCCCTAGTAGATGCAACGTTGTAACTTAAGGGGGGAGCTAAGGGGGGCCACACACCACGTGGAGGAGCCAATGAGAGAGAGGACGTTGGTTTTGGAGGGAAACCAATGCTATAAAAGGGGGAGGAGCCTCATTTGGGGATTATTGATGTTGATGATATTTGAGCTAGACTTCTGTCTTCTTGAGCACGCTGGTTGTTTAGCCTGTCTGCAGCACTGTTTAGTGCGATTGAGTGTCTTCGGTCGGAGATCTCACCCTTAGCCCCGGGGTACTTCGAGTGCCTGCTCGAGCAAGGTTTTTCCTTCAGTCTTTTGCAGGAGATTTGGTTGTTGTTTTGCGGAGGAGCTGTGTTCCTTTTGGTGACTGCGCAGTCCCTGGGAGAGAGGACGCAGTTCTTGGAGGAGGTGTTCTATTGCGGGATTTCCTGCAGGAGATTCAGTGAGATTCGGTGTGGAGGTTCAGTCTTCACCAGTGGGAGATTTTCCGAGGAGTTTGTGGCCCTATTTCAGCATATATCATTTGGCTTCTGCGTTGGGCTTGGAGAGACAGCGTTTTTCCTTGAGGAGGGTTCCGGAGGTGATTTTCGGAGGCTGACCATTTTCTACATGGTTTCTGGGTTTTGTCCGGGGTGGTGAATTCAGGTGTTCTGCAGATTTTCAGCTCATTCCGGCAAGGGGATCAGCCCCTAGTTCCAGTTCATTCCAGCAGCAGCAGTTTGCGGCAGTTTCTTCCAGCAGCTGGGACGCAGTTTCTGTAGCAGCCATTTCATGTTTTCTGAGAGGGCTCTTCACTTGCCTTGTGCAAGGATAGGTGCTATTACTCTGATTATCCAATGTATTCCATTATATTCTCAGATTAATAAAATGGCTTAGCATTCCCGACATTTTATGTGTATTTGCTTAATGTTCTATTTCCGGCATTTTTCTATATTGTTGTATGCTTGTATTACTGTCTATTTCCCATTCGGGATATTACAGGCTTGTATTACTGTCTATTTCCCATTCGGGATATTACAGTGGTATCAGAGCATAGTTCTGGCTCAGCGTGTGGTCTATGACATCGGGAAAGAGATCATACAGAGGTTTGCTGGAATTTTGGAGAGCACTAGCAGTTGCAGTACCAAAAACGAAATTGGAAAAAATGCCAAAATATAAAGGGTCAAATTTTGAAGGTTGGAATTAGAAGAAACGTTTTCTGGGTTTTTCTGGGTTTTGGGCAAGGATCACCTTCCCAAATTCCTAGAATTTTCTGAGTAGTTTTCAGTGGGTAAATCGGAGGTCGAAGTCAAGTAGTAGTATGGTTTTGCAGCAGCCGTGCAGTTTCTGAAGAGCCTGTAGGCACATAGCAGAAAGTGCCAATGGCAGGTGATGATGATGCGAGGAGATTTAGAGATACGCTCCTCCAACACATGCAGGATGTGTCACAAAGACTCACTGCGTTGGAGGTTAGGCAGCGGGAAACCCCAAGGGGTTTTCAGATCGGCGAGGGATCGGGCACATCCCACCATATGCCGAAGCATGCGGCTATCCCCATCATGGCATCGCATGCACTCACGCGGTCCACTATGCCCACTTTCCTAGCAGAGGACACAGGGGCAGAAGCACAGCGGGAGCCGGAGGTTGACCCTGGCCAGATGGACGCCTACATTGCAGAGTACCTAGCACGCGGGCCGGCAATCAGAGATCTTATCTCATTTAGAGATTTTGTTCAGCTCCAGCGGGATAGCAAACCCCGCAACTTCACAGCGGGAATAGACACTCACATGACGGGGGCTTGCAACGCACAGTGGGCAGATTCCATCTACCGACATTTGACGGATCATCCAGGCGCTCAAAGGAAGCTTGGGTGGAAAAGTTGGATACCTCTTTCCAGCTTGACCGAGTACCGGAGAGGAAAACCATTAAAATGGTTACCTCGCACTTGGAGGATGAGGACACACAGGATTGCAGGGCGTTCGAGGATACACCTAGTGTGACACAGGACTCACCATCATTAGAGACCTCCTTGACCGTGTCGGTTGATATCGTAGTGGAGAAGGTAGAGCCTACCCCAGTAGAGCCATCCATTGAGGTGATGACTGGAGCCATGTCTGAGTCTTTGGGTGGTAGCAGCACACGACAGATGGGTGAGGTATCAGGAGATGTATCCACTTTCGATGAGGCACTAGGAGATACAAAGGTATTGGATGATGGTCGCAGACAGCGGTATCATCGGCTTCGGACTGACCTTCGAGTCTTAAAAGGGAAGGCCACATCAGTACGGGAGGCCATTTTGTTGCAGGACAAGGAGCTGGAGGGCATGAGAGTGGCTTGTGCCGAGTCGGCGGCCAAGTTGGCCCGCATTGGGGAACGACTGGATTCCCTGATGGTACAATCAGAGGGCACGTTGGAGCATCAGAGCATTCCCCTTCAGGAATGCATGGATGGGACTAGCAGTGTTGTTGGGTCATCTCTTCCCATTGGAGAGAGTGAGACGGAGCCACCTAGTCAGATCTCATATGTTGACTTGGATAACGGTATGAGACGATCAGAGTTGCACAGGATACGGCATCCGCATGTCGAGGTTGGATGGCGAGAGATTTTGAGTTGGTACCCGGTGGAGTGGGTTTTGGAGATAGTGGTGGACCCAGGTGTAGTTAAGCAGGAGTTCCTAGGTGTTGGGCATACAGGGACCCCAAATTGGCATTGGGATCCAGGTTGGATCACCTATCATTTCCCAGGCAGGTCAGTTGACTATGTCTTGGAAGATACAATTGGCGTAGTAGCAGAACATGCGTATTCGCTAGGGGAGTGTCGGTCAGCTTCAGTGGCCAACTAGTTTATGAGCAGACACCCTAGGTTGTCTTGGTATGACACCCATATACGGGATCCCGGGGTGGTCAACATACCTTGGCAGGAGCTTGTCGGAGGAGGTGACATTGGCAGGCCACCAGATGGTGCCTTGTATGGGGCCAAGGATTCTTCACCTTTGTGTGGGGCACAGAGGACGCAGCAGAGCCGAGCAGTAGTGGTAACACTACTGACACATAGGGAGATTCACTTCTCAGAGCCCTCGAGGAGGTTTTGGAGTGATGATCCATTCGTCGGCGGGTATAGCGATGTGACGGTGGAGGCGATGTTACCGATTGGTGGTAGTTCGACATGTAGAGGCATAGCTCTAGGTCATCACATTCAGGGATGTGTGGGAGCCTCTATCATTGAGCAGTGGATTACCGATGGACATGGAGTTGCATGGTGGTGTACCGTAGTATGTGGGACTGCATTGTGGAGTAGGAGTGTCCTACATCACATTGATAGCATGCGGGGAGTGACTGATGCCTGGACACAGTCAGGGCACGAGACAGTACAGGGTGGTACAACAGTAGCTTGGGGTATCCAGCAGCACATAGGGGTATGCCTCAGTGTGCAGTGGCATGCCGAGGAGTACCTGGATGACCGATGGTATGCGAGGGCATATGGTGCTGCACAGCATGGTTTTAGCGTATTGCATCCAGGGAGGCTCACGGATATGGACACCAGGCTTACCGTTGGGAGTATTTCACCCAGGATCGATGAGGGGACAGATGAGCGATACTTGACGGCATCTGTGGGGACTCATGCATCCGACCCTCTTCTACATCACTCACAGGCACAGCCGATTTTATTGTTGTCCTTTGGCACTTTGGGCATGAGCAGCGGGGTATGCGAGGCACACCCAAGATGTTTGGATGGCACTCAGCACACTAGGCGAGAGACCTCTCAGCAGTGGCACTGGGTTGGTTTATTAGTTGACAGCCACAGGTCGAGGGATGAGATGATCCTCTACAGGGGTGGCACATCGGTCATCGCTGAGCCTACACCCGGGGAGCGGGTCATGAGGGAGACATGCATCACTCTTCCCTCAGGGCATGTTGAGATCATGCATGAGCAGAGGATACTGGGTTCAGTAGAGATAGAATTCCCGCATGCGTCTAGACTCCAGACATTGTATCGACACTTCATCAAGAGGGTGGATGGCATATTCACTGCAGATGAGGTGGTGGAGGTAGAACAGGAGGGCCTTTCTCCTGTATGCCAGAGTGAGGACTCTTCTTCATATGAGTCCATAGGATCAGTTGAGGTCGCTTCTAGGGAGCAAGAGCAGTCACACAGAGATGGAGACAGTAGACCAGAGCTGCATTCCAGTATACAGGGTGAGCAGTCAGGGGACTCTATGGGAGATGCCCTAGGCGATGAGACACTTGTGACGATCCAGTCGGAGCTATATGTGATGGAGCCTGAGTCAGTAGAGGAGGATGCTATGCACATCATGCATGATGGTCCTTTGAGGGAGAGCCACATGGAGGCTCACATCGAGTTGGTGATGGATATGTGGCTAACCGCGGGGTCAACCATTGAGGAGGAGCAGTCAGATGCATTGACACTGAGTACAGCGACGGCAGTTGCAGATCCATATCCTCTAGAGATGTTGGAGGTTGATGGGATTGTTATGCAGGGGGCTATTAGACAGCAGGAGCTCTTGGATATGGTGGAGCATTCATCTTTCGGCCGACACATTGATGAGGTACAGATAGATGTACATATAGTCGGTCGAGCTGCAGTACTTTCAGTGAGTAGTACTCTCCAGGAGTACATCGATGGAGCTTGCAGCATATCTTGCCCACTTTGGCCCATTATAGAGAGAGGGGTTTCCTTCTACAGGCAACTCTCATTGGCAGACAGGGCAGAGCAGTGGGAGTTGATTACGGGTTGGCGGCAACACTTCAGGCGTGTTCCATATGCCGTTGTTATTGCTACATCGGATTCTTCTTCCAGGATGGACTGGCAGGAGATCATGATTTGGTACCCTCTAGATGGTACGGTATTATTCGTAGGGAGCACAGTCGAGCAAGGGCCCTTGGACATAACAAAGGTTATAGATTCCAGCTGGCAGGGCGGCACAGGACATCATTTCTTCAGCACTCCATCCCGATTTCAGGAGAGCAGGATCAGCATGGGATTGAGTCACAACTTGGATTGGAGAGAAGTGATGAGTTGGTATGCAGTTGGAGGGGTAGCCTATGCAGCTACAGGTACAGCGCAGCAGGAGCCCAGGAGCATTGATGCTTGTTGGTGGTCTTCACCTCTTAGAGCATTGGTCATAGCTAGAGGCAATGCACAGTCTGAGTCGTGGGACTTGTGCGATTATTGGCCACGGCGGCGATGGGATCCGGGAGGATTATTGGTTGGCTGGTACTGTGAGAGGTCACTTTGGGATCCTGGCACTGAGATATCCCTTCGTATCAGGGTGATGCAGAGATCAGAGAGGTTTCAGTGGGACCCAGGCACATTTTGCAGTATCGGTGGGGAGCATCAGCTAGAGAGGAGGCTTATTCAAGTGTTGCTTGAGCATAAGCAATTTTTGCTGGATGAGGATGCCACTTGGGAGAATGAGAAGATTTTGCAGCATCCATCACTTCAGTTGCTTGAGGACAAGCAACATTTTGCCGGGGGAGACTGTAATATTCCTAATTAGCACCGCTAATTGGAATATTAGATTTTTGTATAGTTTTGCCGACTATAGTTTATTAATAAATAAAAGTGAGAAAAAGGGGTCTAACTCACTTAAATAAAATAAAGTGTTTCCCTAGTAGATGCAACGTTGTAACTTAAGGGGGGAGCCAAGGGGGGCCACACACCACGTGGAGGAGAGAGAGACTACGTTGGTTTTGGAGGGAAACCAATGCTATAAAAGGTGGAGGAGCCTCCTCATTTGGGGATTATTGATGTTGATGATATTGAGCTAGACTTCTGTCTTCTTGAGCACGCTGGCTGTTTAGCCTGTTTGCAGCACTGTTTAGTGCGATTGAGTGTCTCCGGTCGAAGATCTCGCCCTTAGCCCCGGGGGACTTCGAGTGCCTGCTCGGGCAAGGTTTTTCCTTCAGTCTTTTGCGGGAGATTTGGTTGTTGTTTTGCGGAGGAGCTGGGCTTCTTTTGGTGACTGCGCAGTCTCTGGGAGAGAGGACGCAGTTCTTGGAGGAGGTGTTCTATTGCGGGGTTTCCTGCAGGGGATTTAGTGAGATTCGGTGTGGAGATTCAGTCTTCATCAGTGGGAGATTTTCCGGGGAGTTTGTGGCCCTATTTCAGCATATATCATTTGGCTTCTGCGCTGGGCTTGGAGAGAGTGTTTTTCCTTGAGGAGGGTTCCGGAGGTGATTTTCGGAGGCTGACCATTTTCTACATGGTTTCTGGGTTTTGTCCGGGGTGGTGAGTTCAGGTGTTCTGCAGATTTTCAGCTCATTCCGGCAAGGGGATCAGCCCCTAGTTCCAGTTCATTCCAGCAGCAGCAGTTTGCGGCAGTTTCTTCCAGCAGCTGGGACGCAGTTTCTGTAGCAGCCATTTCCTGTTTTCTGAGAGGGCTCTTCACTTGCCTTGTGCAAGGATAGGTGCTATTACTCTGATTATCCATTGTATTCCATTATATTCTCAGATTAATAAAATGGCTTAGCATTCCTGGCGTTTTATGTGTATTTGCTTAATGTTCTATTTCCGGCATTTTTCTATATTGTTGTATGCTTGTATTACTGTCTATTTCCCATTCGGGATATTACAGTATTCTTGGCCCTCCTGACCAATCTCTGCTTCTGCCTCTCTCTGGATCCGATCACTGAATCAAATCACTTAGCAAACCCAGCCCTAGTGATTTGTTCTTGATCAAAAGTTGTGCCTCCTCACACAAATTCAAAAATGCTCAATGGCTCAAGTGTCAAGTGTATTTTCCATAGGCCCCTCACCCTCCTCCTTATAATCTTTTATTGACCCTTCAAAGGCCAAGATTAAAACATAATCAAGGGCTAAGATTAACTTGGAGGTGATCCATGACTTTATCTAGAAGATTCACACTTGATTTTATTAATATACTTTAATTAATCAAATTCACTAAGTTTATACTTAGGAAAACTTTAAAAAAATGATTAATTAATTTAATTAAATCATCTCTAAGTGGAATTTTCCAAAACCATTTCTGAGTTTTATGGAATACATGTGCCTTAGCCTATATACAAAGTTACAAGGCTAGAGCACATCCGATGCTACCATAAATCAACACTCCCTCTTAGCGAGGAAAGTGCTCTAGCAAAACACCTCAATGTGTTATTGATCTGACTTCTGGAACATCTGCTGCTGTGTTGTTGATGTTGCTCACCCACATTGCACAAAAATGTTGCAACTGTACAATTGCCGACTCTGCATGCCGCTGTCAATTGCCACTGTACTGCAACTCCCTCTAAGCTCTGCAAACATGTTGTTGCACTGCATGAGCACTGCTCTGCACTGTGTGAGCTCTATTCTGCTCTGCGCTGCATCACCTACGCATTGCGCTATTGCTGCTCCTCTGCTGCTCATCTCTGCTATTGCTGCACTGTTGCTAATTGCAACAGAAAAACATCCGAAATTAAACAAGTCTGCAACTGAAAAATAAAACTGACTGCTGCTAGTTTTTGCACTAGCTCTCTGAAAACACTGTTGTTGCTACATTGCACTGCGTTGCTGCAGCTCAACTGCTAATGTTGTTGTTCCCTCTCTACGTTGATCAGGTTCTAGTACTGCTAGCTACTGCACTGTCTTCTCATCTTCTGCTACAACTGTCCATCCTGCTACCGTCTTTAGGCTGTTGTAGCTCACATGTGATCCAAGAGTTCGGAAATACTAAAGGATCCCGCCTCCTTGTAGATTATGGATCTACAAATCCAAGTCAGCCCACTTCTCTCCTTTTGGAATATGAACTAACATAGCACCAACTTTCTCTGCCTCAATCTTGGCAACTCCTGCATGTGGATCTTCCTTCTCCTCTTTATCCTTTTTCTTAAGAGGACATTGTATGGCATAGTGCCCCATTTCCCCACACCGGAAGCACTTGATATTGTATATATCTTGTATAGGGCAATGTTATCTTCTTCCTCCTTCTTGACCTTTGAACTGCTACTGCCATCCTCCACGTGGATTTTTAGGAGATCTCTCCTCAACTCCCCTTGTTGTAATGTTGCCCACATTGCTTCCCATCCTGGAAGCCTTTCTCTGCCCAATATACTTTGGACAAAGACTTGATAATCCTTTGAAACAGAGTTCAGTGTGAGCCTTACTAGCTCTAACTCTCTAGGAGCAGATTCTACTGCATACAGTTGATCTCGGTTTTCCTGAATCCGAGACAAGAAGGAGTCAAAACATTCTCCCTTCTTCATCCTGATATTCCGCATCTTCTCTTCAAGGTACATCTTCCATTGCTCGGAAGATCCTTGGTACAACTTTTCTAGCCCTACCCACATTTCTCTAGCAGTGGTTTTGGCTGCTATATGAGGTACGATGTGATCCTTCACTCCATATAGGATCAATTGCTTGGCTCTAGCCATATTCTTCTTGAACTACCTCAGGTGTGCTGCATCAAGAGGTTCTGCAACTGCGCTGTCTATGAGGGCTTTCAGATCATGTTCATCAAGGAGAAATTTTATCCTTGATTTCCAGATAACATAGTTGGAGGTACCCTCCAATCTATCTTGGTCACGCAGTCCGTTGCTGGCCATCTCCTCAATTGTCGATACCTTGCTCTAACCCTCTGCTCAGCTTGACTTACACACTCCTTGTGGAGCAAGTCACTTCATCTGCTGTTGCGCGGGAAAAAAATGAGTTTCTTTGAGTAAGAAACCCTCTAATGTCAAGAAATCCCCAACTGTGTTTTTCAGAATTCTTTGACGCTTATGCACCAGCTCTTACTGTTGTGCAGTAACTGCGTCCTTCAACTACGCTGCCCTGCTACACTACCTCTTCTGCTACTGAAAAAACTTACCCCTCTGTCAACTCTCTCGGAGGGAGCATTTTTTGCATTGGAATGCCCTCCTGGCTTGGACAGCGTAATTTTTTGGGAGGGTCTGCTGCTGCTTACGCAGATCCTAGACTCTACAACGTTGATCTGTTGGTTCTCTTCGTTTCTCCTGCACTTCAGCTTAAATAAGCTCTGATACCATGTGAAAAATCCTAAATCTCGATTCCTACAGCAACAAATCTGAATTACTTATCCTATTATTTGATAATTATTTCATTACATTGAAATACCAAAGTAATTATTGAAGCAGTCTACACAAATAATGTTGCGGAATAAATCTAAGTGTTGAAACAATCTAAATAAAATACAATGAAAAACAACCACATTGACACAATTATTTTTGGACTAAGTTCCCGGAAAAACCCAACTTGGAAAACTGGTGCAGCAGATCTGAGGGTTTGTATTATTAGCAGCAGAAATTTAGACAACAAAAATGATTGTGAGATACACCTCACTCAGCGAGTCTCCGACTGATCAAAAACAGTGTTGATGAAGCCCTCATTGCCTCTGCATGATTTCTTACGCTGGATCTGCATAAGCCTGCATAGACAGGCTAGAGGAACTGCGTCACCCTTCTCTGCCACTGATCTAGTTGATCTAAAGCTGGATCTTGGCCCTCCTGGCTTAGAACCCCAGCCTCTATCTTTCTTCGGGCTGACTCCAAGAGACACTAGGCTGGCTCTACGTGATTCTCTGCAGTAACTGCGCCACCCCTACCAAAAATTGCGTTGTCTCTCTCCTGCGTTGATGTTGCCTCTCTCTGAAATGTATTCTTGAATCTTGGCCCTCCTGACCAATCTTTGCTTCTACCCCTCTGTGGATCTGATCACTGAATCAAATCACTTAGCAAACCTAGCCCTAGTAATTTGTTCTTGATCAAAAGTTGTGCCTCCTCACACAAATTCGAAAATGCTTAATGGCTCAAGTGTCAAGTGTATTTTCCATAGGCCCCTCACCCGTCCTTCTTATAATCTTTCATTGACCCTTCAACGGCCAAGATTAAAACATAATCAAGGGCTAAGATTAACTTGGAGGTGATCTATGACTTTATCTAGAATATTCACACTTGATTTGATTAATATACTTCAATTAATCAAATTCCCTAAGTTTAGACTTAGGAAAGCTTTAAAAAATGATTAATTAATTTAATTAAATCATCTCTAAGTAGAATTTTCCAAAACCATTTCTGGGTTTTATGGAATGAATGTGTCTTAGCCTATATACAAAGTTACAAGGCTAGAGCACATCCGATGCTACCATAAATCAACACCATGTTGAGAGAGTCCTAGTAGTGCCAACTGATGCAAATCCTTTAAAGAAGTAGAGGGAGAATCAAGCGCAAGCAAAGCATTTGATCATGGACGGATTCAAAAACCACGTTGTGCCACATATTGCCAGGAAGAACACGGCAACTGAAATGTGGGTAGCCTTGGACACGATGTATCAGGGAGGCTCAGTCCAAAGAAGAATTCTTCTCGAGAAAAGGATCATTAAGGGAATTTTGAGGTCTAAAATGGGCCTCCTAAGAAAATAAAAAAATAATAGCTAAACCAATAAAATAAAACTTATGAATTTGCAATTCACTTTTTGCACCACAATCCATGTAACCATAGTTAAATTCAATTCAAAAGGTGTACCAAAATAAAATTAATAAAAAAATTGTATTGATGTGATTCATTGAACAACTAATGCATTTTTCCTTTGTACTTAAATAAATTAAATTAAAATATAAATATAAATCTATAAATTCTTAATTATATTATATGCAATTAATTAAAATTTATATTATATAAATTGTAAAATAACATGTAATTAATATACTATATAAAAATAATATAATAAATGTATAGAGATATGCATTGTTTCTTTCAAGAAATATGAAATGACAATAATATATTTTTATTCAAAAAGTGTGAAATGACATTTATTATGAGTACTTTACTTTGACTTTAAAATTACTTAGAGCACTACCATGGTTAACTATGAATTTTTATCCACCATTGAGAATGTGACAAGTAAGTACCTTTAACTCAAGCAATGCCACCTCAACCATTAGGGATGATGTCATCCCCTAAAATGTGATTGGTTCTCATAAAGTGAATTTTGATTGTACATTTTCCTTAGGAGGTCCATTTCAGACCTCAAAATTCCCCTAATGGCAGTTGTTCCAGATGCGGAAGGGTGAGGAGATAGATCCCTTCCTCTTCAGACTTCAAACTATCGACGATCAATTGATTTCAATGGGTACGAATCCGGATGAGGGGCTCTTGGTGAGGACTCGCCTGAATGCAGTCACCGAGGATTAGGAAACGTTTGTCCAAAGCATCTTGGTCAGGGCAGCATTACCATCCTTGGCAGATATGTGGGCAATCCTCCGACAGGAGCAAATTAGAAGGATGACCAAGAGGCAAAGCAACAGCGGGGCGGTCAAAGAAAAGAAGGAAGAGGAGGAGGATGCAGCCCTTGCATCGAAGGAGAGGAGGCAGCGAGGGAAAAAGAAGCGTGATCCATCAACAATCAAAGGTTTCCGATGTGGTGAACTTGGACACTTCACCACCAATTGTCCTCTAAGGAAGAAGGAAAAGGAAGCTTCTAGTTCCAAGGCTGCAACAGCTAAGGCAGATGATGGGAGTGATGATGATGTAGCCATGAGTGCTCATGAGCCACGGAATTGGGGCGATATTGATATGTAGTAGAGCTATAGAGTAGTGGCGGGATCCTTGAGTAGCCCAACTCTTGGATCACATCTGTGCTACGGGAGCCTTAAGACAATAGGGGGAATGAATGGAGCAGTGGCTGCAGAAGGATCACAGTGAAGTGGATGGCAGAGGCTGGGACGTTGTAGAGGGAGCAACGCAGTGCAGAGGCAGCAGCAGCGTAGAGGCAGTAGTGCAGAGGGGTTGATGGGACTTCAGCAGCGCAGAGAAGGCATGCTTACGCAATGCAGAGCTACAGCAGCGCAATGGCTTCAGGAGGACAGCGCAGAGCAGCAGCCAAGGGAGCTTCATTGATGAGATGCAACCTGACTGACTTGTCTGTCATTAGGCAAGGGTCCTCCAGTTGCTTACTTCTCAGCAACTCAATTGCAGTGCAGCAGTTGACAACACAATACAACAATTTGCAGTACAGATGTAGCAGTGACAGTGGTAGAAGTACAGAAAGCAGCAGCAACGCAGTGATGGAGAGGCAGTAGGCCAAGCATTAGCGCAGAGACCGATGCCAAAGATCGGAGCACTACTTCGGGGTTGATGTATTGCTAGAGCACACTCCTCACTAAGAGGGAGTGTTGAGATTTTGGGGTAGCATCGGATGTGCTCTAGCTCCCAAATTCTGTGGAGGATCTGGAGTACTTGAGATCTCCAAGACCCAAAAAGTGTTTGGAAGAATTAATCCTTTTAAGAGATATTCAAATAATTAATCCTTTTAAGTAAGGACCCTAAATCTAAATTAGGAAAATTAAAAGATTAAAGTGAATTAAATTAAACATGTGATGAGAATGACTTAAGTGACGTAGATCATGCAGCTTCTAATCTTAGTCGTCGATTAGATATTAGATCATGATCGTTGGTTTGCCAACGAGAAAAGTTTAAGAGAAGGGTTTGGGGTCAGTTGGAGAACACACACATTGACAAAGCACTGAAGCTAAGCTGAAATTCTAGGGCGTGGTTTGCTAAGAATTTCAGAAGTGTTTGTAGTGCAGCGAGGAGCAGTAGCGACAAGGGGATGATCTGATCACAAGCCAAGAGTACAACAGCGACAAAGAGACAACATATCGAGAAGCGCAGAGGCAAGCCAGAGCCATGCAGTCCAATAGAGGCCACGCAGAGGTAGCGCAAAGGCTGCAGGAGCCACGCATGGCTGACACAGACCCAGTCAGTGCAGTGCAGGGGCAGCGTAAGCCCTTCAGGGGTGACACAGGCCCTTCAGGAGCAGCGCAGAGGCTGACGCAGGCCAGGAAGGATGACACAGAGGGTTGAGGAGCAACGCTGGGGTTTCCGATGGGCTAGAAAGGGCTCGAGTTCTGTAAATCCCGTTTGAGGGAGTGAATCACCCATATTTTCTGTCTTCGAGTGAAAGAAGTATAGCCACTGTGATTTTCTCTGTAGGGAAAACCATGTCTGGTGCCCATAAATTGTTTTATTTAGAATCTGCTTAATAATAAAACCCTCAAGAGCTAGCTGCACCGGTTTTCCCGCATTAGGTTTTTCCAGGGACATTTGTCTGAAATTTTGTGTGTCACCTTGTCATATGAGCGTGCTATTCAGTGAATGATCTGTATGTGTAGGCTATTATTTGTGTTTACTTCGTTGTTTTTCTGAATATTCAGATTGATAACTTGTATGATTAATCAAGTAGGAGAAGTAAATCAATGGTTAGCAGTAAGGTTTCTTAGATTGAGAAATTTTCACAGCTTCTACCACTTCGCCTGAAGTAGCATCTTCCTTCCTCCAATTCCCTGCTAGAGGAGTCTCCATGGATTTGTTGCTCTCCATGTGAAACTTCTTCAGTATCTCGTTAGCATACTTGCCCTGAGAGACAAACAATTCCCCATCCCCTTGCCAAATTTCCAAACCAAAGAAATAATGCATGAGCCCCATGTCTTTCATCTCGAATTCTCTTGCCAAATCTTCTTTGCAAGATTTTATCAGCTTTTCATCACCTGTTAAAATCAAATCATCGACATATAATACTATAATCAACAATTTAGCTTCAACCAAAACATGGTAAAGGTCTGCATCTATTTCACTTTTGGGGAAACCCAACCTGAAGAAATAGTTGTTGATCCTAGTGTACAAAGTGTGGGGTGTTTTTTTCAATCCATACAACGCTCGCTTGAGAATGCACACATGCGACCCTCTATTGAAGGTCTCAAATCCTTCCAGTTGTTCTATGTACACATCTTCCTTAATCACTCCATCGAGGAAAGTTGTCTTCACATCCATCTGATGTATCACCCATCCCATCTGCACTAAAAGTGCTAGAATTGATCTGATTGAAGAGTACCTTGCTACTACAGCAAAGGTCTCCTCGTGATCAATTCCCTCCACCAAAGAGAGCCCCTTGGCCACAAATTTTGCCTTGTGTTTCTCGACACTCCCATCTGCTGCTTGCTTCATCTTGTAGATGCACCTGGATCCTACAACTGACTTGTCCTCTGGCCTTCGGACAAATTCCCAAGTATTGTTCCTGATAATGGAATCATATTCCTCTACCATGGTATCAACCCATTTTGGTTGTCGCACTGCTTCCTCGAATGAGGATGGCTCAGTCTATACACTCTCGCTCATCAGATCCATGTAATCAATGTACGATCTGGTGACCTCTGCCTGCGTTGTGATGTGGGTGCTCCAACATTCTCTTTAGCATCATGCATCAATTTGTTAGCCTCTTTAGTGCACTTCCTTCCATCTTTGGATGTCTCTACATGAGTGGGTGCTTCCACTCTTTGCTCCTCTGCTTGTGGCTGCTCCACAACATCCTGAAGTTCTTCCTTTGGAGCTAAAAGATCCTCATTTGCATGCAACTGAAGCTCCCTCTCAAGGACACATCTCATGGTCTTCTCTTCATCGCACTTCACATCTCTACGAACAACTGCCATCCTGTGAGATGGAAGGTACAATCGATAGTTGTGAGGTGTATCAGTGTACCCCACAAATACGCCCAAATCAGCTGTTGGTTCTAGCATTTTCCTTGCATCCTTGAAAACATGATAATAAATTATGAACCAAAGATCCTAAAGTGTGCCACATTTGGTTTCTTACCTGAAAAGGCTTCTTATGGTGTACTCATCCCAAGAATCCGATTAAGACTCTTGTTCTGCACATATACCATTGCGTTGCATGCTTCAGCCCACAAGTGCAACGATAGGCCTTGATCATGCAACATCGCTTGTGCAGTGCCCACAATACTTTTGTTCTTCCTTTCAGCAACCCCATTCTGATTGTAGGTTATGGAGTGCTATTAACTCTCGTCGAATGCCTTCTGATGCACAGAAGTTCTTGAACTCATTCGACACATATTCTCCACCATTATCGTTTCAAAGAGCCTTCACTTTCCTGCCTATGTCTTTCTCAACAAGTGCTTTAAATTCACAAAATTTTGAGAATGTCTGGTCTTTCTTCTACATGAAGAATATACAACACTTTCATGAGAAATCATCTACAAATATCACATAATACATGTGCTTGGTTGTGGAGGTTGTCGAGAATGGTCCCCACACATCTGAGTGAACTCTCTCAAGGATTGCTTGCACTCGACTGTCCTTATCATGAAAGGTGGCTTTGGTGTACTTCCCCAATATACACCCTTTACATGTATCACGTTGCTCTAGTGCACCCTTGGGAAGTCTTGTAGATATCTACTACATTATCTTCAAAGCTCCATGGTGCAAATGGCCAAGTCGCCTATGCCATAATTCATCGATGTCTCAACTTTGCACCTTCTCTACTTTCGTGCTCAAAGCAGCACAGTCTTCTATGTCCAATTTGTAGAGGTTCTTCACCCTAACCCTGATTCATTTCACTTGTCACATGGCTATGTGACGAAGGAAAGCCTTCCTTTTGCTAAATATCACATTGTAGCCACGGTCTTCCAACATAGCAACTGAAACTAAATTCTTCTTCAGACCCGAAACATACATGACATCTTTTAATGTGAGACGAGAACTAGACTCCCTCTAAAAAGTAACAGTATCGATGTCGGTCGCGCTATACCTTCCATCAAATCCCATATCAATGTGTATTTGGATTCTGGAGGTCCTTCTCCTCCAATTCGCTGAAAATTTCTTTATTGCTCGTCATATGGAATGAGGCTCCACTATCCAGATACCACACACTACCCATCACTGATGTCACCATGCATGCAATGAGGGCGAAATCCAACTCGAATTGTGAAGCAAGAGCTTCACCTGCCACTCCTCCTGACAGTTTCTTGTCGACCTTCTTGTGTGGACACTTCGTGGCAGTGTCCCAACTTATGATAGTGAAAAAATTTAATCTTCGACAAGTCCGTCTTGCCTGCTTGACCAAAATCTCCTTTGGATTGGGATTTTTTCCCTTTCCCTTTCTTTGCCTTTCCATCTAAGGCACAGTTCTCCTCATCATCATGCTTGGATGAGAATCCATCTCTCGTGTTCTGTCTTATCTCTTCTTGTACCAAGTCTGACCACAACCACCCCCACTCTAGGAGCTTCTACCTCCCATTTACTGAATCTTGGTAGTTGTGTCAGCCCTTGGGAAGGCCTAGAAATTCTAGGATGACCAGATCATCTTCAGTAACTATAACACCAACACTCCCAATCTCATCTCGATATTGGGTGAACTTGCTCAAGTATTGTGGTATTGTGTCGCCCTTTTCCATCTTGATTTTCCGAAGCTTGTCCTTCAGTGCTAGCTTCCTGTGGTCACTATTGTTCTAAAACAAGTATGTCAAAGCCTTCCACATTGCATATGGAGTCTCCTTCCCATGGAGGTTCGAGACAATATGATCTCGAACTCCTTCTAGTAAGTTCCTTCTTGCCTTGGCTACATTCTTCTTCCGTTCTGCTAGAGCCTATTTATCCGCAGCTGCTGGTTTCAGAACATTGTTATCAATGTATTCCTTCAACCCATTATCTTCCATGAATGCTTCCATCCAGTCCTTCAAAGCAATGTAATTCGAGCTACCCTCAAGGGCATACTCGAGCCTCAGACCATAGAACGACATCCTGATCCTACTGCCAGCGCTAAAGCATAGATCTGCAAAACTCGTTCCTCCTGCAAAGACAACTTTATATTCTTCTCTTCTATAGTGATTTCAGCTCTAATACCATGTAGATTCACATTGCTAATTGTAATTTACTAAAACAATAGACTTGAATCTACTCTACCAATTGCGGAAACAATAAATGATCGCGAAATCATGAAGCATACAAGAGAAAGAATTCAATCAACACATTACACCATTTCCTAGGGAATTTCATAGCTAAAAACCCCACTATCTGTATATTGCATTAGTCAGAAAATATGAGAAGGTTACAATGCTTTTCTCAAGCCCAAGCAATCTCTACATTATCTCTATCTGTCTCACTGCTTCCTAGACAAGCCTTGGCCAATACTTAACCAAATTTTTGCTTTCCCAAGTCCCTATTTCCTTGCATTGTTTCCTTGGGAATTAGCCCCTATTAATTAGGGAAACCCCTCATCTACAACTACGCAATCAATCATAGGCCTTCCTCTGACTGCATGCAACACTTGTTCAATTTGGATGATTATACAACTGATAGTACACTTCCCTTGAACTCCAATATCAACAGGGTAACTTGTAGATCACACATGCATGAGTTATTTATTGTTGGTTTATTAGTTAACTGGTTGATCACAGAGTACACATCCCACCACTTGACCTCCCACTAGTTCCTCCAACAGTTGGAACTAGTTTAACTGACTTCAACTCAGATTTACTGAATTAATTAATTACAACTCAAAATAAACTCAACCTGGGCTCCTATAAAGTAGAAGACACTCTACACGACTCAAGTTAGGCCCTCAACTCGAATTAACTGAACCAACTAAGTCAAACTAACTTAGTTAACTCTTACAAGTTGTCATGAGATGTGGAATTACAATTTTGTTCTAATTTAATTCAAGGGAAAATTAAATTAGAATCTTTCTTGGTGCCATTTTCAACATTTCCTTGAGTGAAGGCTATCTATATGGCTGCAATCTTAGGAAAACTACATTTCTTACCTTAAATTTTCACTCTACTGTGCCTGTTAGTATACATCTTTTGTTGGTTTTGGGCGGACTACAGATTCTCCTTAAACACCTTAAGGATGTCCTAGCATTCCTATATCCAATCTCTGGATTTTGAAGCCTTTTTGTTCCCAAATGCCACATCAACAAGGGATGGGGCATCATACCCATACAGTGCCCTAAATGGTGTCGTCCCAATGGATAGCAAGTAAGTCGTGTTGTAGCAGTGCTCCTCGAGGTGTAGCCAATTGATCCATGCTTTTTGCTATCCTGACACATAGTTACACAGGTACCCCTCAATACATTTATTCACACTCTCTATTTGGCCATCTATTTGAAAATAACAACAAATACTAGGGGTCAATTATGTGCCCACTAATCTAAAAAGCTCCTGTCAAAATTCATTCATAAACCTACTATCCCAATCACTAACTATATTTTTAGGCAGCCCATGGAGTCTAAACACCTCCTTGAAGAACAATTTTGTCATTTTTGTTGCCTTATAATCTGCTAAAATTGCAAAGAAATGTGTGAACTTGGTCACCCTGTCAACTATCATAGAGATGCAATCCTTGCTCTATGCCTTGGGTAGACATGTGATAAAGTTCGTTGATACGCTCTCCCACTTTTGCTTTAGAATTGGCAAGGGTTGTAGCAATCTTGCAGGAGGAATATGCTCGGGCTTGTTCTACTAACAAGTCATGCACTCTCTTATGTGCCTCAACACATCATCCTTGAGGCCTTTCCAAGAAAACACTTTCTCTGATCTACCTGTAAGTTTTGAAGAACCCTTGGTGTCCCACTAGTGTTGTGTCATGTGTGGTCTTTAAGATCTCTTTGAGGGTGGATTCAGGGAATAAATATAACAAGTCTTTACAGAAAATGACCTCATCTACTAATTTGTACTTGTCATCCTGGATGAGACCATCCATTAACTCACACGCAAACTTGTTTCTAGAATATTCTACCAAGAGGTGGGCTTTCCAATTTCCTATGATCCCCATAAGTGAACACGCGACCGGTTTCCTTGAAAGTGCAATAGCCACAATGTTCTTCTTTCCCTTAACATACTCAATATCAAAATCATAGGCCTGAATCTTACTTAGCCATTTATGTTTTCTTTCATTCAGGTGCTTTTGCTCCAGGAAGTTCCGTAAGCTATTGCGATATGTTCTAAACCATAAACTTGCCTCCTACCAAGTACTATTTGAACTTCATCAAAGCATGCATAGTCGCAAGAATCTCTTTATCGTAGATGGAATATAGTTTCTTTGGATCTCTGAATTTCCATCTTTTGAAAGATATCGGGTGTTTATTCTGCATCAACACATCTCCTATCCCCTTGCTTGAAGCATCACACTCTAATACGAAGGCCTAGCTAAAGTCAAAAAGTGCCAACATTGTGCATGAGCTCATCACATCTTTGAGCTTGTTAAATGTGCTCTCAATGCCCCTTTCTTTGTCAAGTCTGTCAATGGTGCACCTAACTGAGAGAATCCCTTAATGAGTTGCCTATAATAGTTACAGATCCCAACGAATCCCTGCAACTACGTAAGGTGTGGACCAATCCAGTATGGCCTTTATCTTCTCCTGAGGCACCTATACCCCCTATGCATTTATCATGTGGCCCAAATAAAGGATCTTGGTCATCCCGAACTCACACTTTGATGCCTTGGCCTAAAGTGACTGTTCATTCATAATACCCAAAATCTCATCCAAATGTCCCAAATGCTCCTTCCATGTTTTGTTGTATATGAGGAGATCATCAAAGAATACCAATAATAACTTCCTCAATTGTTTGTTGAAGATGTGGTTCATGCATGATTGAAAGGTGATCAGTGCAGTTGTCAACCCGAATGGCATGACCAAAAATTCAAAATGCCCATAATGCCACCTAAAGGTTGTCTTATGCACATCTTTCTCTTGGACTTGGATCTAATGATATCCTAATCAAAGATCAATATTCAAGAAATACACTGGTCCATGCAACTCATCCAATAGCTCATCGAGCCTAGGGATGGGGTACCTATTTTTGATGGTCTTCTTGTTCAGGGCTCGGTAGTCAATGCACATCCTCCAAGTACCACCCATTTTCTTCACCAAAACCACTGATGTGGTAAATGGACTCAAGTTAGGTCTGATGTTTCCCATGGATAGCAGTTCTTTGATGGTCTTTTCTACCTCATCTTTGAATTTCTTCAGATGCCTGTAAGGTGTGGTGATCACTGGTTTGGCTTGTTCCTCTAGCTCTATGGTGTGCTCAAAACCCTTGCAAGGAGGTGTCCCTGGGGGAATCTCTCCAAAAACCTAGTCATGCTTATTCAACAATAAGTTATAATTGAATATTTGTCTAATATTGTTGGCTCCCATTTGACAACTTCTGACTCATAATTAAACATTATTTTGTGCAAGTTATACCTCCATGCTTGAATATAGCCGCCATTCTCTTATAGATAATAAAATTTGAGGACCACTATTGGGCATATCCCTCAACACTACCTTATTTCCATTTGAGGC
Organism: Pinus albicaulis; assembly: GCA_034641835.2. Lineage (NCBI taxonomy): Eukaryota > Viridiplantae > Streptophyta > Pinopsida > Pinales > Pinaceae > Pinus > Pinus albicaulis. Next base: position 625,949,776 of record CM076580.1, on the reverse strand, counting down.
CCTGAAATCTATCTCTATTATACCTCCAATGTGCCCATTGTAGTTGCTCCTTATCCTGGCTTTGAATCTACCAAATTCTCCCCGTGAATTTCTTGTCCTTTTGTTGTTCAATACCCTTATGTAGTGGAAACTATTGGATTTAAATATATGTAACAATAAAAACATACAGAAAAATAAGAAAGGGGCACTAGGAATTTAAATTCTAGAAAGACCCAAATAGGAAATTCTACTCAATCAATCTGTGAACCATCTATATCTTCTAATATAAAATAGTTCACTTTAAATAGAATTGGTGAGCATAAAAAATATCTCATAATTAGATATTGGTTGAGAATTGCATTCAACCACCTCCCATAATCTATCTATAAATCACTCCACTAATTCCATGAAATCCTCATCCCTAACTTAATCTTTGATTCATATATAGAAATTATGTGTGGTTTACTTCACTATCATATTACAATATATTTATTAATCATCACAAGTAGGAGTTATTCCTTGATACCCCCCTTTAACCAATACTTGTGACCTCAATGTTAATTTCATATGTTCACTTTAATCTTTGGTCCTTTAATTGGTCCAACCAATCTTTAGTCTTCAAGCTTCATCTTTGTCTTCTAAAAGCTTCAACTTCTGTCTACTCCATTCTTCATCTTCAATCTTTACATTTGGTTCAAATTGGTCTTTTGTACTTGCAAATTACATATATATTGATATCCATATAAAAAGTCACCATCCACCATAATACATGAGTCACTAGTGATTGTATCCATCTATTCTCTAGGAATATTTTTCCTATAAATGGTTCACCAACTCTAAAATCATAAACTTTTTACTCCCATTCAGCATAACCAATTATCCCCAGTTTTCTTTGGATCAACCTTAACAATACCATATGTTTTCGTGGGTTACCCTTAACCACTACAATGCTCGACTGGATTTGGTTTTACCATGAACCATTCCTCTGTCACAAGTGGTTTTCAGTTTATCACTAACCATCAACAATCATGATTATGTGAGTATATTAGGCTTAACGAGGCTTACATCATCATTAACTAATGTACATACAATAAAGATCCAAAATGTGTTCATACTACTTATTCATCTCAAGCCAATCTAGCCATTTTTAGAACTTAAGACCATAATCATCTTCAAAATTTATCAAGGATCATCGAACTTCTTAGGGATTTCATTTCCATGCATTCTCTTTAGTTGTTTTTGCATCGTAGTGTTTCACATGTGTTACTATTTTTCACTACTAATTCTTACCTTGCCTTTACTTCATTCTCCTCAACATGTAGCAGCGTCCGAAGCCATATGGCCTCACATGTAGCCATGCTTGCTTCCATGTACTCTGCTTTTGCAAAGCTTAATGTAAGAGACTTTTGCTTCTTATTGTACCAAGAGACAACCCCTGATCCAATGTTAAAGCAAAACCTTGAAGTGCTTTTCCGGTCAACAGCATTACCTACCCAATCTACATCAGTATATCCCATCAAATTAATACCATCAACCTAAGTATATCTCAACCCATACCAAATTGTACCTCGTAGATATTGCAACACATGCTTTGTCACTATCCAATGCACCCTCTTTGGTTCCACCATGAATTTACTAAAGTGTTCACCGCAAAGCAAATATTCGGCCTTATTTTGACCTAATACATGAAAGAGGCAATAAGTTGTCTATATAAGGTGGAGTCCACTGCCTCCTGCTTCAACGCATTCAACTTCCTCCAACTGGTTATCGTAGGTGTCGACATGGGTATATAGTCTAGACTCCAACATCCTAAATTTCTTCAAGATCTCCATAGCATATCTGCCTTGACCAAGGAAGATCTCCCCATATGTCGACCACACCTCAAGTCCTAAAAAATAGTGCATCAACCCCCAGTCCTTCATATTGAACTCTGCAGCTAAGTCCCTCTTGCAGCCTTCTATGGGCCCTGGTGACCCAGTCAAAAATAGATCATCCACATATAACATGAGAATGAGTAGCTCACCTCCTACCATAAGATGGTAGAGGTTCGAATCTGCCTCACTCTTTACGAAGCCCATCCCTTGTCGGTAGTTGTATGGTAGAGGTTCGAATCTGCCTCACTCTTTACGAAGCCCATCCCTTGTCGGTAGTTGTCAATACGACCATACCATGCTCTGGGAGCTTGCTCGAGTCTGTATAGCGCTCTCTTCAACTTGCATACATGGGTTTCCCTCCCATGCATCTCAAAACCATCTAGCTATTCGATGTACACATCCTCTTCTATAAATTCGTTCAAGAACGTCGTCTTGACATCCATTTCATCGATTTTCCATCCCATTTGTGATGTAAGTGAGATCACGGCCCTAATTGAAGTATAGCTGGCCACGAGAGAAAACGTCTCCTAATAATTTATTCCCTCTTTTTGAGAGAATCCCTTGGCCACGAACCTTGCCTTGAACTTTTCTACACTGACATCTGCAACATGCTTAATCTTATAGATCTAGTGGGAACCAACCGTTGCCCTATCCAATGGTATACTTCACCATTACATCCTGCCAATCCTGATGTTGTGCAACCTCCTAATAGTTGGAAGGCTCACTATTAATGAGCTCACTCATCAACACCTTATACCCTAGATATCTCTCTGGTGGTCTCCTATCTCTAGTGCTTGATCTAGAAGCACCTAAAACTCTTGCACATCTCTCAATGTCTGAAGCACCTCGCGATTTCTTCTCCCACTTCTGGTGGGTGTAGCTTCAAGCTCCTCACCTTGTTGCTATTCCACATGTTGTGTACTCTCCTTAACACCTGTACCTGTGTTGGTCACTATATTGTTACTTTGCCCTGAGCCTGAGATTCATGTTCAACATTTGGAGCTTATGCGTGTTGACTCTAATCAGCGATTGGCAACTCATGACTCCTAAAGGCTTTCCCATCCTAGAACATAATGTCCCATATCATGATGATCTTCCTATTCCTTGGAATATAGATCTTGTATGCCTTTTTGTAACCAACAAAACACCCCTTCTCTACAGTCGAATCTAACATGGAGCACTTCTCACCTGCAATGTGACAATATGTGATACTGCCAAAAATCTTGAAATCTTAGACTTTTGGCTTCTTTCCTGTAAATACCTCCTCAAGTGTCATCATTCCCAACACCTTGTGTGGGACCCTATTTTGAATGTAAATTGTTATGCTACATGCCTCTGTGAAAATTCTTTAAACTACTTAACAGAAATTTCTACTACAGAAATATGGTTTACTTCTCCTATTTGTGTTTTTACATTTACAAGATATTTTCAAAAATATTCAGAAAACAGCTAAGTAAACACATTGCAGATCTATACATACATACAGATCAGGTATTGAAGAAATAAGCACACATGACAAAGGACACACAAGATTTTTTGGACAATGTCCCTAGAAAAACCCAATGCGGCAAAACTGGTGCATCAGCTCTTCGAGGGTTTTATTGTTAAGCAGAATTTTGAATACATTCAAGGGCACCAGACATGGTTTGCCCAAACAGAGAAAATCTCAGCAAATGTACCTCTTCTCTCAGAGACAAAAATTATGGTTGATTCGGCTGAGGAGGAAGAACCCCACAGGTTCCTACGCAGTCACTGTCTCACCCTTGAGTGTGGTTGCTTCAAACCTTCTAAATCTACTGAAAATGAGCCCTTTCTGTCCCATTGGAACCCCAGCGTTACCATTCCCAACTCTGTGTCAGCCCTCCAATGATGTGTGAGCCTCTCCGCAGCTCTGGTTGGGCTTGTGTCACTCCTGTTGGGCCTACGCTGCCTCTGCGCTGCTCTGGTTTGGCCTGCGTCACCCTTGTTGGGTCTCTACGCTGCTCTAGTATGGATCTGCCTCTCTGCCAATGTATTCTCAGCCTCGGTTCTGAAATCCCACTGTCGATCTGCTCCTCACTGCACTGCAAGCTTACTCGAAAATTCTCAGCAAACCACGCCCCAGAATTTCAACTTAGCTCAAGTACTGCCACCCTATGTGTCTTCTCTAACTGACCCCAAGCCTTCCTTTAATACGTTGAACATTCAACGGCCATGATCTAATCTCTAATCAACAGCTAAGATTAGAAAAGACTTGATCCACGTCACTTAGAACATTCTATCCCACATGTTTAAATAAATTCCCTTTAATTATTTAATTTCCCTAAGTTAGACTTAGGGTCTACATTAACATAATTAATTATTGGAATAACTTAGGCTCTAGGTGGAATTTCTCCAAATGATTTCTGGGTCTTGGAGATCTCATGTGTTCTAGCCACTCCACAAAGTTTCGAAGACAGAGCACCATCTGATGCTACCCAAAATCTCAACAACCTATGCCCAAAAATATTTAGGCATGTCTTGCTCATATAGCATGGCCCTCGCAGCTCCAACTATTGCCCTGTTCTTTCGTTCTGCAACCCCATTCCACTGTGGGTTGCAAGGAGCTATCCATCCTCTGTTGATTCCCTCCTTAGCGTAGAAATCCTTGAAGGCTTTCTCAATGTACTCGCCTCCATTATCTGTTAGAAGAACCTTAATCTTCTTTCCTGTCAAGTTCTCCACAAGAGGCTTAAACTCTTAGAAGTGACTGAAGACTTCATCCCTTGTCTTCAAGAACTAAATCCAGGTTTTCCTGAAGAAGTCATCAACAAAGGTCACGAAATACTCATAACCCATGAGAGACTTAGTGGACAGTGGTCCACAAATGTCAGAATCTATCAAATCTAGCACACCCTTGGCCTATTGTCACTCCTTGGTAATGCTACCTTTGCAAACTTCCCTAGTATCCACCCTTTGCACAAGTCATCATGTTCCATACTCACCTTTGGAATACTTATCACAGTCTCTCTCAACAACTTAAGTGCTCCATGATGGATATGACCCATCCTCTTATGTCATAGCTCACCCATATCTCTGCTATTGTTGCAGCTAAACAATTCCTTTGAAGTGTCTAACTGCGACCTGTACAACTTGTTGCTTCTCACCCCAATCAATTTTACAAACTTCAAACCCTGGTGTTTCAAATACACCTTTTGTCCTCAAAGGTACACATCATATCCCTTATCCTGAAGAGAAAAAACTGAAATCATGTTCATTCCCAAACTTGGGACGTGCAACACATCTATAACATTGATATTTTTTCTAGACTCCCTCTAAAGTGTGACTGCCGCTCTCCCAACTAGAGTATACTTGGACTTGTTTCCCATTTGAATTTGGACGCCTGTCTCTTTTGCTTTGTAGTTGGAGAGATACTCTCTGACTCCTGGCATACGACATGATGCCCCACTATCAATATACCAAACTCTGGTGGTGGTCGAGCTAGATAGACAAACTATAAGAGTGAACTCATCTTCAAGTCTTGAAAACAATTCATTAATATTCGTTGAAGTTGGTGCTTGTTGCTTCTTCTTCTTATCAGCCTTCTTTCTATTCAGACATTGATTGACATAATGTCCATGTTGACTGCAACCAAAACACTTGATTTTACTCAAGTCTTTCTTTTTCTTCTCTCCGTTGTAGTTAGGCCTCTTGCTTGAGCCTTTCTTTGCTTTTCCCTTTCATGCAATAGCAACATTCTCGTCATCCTCACGCCTCTGGATTTTATTGTTGTTGGCACCGACAAGGCTCAATCTAGCCTCTTTCTAAGTGAAATCGCTCCATAAACAATCGCAGTCAGGCAGGTCTTGTCATCCATTAATCACTTGGATAAACACGTCCCACTGCTTTGAGAACCCATCTAATGCATTTCTCACAAGCTTATCATCAACTATCTTCTCTGCAACAATTGCTAACTCATCCTTGACTAATTTGAGCCTGGTGAGATAATTGACTATGCCTTCCCCTTTGTTCTGCCTGGTGTTTCTTAGCTTATCTCTAAGTATCAATTTCTTGTTCATTGTAGCATTTTGGAACAGCTTCAAGATGACATCCTACATCTTTTGACACATATCCAATTTTGCACTATGGGGAATGATGTGATCATTAACATCTTCTCGGATTATACACTGAGCTTTGGCATCCTCCTTGCAATAGGTCGCTAACTGTGTCGGATCTGTCGATACAATAACAACTATCGTAGCATACTCCTTCAGTCCATGCTCCTCCAGCAATAATAAAATTTTGGATTTCCAAATACCAAAATTTAATGCACCATCAAGTCTGTCCTAATCCTTCAATCTAGTTGAAGCCATTTCTAAAACCCTCGAACCAGGGTTGCGGGGAAGCTTCACCCCCCCCTCTTTCCAGCTCCTGAAACGCGCTCTGTGTGGGAGCGTTTTGGGAGCGCTCAAAAATGCGCTCCAGAAAACGCTTCCTGAGGGGAGCGTTTTCGGGAGCAGGTTTCTAGCCCTGTAAAAACGCTCCCTACCTTTTCAGGAGCGTTTTTGGAAACGCTCGGGAGCGAACGCTCCCTGAGCGCTTCTGGCTTTTAAAAACACTTCGAGAGCATTTTTTAAACGCCGAAAGTGGTCAGGGAGCATTCGCTCCCGAACGCTCCCCAGCAAAAAAAAACGTTTCCCGCCGGCGAGAAATTTTTTTATTGAAAAAATCAATTTGTTTATAAGAGGGAGGGAGGCTCATTTTGTTTATTATTTGTAGTTGAATGAGTGAGAGAGTGAGAGGATCAAGAGGAGCAAAAAGGAGAGCTTGAGAGCGGAGCTGCAGAAGTGACAAGGAGAGAGCAAGGAGCAAGCTGCAAGGCAACAGGAGGATTGCAAGAAAGAGGTAGGTCTTCTAATCTAATTTTGTATTCTCTAGGATGAATTTGTAAGTTGTTTAAAAATGAAAACTTGATTTTTTTCTTGAATGTTGCATTTTATTGTGTTTAAAACTTAAAAATTGAATTGTTTTTTTCCTATGTTGCATTTCCTATTCCCATTTGGCATTTCTCCATTTGTTTTGCAGGGTAGAAACTTGAAACTTGAAACATCATGGCTATATGGCTAGGGATTTTCCTCATGTTGGTTCCTTTCTTTGTAATAATGGTGTTGGAGAGTAGTAGAAGAAAGAGGCAAATCAGAGAAGAGGAAAATGAAGAGGAGAGTTATGGTGGATTTGAAGAAAACCCTAAAGAGGAGGAGGATTATGTTGAGGAGGAAGTGGGGAGTGGAGAACATGAGGACATAGATACCCCAACTAGACCAGACCAAACTCAGACACCTTTGTGGAAATATGTTCAGAAACAGGAAGGAGGGAAAGGTGGTGGAACCACTAAATTTATTTGCCCCCATTGTAATAAACAATACCATGGTTCATACACCCGTGCGAGAAGGCACCTTTGTGGGAAAATGCCAGGGGATGGAGAAAAAAATATAGGAATCAAAATTTGTACTAGTGTGCCGGCAACACAGAGAGAGGAATATAGAAAGGAAGAGGAGGCTGCCCTACAGAGATCTAACAGATCTAGGGGTTTCATTGGTTCTTATTCAGGCCCAACACGTCATGGACAAACAAGTTCAACTTCCACCCATGCCAGTGGTTTTGGAGGCAGTGGCACACCCGGATTAAGGCGTAGAACCATATCCGATTTCCTGGACGAAGGGTGTAGGAATGATGTGGATTCAAAAGTTTACCGGTTTCTATATGCATGTGGGGTGCCATTCAATGTTCTTCGCTCACCTTATTGGCATGAAATGGTTTCTGCGATTAATGATGCCCCCAAAGGATACAGGAGCCCTGGGTATGACAAGGCCAAAACCGTGGGTCTTGATCATGAAAAAGCTAAAATAAACCATTCTTTGGCTAGAATGACAAATTCGTGGAATGAGCATGGGGTGTCCATTGTCTCTGATGGATGGAGCAATGTAAAAGGAAAGCCATTAATAAGTGTTTTGGCTGTGTCGGTTAGTGGTGCAATCTTCCTATCAGCATATGATTATTCAGACAAATTCAAGACCAGCATTAACATTGCAGAACCATTACTTGCAATAATTGAAAAGACCGGGCCATACAACGTCATACAAGTCATCACTGATAATGATGCTAATTGTAAGGCAGCAGGAGCAATTATTGAGGATAAATACCCCAACATATTTTGGTCTGGGTGTTTGGTTCACACAATGAACCTTTTGATGCATGATATCATTAAAAACAAACAACCTCAATTCAAATGGCTTGGTGATTTGTACAAGAGAGGTAAAAAAATGATAAAATTTATTACAAATCATAGCAATACCCATTGGCTTTTCCGCACTCACTACAAATTGGAGTTGTTGAAGATAGCAAAGACCAGATTTGCTAGCTATTACCTTACCTTCAGGCGCCTTTTGAAGGTAAGAGAGTCATTGGCTGCAATGGTATCAAGCCCACACTGGCAGGTATTAAAGGACAGGGCAGCGACAATAGTTGACAGGCAACGTTTCGAACATGTGGAGGAGACCGCCCTTGACCCTTTGTTTTGGGCACGTGTGAGGGAAATTTTGAATTTCACCAAGCCCATTTATCACATGATTCGGTTTGCAGATACATATAAACGAGTGATTGGGGAGGTTTATGAGCAGATGGACAGCATGTTGGGCCAAATAAAATATATTGTTAAGGATAATGATCCCAACTTGTATGCTATGATTCATGACTGTGTGTGTGCACGGTGGAATAAACTCAATGTTCCACTACATGCCTTGGCATATATCCTTACGCCAAAATATTACTCTCCATCTTGGTTGGGCCAACCTACACCTGGAGGTGGGGTTAGGATGAAACCTCACACAGATCTAGAGGTACAAGAGGGGTACATGAAGGCATTAGACAAGTTGGTACCCGACAGGGAGGAGTGTGCTAGATTGCGCCTTGAATTAGGCAAATACTTCAGTTGCACTGCTAACTATGGTTCTTTCCATGCAATGGAAGACAGAGACGGATTTGATGCTCTCACATGGTGGGAAGCATATGGCGGCATGGGACTTTTGCCAAAGTTGGCAAAAAAAGTTCTCTCACAGGTTGTGAACACTTCTTCTGCAGAGAGGTGTTGGAGCACCTACAACTTCATACATAATGTGAGAAGAAAAAGGCTGAATGAAAATCGAGCTGAAAGCTTGGTTTATGTGCATTACAACTTGAGGTTGTTGAGCCATTATTGTGAGCGGGCAAATGAGGATCAATCATACAGAGTTTGGGACAACAACCCAAAGGATGATAATTTGGAGGACGACATGGTACATATGGAAGAATTGGAAGCAGAACTTTTTAGGGATGATGATGAAGCATCGACAACACCGCCACACACAGGGCCAGTCCCACCATCTACTGGTAGCAGTGCCGGTGCCAGTTTCAGTGCCAGTGCTAGTTCTCGATATCAAACTATTGTTCCTTTGCAGATTCAACCTCCACCTTCTAGTCATGGTCGTGGTACTCCTGAGAGTACTAGAAGACCACCATTTCCTCGTGGCTCACACAAATTAGACATTTCTCGTGGGCGTGGCAAGGGTCTAGCCAGTAGATAAAATAGATTTGTTGTTTACTAGTCTTTTCTATTTTCTAGTAGTTTTTATCTTTTATAACTGTTGACAGTTGAACAGTTGAAACTTGACTCTTTCATATATTTAATGACAATTTAAGTTTGAAGTTTGAATTTGAAAAGGTGAAACTTTGAAGTTGGCATTATCGATTTACAAGTCATTATGAATTATGAATATGATGCTTCATGAAAGTTATAGAGTGATCAATGATCGATGATAAATGTTATATAATATCAATGATGATAAATGTTATATATTGAATTTTGAAATCAATGAATCAATGATGATAAATGATATATATCAATGATGATAAATGTTATATATCAATGATGATAAATGTTAGATATTGAAATTTGAAATCAATGATGATAAATGTTATATATTGAATTTTGAAAGCTTGAAACCTTCAAATTGATGATTCGCGAGACTCAAGAGTCAATATGTTGTATGCTTCCAACTTGTGGGCATGGTTGATGAAGATTATAACTTCTAGATGATTGATGTTATATGATTCAATCTATGTTTTTACGTTTTTTATGTCTAATTCATCATTCTACATGTTTTCGTTGACATATATGCATCAAAATATTATATATATATATAAACGCTCCGGACCGAAAGCTTCTAAAAATGGCGCTCCCGCTCCCGCTCCCACTTCCAAGTAACCTTGCCTCGAACAATAAACCCCAATAAATTGGAATTGATCTAAAGAGAATTAAACCATGTGGAAACATTTGACTTGTCCTTGAAACCTTCGCGCTTGGATCAAATAAAACCTTAGCGTTGTAGCTGCTCTGATACCATGTGAAATATTTGGATACCCATAAGGTGCTATCAACCTAGTAAATTATTTCCTATTACTTATTCACGGAAAATTAATTCTTCTATTGAAAGTAATGAATAATAACATGAACAACACCATTCACAAAATAAAATTGTAGCGAAATATATGAGAAACCAATCACACAATTGACACAAGTATTTTTGGACAAACATCCCTAGAAAAACCCCAACGTGGGGAAAACCAATTTTCAACTCTAAGGACTTATATTATTATCTTCAGCAAAATTGCTATTGAGAAATTACAACTTCTTGCCTGACACTGGCAAAGCTCCGACAAAAATAAATTATCACTTTTTCTCATCAAATCAACCTAAAGAAGCCCCATGGCTTCCCTCTTGCAATTCACACTACCTCCAGCAACTTGCACTCTGGCAATTCACATTGGCTTGTTGAAATTCAGATGTTCTATGTTGTTACAATCACTTAAATCGAGAACTTCTTTATGCTGCAAAATAAGTTAAGTAATTGTAGATAAAACATAAACCATATAAACCATATGCACAATGGAAGACAATGAAGAACTTAAATGAGACACAGAGAAGTTAGGTCAATGACCAAGGTAAAACCCACAAGGGGAAAACCCAATCAGATTCTTTTTTTATTAGAAATCAATTTTTCAACAGAGATACAAAGTACAATGAGAGAATGAAGAAGTTCACCCAAATCTATAGAAGATCTCTTATAGTAGTAGCTGATGCAAACACTAAATCACTTTGGCTCTCCAAGATCTGCTCTTTATATTCAAGACTCTCTCTCTCTCTCTCTCTCTCTCTCAAGTTCGAATTCTCCTTTCACAAGCACAAGTAAGTGCATCAAGTGAGGATCAGAGGCAGAAATATATAGGAAGAGCAAGGAGGTCGACTTCATGAGGGAGTAGATCCCATGCCTTGAGGAGGAGTTACGTATGTGAAAATAGGAGTGTAACTTATGCCATGAAGGAGAGGAATGTAACTTATGCATTTAGGAGAGGAGTGTAACTTATGCATTAAAGAGGTGCAAGAGGAATCTTTTTATGACAAATCATTAAAGTGTGTAAGAGAGTGTAAGAGGTGTGTAAGAGCATTAAAAAGTGAGGAATGAATCCATTAACATAGAGAGAGAGAGAGAGAGAGTAACATATGAATTAATTGAGGGGAGTTACATATGAAATGATTGACTCTCATGATTGAAAGACTTGAATTTTTTTTTTTAATATAATAATATCATAAAGAGGATAATAGTAATAATAATAATGATGATGATGATTAAGTTAAAAATTGAACAATTGAGATTGATTAAGGACAAGTGATTTTCCATCATGTATATATGATTATGAATTAATGGAAGGTGATTCACTATTTTTGGAGAGTCACGGTTGCAAAGATAGACATGACTTTCTATTTTTAGAAAGTCACTTTAGAAAGGTCAGAAATCAAATTTTATTTAACGAAATTCATCCCATAGCTGCCAATTTTCAACACTCCCTCGTAACTAATGAGGAATTTCTTTTTGATACAAGGATCTCTGTTATCTCTACTTTGGAACAATGATGTAACAATCTAATAAAGAAGAATCATCACAGGGGAGATACATCCATCACCCTATACACACATGGGGGGATCCACTTGTCAACACATGACAAAGATCTTGCACATCCAAGGCTCATCATTGCTTGGGGGGATCCACTTGTCAACACATGACAAGGATCTCGCTCATCCAAGGCTCATCACTATTTTTGGAAAGTCATGGTTGCAAAGATAGACATGACTTTCTATTTTTTTAAAGTCACTTTAGAAAGGTCAGAAATGAAATTTTATTTAACGAAATTCATCCCATAGCTGCCAATTTTCAACACTCATCTCTCAACTAGGGAGGAATTTCTTTTTGATGCAAGGATCTTTGTTATCTCTACTTTGGAACAATGATGTCAATCTAATAAAGAAGAATCATCATAGGGGAGATACATCCATCACCCTATACACACCTGGGGGGATCCACTTGTCAACACATGACAAGGATCTCCCACATCCAAGGCTCATCACTGCTTGGGGGGATCCACTTGTCAACACATGACAAGGATCTCACTCATCCAAGGCTCATCACTGCTTATGGGGATCCACTTGTCAACACATGATGAGGATCTCGCACATCCAAGGCTCATCACTGCTTGAGGGGATCCACTTGTCAACACATGATGAGGATCTCGCACATCCAAGGCTCATCACTGCTTGGGGGGATCCACTTGTCAACACATGACAAGGATCTCGCACATCCAAGGCTTATCATCCATGACCACCCTCTCTAGGAGGGGTCACATCTGTCATTCCAAGTTGCTCTTTGAAAACCAAGAACTTTTCTTTCAGCAAAGGCTTGGTAAGAATGTCAGCGATCTGGTGATCAGTTGCTATATGATGAAGTCTTACTACTCCTTTTTGCACCATATCCCGATTATAGTGATTTTTTATCTCAATATGTTTGGATTTGTCATGGAACACGAGATTTTCAACAAGTCGAATCCCACTCTTATTGTCACAATAAATTACTTGCTCAAACAGCTCTCTAAAGAGCTTCCTTAGCCATATTTCCTCACAATAAGCCATGCTAGTAGCAATGTATTCTACTTCAATTGTGTTAAAGGCAACAAAATTTTGCTTTTTGCTCATCCAAGATATCATGGTAGATCCTAAGTTGAAGCAACACCTGATCCAAAGCCTCAGTTGAATCTCAATAGAGTTACAACCCAATAAGCATCAAAGCATCCATGTAGCCTTACATCTTCAGCAGTATATCTCAATCCAAGATTGATGGTCCCATGCAGGTACCTGAACACATGCTTTGCAGCAACCCAGTGTGCATGAGCAGGTTTAATCATGTATTGACTTAGAGTATTTATTGCAGAGCATATATCTAGTCTAGTGTTCACTAAGAACATCAGTGCCCCAATCAGTTGACGTTACTCAGAAAGACTGACCAAATTAGGTCTTGCAACTTTACCTAAAAGCTTCTTGAAATTCATTTCCATTGGAGTATTCATGGACCTACACTTAGTCATCCCAAACCTTTCTAGTAGTATGACAACATATTTTCATTGAGAAATGAAAATCTCACTAGATTTTTGCAATACCTCCAAGCCCATAAAGTAGTGCATCAAACCAAGATCTTTCATTTCAAATTATCAAGCTAACTCCCTCTTACACTAGAGAATAAGACGTTTACTACCGGTCAGAAATAAATCATCAACATACAATACCAAAATCTAAGGCATACCTTGGACTGTCTTAAAGTAAAGATTTGGATCTGCATTGTTTCTAGTAAAACCAAGATTCATCAGCAAGCTATCTATGTGAGCATACCAAGCTCCTAGAGCTTGCTTCAAACCATAAAGGGCTTTCTTCAGCCTACACACATGAGTTTTTCAATCATGTACTTCAAAGCCTTGTGGTTGCTCCACAAATACTTCTCTTTAAGGAAGCCATACGGAAAAGCAATCTTCACATCCATTTTGTAAAGAAACCATCCTTGGCTAGCGCATAGAGCTATGATAGATTGGATGGTGGTGTAACGGGCAACAGGTGCAAACATTTCGTCATAGTTTATTCCCTCTTTCTGAGAGAAATATTGCCATCAACACCATGTTTAAATTTATACAACCATTTAGAAGATACAAAAAATTTACCTTGGGGTCTTAGAACCACTTCCCATACATCATTATGAATGATAGATTCATATTCTTCAGCCACTGCATCTTTCCACACTTGGGCCTTTACAGCTTCTTCAAAAGTGCACGGTTCATCTTGAATAATGTTTCTCATGGCTACAACATATCCTTGGAACCAGGAAGATTTCTTGCTTTCTCTGAAAGTTCGACTGGGGGAAACATGCTTTTCGGCATCTTGAAGAGTGTAACGAAGCCATAGATGTCTCCTTTTAGAAGAAGGATCACATGGAGGAGGATCCAAAGGATCCATGGGCTCCATGGGTTCATCAGCAAGATTAGTTTTAGCCTCAAGATCTTCTTGTAATTCAAATGCATCATCTTGACTATCAACATTAGCAAGAGGAAGAGGAGTCTCTCTTACTTTTCCAAGAGTTGCATCTTCATCAAATGTAACATCCTTTCAAAATTGTATATTTCTTTTCCCAAGTACATATATTCTGTAATCTTTAGAATTCTCACAATAACCAACAAACGTACCTTTCTTATATAAATCTTAAAACCTATTCATTTTCTCTTTTGGAACATGGAAGTAGACAAAACAACCAAAGATCCTCAGTTGCCCAACTTTCGGCTTCTCGCGAATGAAGACTTCTTCAGGAGTCTTGTTGTTTAGGGCAAGTTTTAGGAGATTTATTTTGAACATAGACAGTTGTGTTTGTAGCTTCTCCCCATAGAAACTTTGGCAAATTTTGATCATGCAACATACCTTTGATCGCTTCCATGATAGTCTTATTCTCTCTCGACCACACCATTTTGTTCAAGGTTATATGGTATAGTGGTCTCTTTTTTTATTCCAACTTCTTTATATAAGTCAATGAAATCACTAGAAGTGAACTCCCCTCCATTGTCAGATCTGAAAATTTTGATCTGCTTTCCAGTTTGTTTTTATACTAGACCTTTGTAATCTTTGAACATGTCAAAAGCATGACTTTATTTTTCAGAAATAAAAAATAATAAAATAATAAAAACACTCATGTTTTGCAAGAAAAATCATCCACAAAAATAATATAATACAAGTAACCACGAAGAGAAGTTATAGGCATTGATCCATGAATCAAAATGTACAATATGCAATACCTAACTGGTTCTAATTTTGCTTGAAGGGAATGGTCCCTTCACTTGCTTTTTGCTTGTGCATCCTTGGAAAACGCTATCATGATCAAATATTATTTCAAGCATTCTGGAAATCATCTTTCTCACATGAGGTAATGCTTTGTAGTGCAAGGGAGGGAACCTTCGGTGCCAACTTCACTTTGATGATTGATGTCATGGATTAGTGCATGAATAGGAATTCCATTGATTTTGAATAGACCTTCACATCTAGATCCGAGAGTGAGCACATCTCTCATGTTGGATCTCGATGGCCAAGTGAGAACTTTACCATTTATGAAAGCAACTTCATTCCCTTATCTTCTAAAGTTGATATGGACACAAAAATTTCTTTAAAACAAGTAGATATAAAACTTCTTGAAGAGTCTGTAATATCCCAAATGGGGATTAAACAGTAATATAAAGAAAAATAGACTAAAAACTACAGCAACAAGGAAAACACCATTTGAACACAAAAGTTGGAGCCAAAATCATTGTTGAGCCATTTTATTCATATACTGGGAAAGAGTACAAATGAGGTGCTGAAAAGATTGCACCTAGGCATGCTCAAGGCAGGTTAAAGGACAGGTCAAACCCAAACAAAAACTCTTGCTGGAAATAGCTCTGCGTGGCTCAATGACTGCGCTGCCTAGACCAGAAAATGTTGTTTTTGACTTTCTTCATACTGTTGGTTACGCTGCCTCCCGTGCTCAAAAAAATTTCAGGATTGGACACTGGACACTCTTCAATAAACGCACAAAAACCCACAAAGAGTTTGTTGAAAGCTTGACCCTAGAAATTGGCCCTCTTGGACTTGGATCACTACTCTGCTGGGGAAATCGAACCACTGAAGGAAACCACTGGTAGATGCATCCGGAATGCTACCAAAATCCCTGGTAGGAGGTGGCTAGCCTCCCCTCCAAATCTCTTGTTGAAACTCCTCTTCTCTCCACAATCCTAACACTCCACCAAAACTGCAGTACGCAATCACTTCGCAGTCTATGCTACCTTTGCATAGTACAAAATGGCAGGATTCCTCTCCTGAGTGGGCAGTCGAAGTCCCCCGAGGTAGAGGTTGAGATCTCTGCTTGAAGATCTCGTGTGCTAAATAGCACTGCAGACTTGGCTCTCGGGCTCAAGCGTGCTCAAGCAAAATGACAAAGAGAAATAAGTTGAACGAATGACAAATGAGCTTTCCCTCATTCCTTTTGTCCATTGAGGCCGTACGTATTCCTTGGGCCCCACCTTGGCCTGCACTGCCTCTACTTGAGCCAACCACTTGTTGCCTTCCTCTAGCCAATCATACGCTATCCTCTTTGAGCCCCTCTATGCTACCACCTAAGGCAAACTCGACCCCACCACTAGAGCCACAATTTTCCCTTAGGGACTTTAGGAAAAGGCTTTTAATTGGCTTAAGTGTTATTAGTGGATCCCCTGCCCACTTTATTTCCACCCAACATTAGGAAATGAAAAAATTAATCAAAATTAATATTCCAATTAGCTGACTGCTAATTCGGAATATTACAGTCCTCCCTGCCAAAATGTTGCTTGTCCTCAAGCAACTGCAAAGATGGGTGTTGCAGAATCTGTTCCCCCTCCCAAGTGGCATCGTCATCCGGGTGGTTCCTCCATCTGATCAAGTATTCCTTCACTACCCTATTCCTCAAGTGTCTCTCTCAAGTGTCCAAGATGGCCTCAGGCCGTAGCACAAAATGCCTCTCATCATCTGTAGGAGGGAGCTCCGTAGCTATAGTCACCTGTTGTCCCAAAGCCTTCTTCAAGCATGACATATGGAAAATGGTGTGGATCCAGCTCCCGTGTGGCAACTCCAGCTCATATGCCACCTCTCCAACTTGTCGAACAACTCTATACGGCTTATAGAAGCGAGGCTTGAGATTTTCAGCTCCATTCTGCTTTAGCGTAGACTACCTGTATGGCTGAAGTCGAAGGTACACCAAGTCTCCCACTTCAAACTGCCTCTCTACGCAGCCCCGGTCTGCATACATCATTTGTTGATTTTGTGTTGTCCTCAACTTATCCTTAAGAGCCCTTAGGATGTCCTGACTCTCTTGGATCCAATCTTTGGCCCTGGGGGCCTTACTTGCCCCAAAAATAGCATCAGCAAATGTTAATGCATCATAACCATACAAGGCACGAAAAGGGGACATACCAATAGACATATGGAAAGTGGTGCTGTAGAAGTACTCCCCTAAGTGTAGCCAATGCAGCCAAGCTTGACATAGTTCCGCAAGTAGCCTTCCAGCCAATTCTTTACTATCTCTGTTTGTCCGTCGGCTTGTGGATGGTAGCTCGTGCTCGATGTGAGCTCTGTGCCCACCAGTCAAAACAACTCCTGCAAAAATCCCCCCATAAATCTATTGTCCCAGTCACTGGCTATGGTCTTTGGAAGACCATGCAACTTGAAAATGTCTTTGAAAAACAACTCGGCCACTTGTGAGGCCATGTACTAAGATGAAATAGAAAAAAAGTGTGCATACTTCGTCAATCGGTCAACTACGACGAAGATGCAGTCCTTTCCCTGCACCATGGGCAACCCCGTGATTAAGTCCATAGATATGCTTTCCCATATCCCCTTTGGAATGGGAAGTGCCTGCAACAACGAGGCTGGATGGGTCAGCTCACCCTTGTTCCTTTGGCAAACTGTGCACTCCCGGACATGTCCGTGTGCACTCCTTGAGGCCCCTCCAAGAGAACCTCTCTCTGATGATCCTGTAGGTCTTGGTAAACCCCTAGTGCCCTAATATTGGGGAGTCATGTGTTGCATGCAAGATCATCTCTCACGACCAAGAGTTGGCCGTCAGAAAGATACAGTCTCGATAGTAGATGACCTCATCCATCACCCGATACTGGTCATCCGTCACCTTCCCATCCAACACCTCGCATGCAAACTAGTCCTTTGAGTACTCCATCAATAATTGTGCCCTCCAATCTGCCTCTATGCTCATCAAGGAGAGGGAAACTGGCCTCCGATACAAGGCATCAGCGACCACATTGTTCTGCTCTAGGAAGTTATCGCATGTTGTTATGATCCGTCTTGACCTCGAACCGGTTCCCCACCAAATACTGTCTGAACTTGGCCAATGCATGCATGATGGCCAGCATCTCTTTGTCATATATGGGGTAATACCTCTCATGAGGCAGGAGCTTCCGGCTCTCGAAGGAAATGGGGTGTCCATCCTGCATCAATACAACCCCAACTTCTACTTTGGATGCATCACACTCCAAGAAAAAGTGCTTGGTAAAATCGGGGAGTGCAAGTACCGTGCAGCTACTCATTACCTGCTTGAGGCGATGAAAAGCTTCCTGCGCTATGGGGGTCCGGGTGAATGCTCCCTTCTGCGTCAAATCCATGAGGGGCACAGCTAACTGAGAGAAGCCCTTCACGAACTTCCTATAATATGTGCAAATGGTTTTGGAAAATTCCACTTAGAGATGGTTTAATTAAAATAATTGATCGTTTTTTAATGTTTTCCTAAGTCTAAACTTAGGGAATTTGATTAATTAAAGTGTATTAATTAAATCAAGTGTGAATCTTCTAGATAAAGTCATGGATCATCTCCAAATTACTCTTAGCCCTTGATTATGTTTTAATATTGGTCGTTGAAGGGTCAATGAAAGATTATAAGGAGGGTGAGGGGCCTATGGAAAATACACTTGACACTTGAGCCATTGAGCATTTTCGAATTTGTGTGAGACACAGCTTTTAATCAAGAACAAATCACTAGGGCTGGGTTTCCTAAGTGATTTGATTCAATGATCAAATCTAGAGAGCAGTAGAAGCAGAGATTGGTCAGGGGGACCAAGAGTGCATTTTCACAGAGGCAGAGGTGACGTGTTATGAATAACTAATTAATTATTATTAAATGTAATTTTCTTGGGTTGTCTTAGGGTTATTTAAGCAAAAGGTCATGATCGAAGATCATTCCCCTTCACCAAGGGACATTGTATGTCCATATTTAAAGCCTTGGTCTCTCCCAATTGTAATCATCTCATCTTTTATTAATAATAATATATATATATATATATATATATATATATATATATATATATATTCCTGTTTATTTGAGTTTTTATCCTCCATTGGTATCGGAGCATCGATCTTCACCACTGTGGTTTCTCGTAGTTTATTGTGGTTTTTCACTTTCCACTGTCACTGTCTACCGTTCTCTCTATTCCCGGTTCTATTTCTGCACATCCATTCGTTGGTCAGTCCCACTGCTCTTCCACACATTACTTTCCATGTCAACCTCTTCCCTACCAGACGCCATTTTTTTTTCCTTCCATGTCTTTCTGATCCGTCGTCAACCCCATTCGTCCAGCCTGCACCTCCACTCTATCCGTTGTTCATCTGAGTGCTATTGTGGTCCCTTTACTGTGTCGTTCGTTCCATTCCGTCTGCCATCCTTCCCCTCCGCCGTCGTTTTCCCCCACTATCATCTTCCTCTGTTGTCTGTCGTCCCTTCCATCCGTTGTCCCCTCTGCTCCGGAATATATCCAAGTCAACTTTAATTTCGCTTTCAAGCAACATGGCCGTAGTCGAAGGTCAACGAATAGAGTTAACATCGATTCATATGGGCTAGGTATATAGATATAAACTAGGTTCAATATAGTACTATAACCCATATACGCCATCCACTATAATTAGATTATAAATCAATTTAATTAATTAAATTTATTTGATTAATTGAATTTACTTAATTAATCAATTTATTTAAATAATAATAATAATAATAATTAATATTTAAAAAAAAAATTAATTAATTAAATTTACTTAATTAATTAAGTTATTTAAATAATAATAATAATTATTATTATTATTTAAAATAAAAGGGAAACTGGCAGATAAATATACACCACCTCAGACCTGCTCGATGTCCTCATCAATGTCGATGGTCGATTTCAACAAAAGGTTGATCGATCTTGAGAGTAAGATCAATAATTCCGATGAATTCACTAAAAAATTACTCGATCTTGAGGATAAGGTTAAGGGACATTCCAACGACATCAAAAAACTTCAAGACACGACAAATCGGATAGAAAGACAAATTTGGAAAAACCATAGCGAGTCCACAGACAATCATAACAAAGCAATGCAGAAGCTAAACGCCATGTGCGACAAGATAAATAAGCAAGAACAAATATTCCCGAATAGTGGACATAATCAATAGAACAATTCAGCCGATTCAGGGAATTCAGAAGATCATCATGAAAAAAACCGACTCTCGCAAAACATCATCCCCACACCATCAAGAAGGTAGTAATGCGAACTTTCAAAATAAGCAGCTCTGGAATGCATTCAACAATCAAAATCCTTTTTTCGTTCCACCATTAGCAGCATATCAACGAAGACCAAAAATCAAGCTACCTAAGTTCGATGGTAACAAAAAAGGCAGTGTTGTATGGCTTAATAAACCGAAGAATATTTTGAGATTTACGACATTGACAGTGATGACGAAAAAATTAAGCACGATTCCATGAAAATGGAAGAAGCATATAATTGGTATATGTGGTGGAAAAAGACGACGCTTGCTATTAGTTGGAGGAAATTTAAGGATGTGTTCTTTAAAAGATACCAAGGTATCAAGGAAGAAGAGTTCTTCTCAACATTCATCAAATTGCGCCAAAAAGGAGATGTGGATGAGTACACTCGATAATAGGAGACCTTAGCAACACGAGTACTTGGAATGTCAGAATCTCGTTTAGTCCAGTCTTTCATTTGGGGACTTAAAACCCATATACAAGTAGAGCTTGAGCTTCACGACATTACATCGATAGAACTAGCAAGACAAAAAGAAAAAGTTGCTGAAAAAGAAATTCGAAAAGCTATTTTGGTCAAAACCGGAAAGAGTATATTCAAGACGAAGATTTCCTCAATCTGAAAATATAGATAACACAAAATATGTCCCACCCCATCTTCGTGAAGGAGAAAATCTAACATGGAAATACAAAGGATGAGAAAGGGCAAGTGCAAACATTGCGGCAAGAAGTGGGACCCTAAGCATAGGTGCGCTAAAGGAAAAGAGACAAAGAATCTATATAACTGTGAAGCAACTAATGACTCTAACAATGATGATTCAGATGTAGAAGGAATGGAAGACTCCCCAGAGTTCTCTCCAGAAATAGATGACGAAAGCATTCTGCAAGTGTCATTATCACCTATGACAGGTATATCACAACCTCAAACACTAAAATTAAAAGGACATATTAAGAAGAAGAACATAATGGTTCTCAACGACACTGGCAACACCCACAATTTTTTCAACCATGGCCAAAAGACTCAACATCTTTACTTTTCCCATGCCTAATATGAAGGTAATGGTGGTCGATGGTAAAAAGATTGAGTAGGCAAGGAAATTTCATAAGGTCAAATTACAGATTCAAGACTTTAATCTAGAATCTCCATTCTATAACGTACCACTAGGAGGAGTAGATGTGGTCTTAGGAATTCAATGGCTACAAACCTTAGGTACTTATTCTGCCAACCATGAAACGCAGTTTATAAGCTTTAAGTGGGAAGGGCAGAAGCACAAGTTATATGGATTCCAAGCACCAGAAAATCAAAACGTATCGTCATCCCAAATGATGAACATGATTCGAAAAGGAGCGCCAGGCTATCTAGTACAATGTCATTAGTTAGAAATGTTATCTACAAAAATGATCAACGAAGGTTCACCAGAAGTACAAGGACTAATTCAGAAACACGAAAAAGTATTCCAAGACCTACCCATGAAAATGCCTCCTAATAGGGAAATCGAACATACAATAGAACTCAAGGTAGGATCAGACCCTGTCAATGTCAAACCTTATCGCTATCCGCATCACCAAAAGACTAAAATTGAGAAGATAATCCAAGACCTTTTAAAATGTGGGGTCATCTCAAAAAGCAAGAGTCTGTATGTCACCCCAGTCATATTGGTAAGAAAGAAGGATGGATCGTTCCGGCTATGGATTGACTACAGAGGATTAAATAAGATAACAATTAAAAATAAGTTTCCAATCCCCTTTATCAATGAAATGTTGGATGAGCTACATGGCGCAAAATACTTCTCAAAATTAGACTTAAGGTCAGGCTATTACCAGATTAGAATCAAGTTGGAAGACATACCAAAAACTGTGTTCCAAACACACGAAGGTCACTACGAGTTTAAAGTAATGCCCTTTGGGTTAACAAATGCACCAACTACGTTCCAAGCTACTACGAACGAATTATTTCGTCCATATCTTAGGAAATTTGTACTAGTATTTTTTTATGATATTTTAATTTACAGTAAAGCTTGGAAAGAGCACTTGCAACACTTGGATAAAGTTCTTACGCTATTGGAAGAACATCAATTTTATGCTAAGAAATCCAAATGCACCTTTGGAAAAGAAGAAGTAGAATATTTGGGACACATAATATCCCATGAAGGCGTAAAAGTGGACCCTTCTAAAATCAAGGCTATAAGGGAATGGAATAAACCAGTGAATATATCCAAGCTAAGAGGGTTCTTAGGATTAACGGGATACTATCAAAGGTTTATTAAAAACTATGCATACAGAACTGCACCTCTTACGAATCATTTAAAGAAAAATTCATTTCAATGGAATGAAGCAGGAAGGTGTTTTGAAGAATTGAAGCAATGTCTAATGCACTGGTATTGGCAACTCCCAATTTCTCTAAACCATTTATCAACGAATGTGATGCCTCTGGATTCGGTATAGGTGCAATATTAATGCAAGAAGGGCACCCTATAGCTTTAGGAAGCAGGAAGCTCAATAAGTGAGAGCGTCTCAAATCCACACACAATAAGGAAATGCCTGCAATTATGCACGCATTGGCCAAGTGGAGACAATATCTATTAGGGAGTAAATTTTCCATCCGAACAGATCGTAACAGTCTTCAATACCTCCTCCAACAAAAAACACTCTCTGAAGAACAACACAAGTAGATTGAAAAAATTGTCGCCTTCGACATGGAGATATTACATAAAAAGGGGAAAGACTATGTAGTAGCAGATGCCCTGTCTAGGAAGGACGAAGAGCTAACACTACTTGCAGAGTCGGTTGTTTTTCCTGAATGGCTTAATGAGATTCGGAGTAAGTATGCAAAATATCCAGAAATGTCGGCTATAATCAATAATCTCCCAGGAAACTCAAAATTTGAATGGAAGAACGATATCTTATGGTACAAAGGAAGAATTTATCTAAACTCCAAATCCAAGTTTATATCAAAAATACTCAAGGAATCACATGATTCCACGTCATCCAAGCATGTAGGGTATTTTAAAACTTACTACAATGCACGTCAGTCATTCTTTTGGAAGGGTATGAGTCACGATATTCAAAAATATGGAGCAGAATGTGACAAATGTCAAAGAAATAAAAGTGAAAATATTATGACCTGGGTTGCTTCATCCCTTAAATATCCCAAATCAGAAATGCGAAGAAATATCAATGGATTTTATAGAAGGGTTACCTGTATCTGATGGAAAGGATAAGAGCTTCGTAGCAGTCGATAGACTCACTAAATATGTTCACTTTATTGCCATAAAGAAAACAGACTCTGCAAAGTAAATTGCTAAGATATTCTGCAAACATATTTATAAACTACACGGGTTCCCGAAAGTCATCGTGAGCGACAGAGACGCCAAATTTAAGGGAAATTTTGGGAAAGAATTGTTCAACCATATAGGGACCTACCTAAACATGAGCTCGGCTTACCATCCACAAACAGATGGACAAACAGAGGTTGTCAATAAATGTCTGGAAGCTTGCCTACGTTGTTATGCTACAGAAGAGGTTGTCAATAAATGTCTGGAAGCTTGCCTACGTTGTTATGCTACAGAAAAACAAAATAAGTGGGTTCAATGGTTGCATCTCGCTGAATGGTGGTATAATTCTACTTACCATACATCGGCAAAAATGACTCCATTCCAAGCTTTGTATGGATACAAGCCCCCGAAATGGAAATATCTAGCTTCAGTCTAGTCAAACCTACCAGCAGTTAAAAACCAGCTAGAAGAAAACCAAAATGTCGTCCAAGTCCTAAAAGAAAATCTGAATAATGCACGAAACCATATGAAGCAACAGGCTGACCGTAATAAAACTGAGAGATCATTTGAAATTGGAGACTAGGTATTTGTCAAGCTCCAACCATACAAGCAATTGTCCCTGAAACAAAAAGGGAAACATAAATTAGCCCCAAAGTTCTATGGACCGTATCAAATCAACAAAAAGATCAGTCAAGTCGCTTATGGTTTAAGCCTTCCAAATACAAGTCGTTTTCACAACGTTTTCCATGTGTCCTGCTTAAAAAGGGCACTTGGTGACCATCAATCAGCACAGACGACACTTCCATTTTTAGATGATGAAGAAAGGATCATTTTGGAGCTCGAAAGTATCCTATCTACCTGAGAAAAGAAGTTACGATCTCGTGTTATCACGAAATACTTAATCAAGTGGAAGGATTTGCTCGAAGAAGAAGCCTCTTGGGAAACTGAAGCATTTCGTCAACAACATTCGTCATTACGTATGCTTTGAGGACAAAGCATCTTTTGAGAGAGGGGCAATGTTATGTATAACTTATTAATTATTATTAAATGTAATTGTCTTAGATTGTCTTAGGGTTATTTAAGCAAAAGGGCATGATCTTTGATCATGCCCCTTCACCAAGGGATACCGTAAGGTCGTATTTAAAGCCTTGGTCTCTCCCAATTATAATCATCTCATCTTTTATCAATAATAAATATACTTATTCCTGTTTATCTAAGTTTTTATACTCCATGACGTAGATAGAGACAACCCAGTTTTCTGAAGAGGTGACGCAGATCCTGCAGGAAATCACATAGAAACAGCGCAGTGTCTCTTGGAATCAATCCAGAGATAGCTAGAGGCTGGAATTTTTGAGCCAGGAGGGCAAAAATTTAGCCCTAGATCAGCTAGATCAGTTGCAGAACAAAGTGACGCAGTTCCTTTAGTTTTCCCATGCAAGCTTACGCAATCCAGGGTAGGAAATCACGCAGAGGCAATAAGGGCATCACTTACATTGTCACATCAGCCGGAGATTATCTAAGTGAGGTATATCTTACATTTTCCACCAAATTGTCTAGATTTCTCTGAAGGGTCTGCGAGATGTTGGCACCCTCGTTGTACTTAATATTTTGTTGCTTAATAATACAAACCCTCGTATCTGCTGCACCGATTTTCCCAAGTTGGATTTTTCCGGGGCCTTAGTCCAAAAATAAATGTGCCAATGTGGTTGTTTTTCATTGTATTTTGTTCAGATTGTTTCAGCACTTAGATTTATTCCGCAGCATTATTTGTGTAGACTGTTTCAGTAATTACTTCGGTATTTCAATGTAATGAAATAATTATCAAAATAATAGGAGAATTAATTTAGATTTGTTGCAATAGGAATCTAGATCTAGGATTTTTCACATGGTATCAGAGCTTATTTAAGTTGAAGTGCAGGAGCAACGAAGAGAACCAGCAGATCAGCGCTGTAGAGTCTGGGATTTACATAAGCAGCAGCGGACCCTCACAGAAATCACGTTGTCTAGGACAGGAGGGCATTCCAGTGCAGAAAAGACTCCCTTGAGAGAGTTGACAGAGGGGTAAGTTTTTTCAGTCGCAGAAGAGACAGTGTTACAGATCGGCGTAGCTGAAGTAGTAAAAGCTAGTGCATAAGCGTCAGAAAATTTCTGAAAAACACAATTGGGGATTTCTTGATCTCAGAGAGTTTCTTACTCAAAGAAACTCAGTCTTTTCCCATGCAGCAACAGAAGAAGTGACTTACTCTACAAGCAGAGCATAAGTCTAGTTGGGCAGAGGGTTAGAGCAAGATATCGACAGTTGAGAAGATGGCCAACAACAGACTACGTGACTGAGATAGATTGGAGGGTGCCTCCAACGATGTTATCTAAAAATCAAGGATAGAATTTCTCCTTGATGAGCATGATCTGAAAGCCCTCATAGATAGCGCAGATGCAGAACCTCTTGATGCAGCACACCTGAGGCAGTTCAAGAAGAATATGGCTAGAGCCAAGCGATTGATCCTAGATGGAATGAAGGATCATATCGTAACTCATATAGCAGCCAAAGCCACTGCTAGAGAAATGTGGGTAGGGCTGGAAAAGCTATACCAAGGATCTTCCGAGCAGCGGAAGATGTACCTTGAATAGAAGATGTGGAATATCAAGATGAAAAAGGGAGAGCGTTTTGACTCCTTCTTGTCTCAGATCCAGGAAAACTGAGATCAACTGTCTGAAGTAGGATCTACTCCTAGAAACTCAGAGCTAGTAAGGCTCACACTGAACTCTATTTCAGAGGATTATCAAGTCTTTGTCCAAAGTATATTGGGCAGTGAAAGACTTCTAGGTTAGGAAGCAATGTGGGCAGCATTACAGCAAGAGGAATTGAGGAGAGATATCCTAAAAATCCACTTGGAGGATGGCAGTAGCTATTCAAAGGTCAAGAAGGAGGAAGAAGATAACACTACCCTTGCATCAAAAGGGCAACAGAAGCAAAAGAAGAAAGATCTATCCAAGATAAAGTGCTTCCGATGTGGTGAAATGGGACATTATGCCACACAGTGTCCTCTTAAGAAAAAGGATAAAGAGGAAAACGAAGATCCACAAGCAGGAGCTGCCAAGATTGAGGCAAAAAGAGATTGTGCTATGTTAGCTCATATACCAAGAGGAGAGAAATGGGTTGA
This sequence comes from Pinus albicaulis, assembly GCA_034641835.2. Classification (NCBI taxonomy): domain Eukaryota; kingdom Viridiplantae; phylum Streptophyta; class Pinopsida; order Pinales; family Pinaceae; genus Pinus; species Pinus albicaulis. The sequence goes on along the minus strand of CM076580.1, from coordinate 625,922,986 downwards.
CTTGGATTTGTAGATCCAGAATCTACAAGAAGGAGGGATCCTTGAGTATTTCTGAACTTTTGGATCACATGTGGGCTACGGCAGCCTAAAGATAGTAGCAAGATGGACAGTTGCAGCAGAAGATGAGAAGACAGTGCAGTGGCTAGCAGTACTAGAGCCTGATTAGCGCAGAGTGGGACCAGCAGCATCAGCAGTTGAGCAGCAGTAGCGTAGTGCACACTAGTGCAGTGCAGTGCAGAGCAGCAACAGCACAGTATTTTCAGAGAGCTAGTGCAGAAACTAGCAACAGTCAGTCTTATTTTTCAATTGTAGACTTACTTGTCCAATTTCGAATGTTTTTCTGTTGCAATTAGCAACAATGCAGCAGCAGCAGAGATGAGCAACAGTAGCAGCTAATGAGCAGCGGCAGCGCAGTGCACAGAGGGGCAGTGCAGTGCAGAGTAGTGCTCATGCAGTACAGAGTAGTGCTCACGCAGTGCAGTAGCATGTTTCCAGAATTTAGAGGGAGTTGCAGTTGGCAGCAGCATGCAGAGTCAGCAGCAGTACAGTTGTAGCGTTTTTTGTGTAGAGTTGGTGAGAAGCATCAACAACACAGCAGGAGATGTTCCAAGAAGTCAGATAAGTAGCACATTGAGGTGTTTTGCTAGAGCACTTTCCTCGCTAAGAGGGAGTGTTTATTTATGGTAGCATCGGATGTGCTCTAGCCTTGTAATTTTGTATATAGGCTAAGACACATGTATTCCATAAAACCCAGAAATGGTTTTGGAAAATTCCACTTGGACGTGATTTAATTAAATATATAAATCATTTTTTAAAGTTTTCCAAAGTCTAAACTTAGGGAATTCAATTAATTAAAGTGTATTAATTAAATCAAGTGTGAATCTTCTAGATAAAGTCATGGATCAACTCCAAATTAATCTTAAGCCCTTGATTATGTTTTAACCTTGGTCGTTGAAGGGTCAACGAAAGATTATAAGGAGGAGGGAGAGGGGGCTATGGAAAATACACTTGACACTTGAGCCATTAAGCATTTTCGAATTTGTGTGAGGAGACAACTTTTGTTCAAGAACAAATCACTAGGGTTGCGTTTGCTAAGTGACTTGATTCAGTGATCAGATCCAGAGAGGGGCAGAAGCAGAGATTGGTCAGAAGGGCAAAGAGTGCATTTTCAGAGAGAGGCAGAGGTGACGCAGATAGAGACAGCGCAGTTTTCTGAAGAGGTGACGCAGATCCTGCAGGAAATCACACAGAAACAGCGTAGTCTTGGAGTCAGACCAGAGATAGCTAGAAGCTCGAATTTCTGAGCTAGGAGGGCCAAAATACAGCCCTAGATCAGCTAGATCAGTTGTAGAACAAAGTGACGCAGATCCTTCAGTTTGCCCACGCAAACTTATGCAGTTCAGCGTAGGAAATCACGAAGAGGCAGTAAGGGCATCACTTACGTTGTCAGATCAGCCGGAGATTAGCTGAGTGAGGTATATCTCACATTTTTCAGCAGATTGTCTAGATTTCTCTGAAGGGTTTGCCGAATGTTGGCACCCTAGTTGTACTTAAGATTCTACTTCTTAATAATACAAACCCTCATATCTGCTGCACCGGTTTTACCAAATTGGGTTTTTTCGGGGACTTAGTCCAAAAATAACCGTGTCAATGTGGTTGTTTTTCATTGTATTTTGTTCAGATTGTTTCAACACTTAGATTTATTCAGTAGACTACTTCAGTAATTACTTCGCTATTTCAATGTAATGAAATAATTATCAAAATAATACAAGAAGTAATTTAGATTTGTTGCAGTAGGAATCCAGATCTAGGATTTTTCACAAAATGGCTCTGCCAGCCCATCTATGAACATGAAAATCCTCCTGGGCTCCGACAAATCTGGAACCATCACTAACAATCTCAAGAACTCAAAAACATGTGTTTCAGGGTTCCCCGTCTGCTTGAGTTTGGTCAGTTCGCCAAAGTGCTCATCGGGACCCTTCCTATCAAACCTCTCCAACACTCTCTTGGTAAAGTCATCATACGTTGTCACCCTTGCATGACCCAGCGTAGTCAACCCATGAAACCGCCAGTCATGGGCTTCTCCCCCCAAGTGCAATGTAGCCACCTTGATGGCCTCCAACTTTGTTATCTGATTAGGAGTAGATCTCCAGCTTCTCCACCCATTCTTTAGCTGAGCTCTTTGAGGACCCATCAAATGTCGAAAGGAAAGGCCTACCTAGGGTACATTGCAGGTCACTCCCCTACGTGTCCCCTCCTCCTCTGGTATGGCGCTTGGGCTTATTGTTATTCTTCAGCTGGCAAAACTCGTTGAAGGTTATGGCCCTTCCGAATTTCGGCCCATAGGGCAGGTACTCTACTAAGAATTCTCCATAATGAGTCTCCTTTGGTTCCTGCTATCCTCCTATCGTAGAAGCTAGGAACGTGGGAATGGTAGAACGTGGTGGAGTGTAGAGTATGATCAGAAAGGTAGTGTGACGGTCTGCCTGGTGTTGCGAAGTGCCAAACCCTTCTCCAATCTAGAATTCTCCTTGAATTCCCTTCACTTTGTTGCCATTGTTGAGCTTCTGACCCATCTCCTCAATCATCTTGGAGAGGTCTTCCACAGATTTTAGAAGAAGGTGAGCAAATTGCTTCTCCTCATTCCTCCCATCATCTGTGTTCGCCACTCTCTCTCTTCGACCTTTGAAACACTGCCAACCTGATCTGGAGTGATTTCGAGCCTTCTTTCTCTACTCCTATATCTCTGCCTCCAGTAAGTCACGTTATGTCTGTCTTCTGGTGTCATAGACTGTGTGCTCCACAGGCTGAGCTAAGTCTATGAGCTCTGATACCACTGTAATATCCCAAATGGGGATTAAACAGTAATATAAAGCAAAATAGACTTAAAATTACGGCAACAAGGATAACACCATTAAAACACTGAATTTGGAGCCAAAATCATTGCTGAGCCATTTTATTCATATGCTGGGAAAGAGTACTAATGAGGTGCTAAAAAGATTGCACCTGGGCCAGCTCAAGGAAGGCTGAAGAACAGCTCAAACCCAAAAATAGCATCAGTAAATGTTAATGCATCATAACCATACAAGGCACGAAAAGGGGACATACCAATATACATGGAAAGTGGTGTTGTAGAAGTACTCCCCTAAGTGTAGCCAATGCAGCCAAGCCTTTTGCTACCCTGTGACATAGTTCCGCAAATAGCCTTCCAACCACTTGTTCACTATCTCTGTCTGTCAGTCGGTCTATGGATGGTAGCTCGTGCTCGGTGTGAGCTTTATGCCCACCAGTCAGAACAACTCCTACAAAAATCCCCTCATAAATCTATTGTCCCAGTCACTGACTATGGTCTTTGGAAGACCATGCAACCTGAAAATGTCTCTGAAAAACAACTCAGCCACTTGTGAGGTTGTGTACTGAGATGAAATAGAAAAGAAGTGTGCATACTTCGTTAATCGGTCAACTATGACGTAGATGCAGTACTTTCCCTGCGCCTTGGGCAACCTCGTGATTAAGTCGATAGATATGCTTTCCCGCATCCCCTCCGGAATGGGAAGCGCCTGCAACAACTTGGCTAGATGGGTCAGCTCACCCTTGTTCCTCAGGCACACTGCGCACTCCCGGACATGTCCGAGTACATCCTCCTTGAGGCCCTCCCAAGAGAACCTCTCTTTGATGATCCTGTAGGTCTTGGTAAACCCCTAGTGCCCTAATAGTGGGGAGCCATGTGTTGCATGCAAGATCTTCTCCCGCGACCGAGTTGGCTCTCAAAAAGATACGGTCTTGATAGTAGATGACCTCATCCATCACCCGATACTGGTCATTCGTCACCTGCCCATCCAACACTTCGCATGCAAACTGGTCCTTCGAGTACTCCATCAATAATTGTGCCCTCTAATCTGCCTCTATGCTCATCAAGGAGAGGGACACTGGCCTCCGATACAAGGCATCAACCACCACATTGTTCTTCCGTTTGACATATTCGACATCAAAGTCGTAGGCTTAGATCTTACTAACCCACTTATGATGTCTCTCCCGCAACTAGTTCTGCTCTATGAAGTACCGCAGGCTGTTATGATCCGTCTTGACCTTGAACCGGTTCCCCACCAAATACTGTCTGAACTTGGCCAATGCATGCATGATGGCCAGCATCTCTTTGTCATATATGGGGTAATACCTCTCATGAGGCAGGAGCTTCTGGCTCTCGAAGGCAATGGGGTGTCCATCCTGCATCAATACGCCCCCAACTCCTACTCCAGATGCATCACACTCCAAGAAAAAGTGCTTGGTAAAATCGGGGAGTCCAAGAACCACACAGCTACTCATTACCTGCTTGAGGTGATCAAAAGCCTCCTGCGCTGTGGGGGTTCAGGTGAATGCTCCCTTCCGTGTAAAATCTGTGAGGGGCACAGCTAACTAAGAGAAGCCCTTCACGAACTTCTTGTAATATGTGAAAATGCCCACAAATTCCCTCAACTCGGTGACATTCTTGGGCTCTGGCTAGTCTCTGATGACCTTGATCTTCTCCTCGTGCACCTGCACACCATCTTCACCTATGATGTGGCCCAAGTATAGCATCTCGTTCAACCCAAACTCACACTTGGACAGCTTGGCGTAAAACTTCTGTTCCTCCAAGATATGCAGCACTTCCTCTAGAAGCTGCAAATGTTCCTCCCATGTCCAGCTATATATCATAATGGCATCAAAAAAGACTAGCACGAGCTTTCGCAGCTGGCCACTAAAGACGTGGTTCATACAGGACTAGAAGGTGGCTGGGGCATTGGTTAGCTCGAAGGGCATCACCAAAAACTCAAAGTGACCATAATGGCGCCTAAACATTGTCTTGGGGACATCCTCGTCCCTCACTTGAATCTAGTGGTACCCTGATCTCAAATCTATTTTGGAGAAGAACTTAGCCCCCCTCAACTCATCCATCAGCGCATCTATCTGCAGGATGGGGTAGCGTTCTTCATTATCTTTTTGTTCAAGGCCCTATAATCAATACACATTCTCAGTGTATCGTCCTCCTTCTTCACCAGGACAACTGATGAAGCAAAGGGGCTCAAACTCGGTCGAATGTGCCCCACTGCCAAGAGCTCATGTATGGCCCTCTCGATCTCATTTGGATTGGCCTTGGGGTGCCTATACGAAGTGGAGATCATAGCTTGAATACCAAGCTCCAACTCAATGGTATGCTCAAACCCTTAGTCTGGCGGCTGCCCTGGAGGAATGTACCCGAAAACAGTGGAGTAACAATCCAGGATGGCTTGTAAATTTAGATGCATGGGTCGAGTTGTACCATCTGCCTCCGAAATCCCCAGCTCAACTTCACACTCTATGTCTCCCTGTCTGAAGTCTGCCTCCATTCTATGTGCAGAGACTGTCTAAGGTGGGTATGTATGCATACCCCTAAGCATCATCGGTTTCCCAATCTTGTCCACGAACTCCATCTCCAACTTCTGCAAATTTGTAGTGACTCTATTAATGGTGATGAGCCATTGGACCCCTAACACTATGTTGGTGTTCGGAATGTCGACCACAAAGAAATGGTCTATCACTAAGTAAGTCCCCATGGTCACTATCAAGGCTGGAACAAACCGCATGCACTGCATGGTTCTAGCCCTCTGTACTAGCACAAAGAATCCATCAAACCCCTCTATCTGGATGCCCCTTCTCTGCACCATATGGGCATCTATTAAGTTGTGTGTGGCTCCACTGTCCACAAGCAATGAGACACGTTGTCCCTGAACTGTCCCCCTAATCCTCAGCATTAAGTATTTGGGTATCCCCTGCAAAGATGCAAGGACCCCTCTAGCTGGTGCAAATGTTGCTCCTCTTGCTGCTGGTGGGGGTGGAGGTGGAGGCCCTTCTCCCTAAAATGTTGCGTTGTCATCACCTCCCATCTCAAAGAGTGTCTCCTCTTCCACCTCGTTGCCTGAGAAGACCTCGATGTAGTGTGTCTTCCCTACTGCACACCTTTGGCCTGGGGCCCATGGCTCCTGCCACGTGAAGCAAAACTTCTTCCTCCTCATATCTCTCACGGTGTCATCATCTAATGTCCCCCGGCCCTAGTTCCCTCTCGAGGGTGGAGCTCTCGCATCCCTTCCTCTTTGCTGGAAAGTTGGTCTGTTGGGTATAGGGGCCCTAACCCTTGGCAATGCATCCTGAAGATCTCGGGTCCTCCCAACTGTGTCCTAGAGCCTAGTGGGTCGATTTGACCTCACTAGCCCACACAATGGCTCTGCCAGCCCATCTATGAACATGAAAATCCTACTGGGCTCCAACATATCCAGAACCAAGGTTGCGGGGAAGCTTCTCACACCCCCCCCCCCCCCCCGCGGGCGCGATCCCGCTCCCAAAACGCACTCCGTTCAGGAGCGTGCTCTCGAAAATGCTTCCTGAGGGAGCGTTTTCGGGAGCGCGCTTCCGCGCCTGAAAAAACGCTCCCTGCCTTTTTAGGAGCGCTCAAGAGCGAACGCTCCCTGAGCGCTTCCCCCATTAAAAAAATGCTTCGGAAGCGTTTTTTTAATGCGGGAAGCAGTCGGGGAGCGTTTGGGAGCAAACGCTCCTCGATATAAAAAACGCTCCCCTGCACGTAGAAAAAATTTTGCCGTCAAATTTTGATCTTTTTTTGGGAAGGAGGGAAGGGGGTTCGGTAAATAAAAAGCCCACCCCCCTCATTTAGTTTTTATTGTTTTAGTTGAGAGTGAGAGTAAGAGGAGCAAGAGTTGGAGAGCGATTTGGAAAGGAGGAGAGCTTGAGAGTTTGGAGAGCAGAAGTGCCAAGGAGAGAGAAAGTTTGCAAGAGGAGGATTGCAAGAAAGAGGTAGGTCTTCTAATCTAGTTTTTTATTTTCTAGGAATTGTTTTTAAGTTGTTCAAAAATGAAAACTTGATTTTTTTTTCTCAATGTTGCATTCTAGTGTGTTGAAAAGTGAAAAATTGCATTGTTTTTTTCCTATGTTGCATTTCCTATTCCCGTTTGGCATTCCTTCATTTTTTTGCAGGCTAGAAGCTTGAAACATCATGGCTATATGGCTAGGGATTTTCTTCATGTTGGTTCCTTTCTTTGTAATAATGGTGTTGGAGAATAGAAGAAAGAGGCCCATTAGAGAAGAGGAGGATGAGGAAGTGGGTTATAGTGGATTTGATGAAAATCCTAAAGAGGAGGAGTATTCTGAGGACGAAGGGGAGAGTGGAGAACATGAGGCCACAGATACCCCAACTAGACAAGACCAAAGTCAAACAGCGTTGTGGAAATATGTTCAGAGGCAGGAAGGAGGGAAAGGTGGTGGAACCACTAAATTTCTTTGCCCCCATTGCAATAAAGAATACACAGGTTCATACACCCATGCCAGAAGGCACCTTTGTGGGAAAATGCCAAGGGATGGAGACAAAAATCTAGGAATCAAAATTTGTGTAAGTGTGCCAGCAACACAGAGAGAGAAATATAGAAAGGAAGAGGACGCTGCCCTACGGAGATCTAAAAGATCTAGGGGTTTCAAAGATTCTTATACACCATCAATTCCATCACATCATGGACAAAGAAGTCCATCAACTTCCACCCATGGCAGTGGATATGGAGGCACACCTAGACCAAACATCTCCTTAAGGCGTAGAACCATATCCGATTTCCTAGAATAAGGGTGTAGGAATTATGTGGATTAAAAAATTTTCCGATTTCTCTATGCATGTGGGGTGCCATTCAATGTTCTTCGCTCACCTTATTGGCATGAAATGGTTTCTGCCATTAATGATGCCCCGAAAGGGTACAGGAGCCCTGGGTATGACAAGGCCAAAATCGTGGGACTTGATCATGAAAAAGCTAAAATAAATAATTCTTTGGCTAGAATGACAAATTCTTGGAATGAGCATGGGGTGTCCATTGTATCTGATGGATGGACCAATGTAACAGGAAAGCCATTGATAAGTGTTATGGCTGTGTCTGTTAGTGGTGCAATATTCCTTTCAGCATATGATTATTTAGACAAATTCAAAACCGGCATTAACATTGCAGAACCATTACTAGCAACAATTGAAAGTATTGGGCCATACAATGTCATCCAAGTCATCACTGATAATGCTACTAACTGTAAGGCAGCGGGAGCAATTATTGAGAATAAATACCCCAACATATTTTGGTCTAGGTGTTTGGTTCACACAATGAACCTTTTGATGCATGATATCATTAAAAACAAACAACCTCAATACAGATGGCTTGCTGATTTGTACAAGAGAGGTAAAAAAATGATAAAATTTATTACAAATCATAGCAATACCCATGGGTTTTTCCGTTCTCACTCAAAATTGGAGTTGTTGAAGATAGAAAATACTAGATTTGCTAGCTATTACCTCAACTTCAGGCGCCTTTTGAAGGTAAGAGAGTCATTGGCAGCCATGGTATCAAGTCCACAATGGCAGGTATTAAAGGACAAGGCAGCAACAATAGTTGACAGGCAAGGTTTTGAACAGGTGGAGGAGACCGCCCTTGATCCTTTGTTTTGGGCACGTGTGAGGGAAATTTTGAATTTCACCAAGCCCATTTATCACATGATTCGTTTTTCAGATACAGATAAACCAGTGATTGGGGAGGTTTATGAGCAGATGGACAGCATGTTGGGGCAAATAAAAGATATTGTTAAGGAAAATGATCCCAACTTGTATGCAATGATTTACAACTGTGTGTGTGCACGGTGGAATAAACTCAATGTTCCACTACATGCCTTGGCATATATCCTTATGCCAAAATACTACTCTCCATCTTGGTTGGGCCAACCTGCACCTCGAGGTGGGGTTAGGATCAAACCTCACACAGATCCAGAGGTACAACAGGGATACATGAAGGCATTAGACAATTTGGTCCCCGACAGGGAGGAGTGTGCTGCATTGTGCCTTGAATTAGGCAAATACTTTAGTTGCACTGGTAACTTTGGTTCTTTCCATGCAATGGAAGATAGAGACAGATTTGATGCTCTCACATGGTGGGAAGCATATGGCGGCATGGGACTTTTGACAAAGTTGGAAAAAAAAGTTCTCTCACAAGTTTTGAATACTTCTTCTACAGAGAAGTGTTGGAGCACCTACAGCTTCATACATAATGTGAGAAGAAACAGGTTGAATGAAAACCGAGCTGAAAGCTTGGTTTATGTGCATTACAACTTGAGGTTGTTGAGTCATTACTATGATCGGGCATATGAGGATCAATCATATAAAGTTTGGGACAACAACCCAGAGGATGATAATTTGGAGGACGGCACTGTACATATGGAAGAATTGGAAACAAAATTTTTGAGGGATGATGATGTAGATGAAGCATCAGCAGCCATGCCACCGCCACACACAGGGCTAGTCCCACCACCATCCAGTAGCAGTGTGGATGCCAGTGCCAGTGCCAGTGCTCGATATCCAACTATTGTTCCTTTGCAGATTCAGCCTCCACCTACATCCTCACGTTGCCCTCCGCTTTCTAGTCGTGGTCGTGGTCATGGTACTCCTGAAAGTACTAGAAAACCACCATTGCCTCGTGGTTTTCACAAATTAGACATTTCTCGTGGGCGTGGCAAGGGGCCAGCCAATAGGTAAAATAGATTTGTTGTTTACTAGTCTTTTCTATTTTCTAGTAGTTTTTATCTTTTATAACTATTGAATAGTTGAAACTTGACTCTTTCATATTTAATGACAATTTAAGTTTGAAGTTTGAATTTGAAAGGTGAAACTTTGAGGTTGGCATTTATAAGTTTATAAGTCATTATGAACTATGAATATGATGCTTCATGAAAGTTATATGGTGATCAATGAATCAATGATGATAAATGTTATATATTGAATTTTGAATCAATGAATCAATGATGATAAATGTTATATATTGAAATTTGAAATCAATGAATCAATGATGATAAATGTTATATATCAATAATGATAAATGTTATATATTGAATTTTGAAATCAATGAATCAATGATGATAAATGTTATATATCAATAATGATAAATGTTATATATTGAAATTTGAAATCAATGAATCAATGATGATAAATGTTAAGATTGATGATGATTCGTGAGACTCAAGAGTCAATATGTTGTATGTTTCCAATTTGTGGGTGTGGTTGATGAAGATTACAACTTCTAGATGATTGATGTTATATGGTTCAATCTATGTTTTTTATGTTTTTTATGTCTAATTCATCATCAAAATATAATATATATATATTTAAAAAAAAAAAAAAACTCCCCAAAACGCTCCGGACCGAGAGCTTTTGAAAATGGCGCTCCCACTCCCAAGTAACCATGTCCAGAACCATCACTAACAATCTCAAGAACTCAAAAATATATGTTTCAGGGTTCCCCGTCTGCTTGAGTTTGGCCAGTTCTCCAAAGTGCTCATCGGGATCCTTCCTATCAAACCTCTCCAATACTCTCCTGGTAAAGTCATCATACGCTGTCACCCTTGCGTGACCTAGCGTAGTCAACCCATGAAACCACCAGTCATGGGCTTCTCCCTCCAAGTGCAGCGTAGCCATCTTGATGGCCTCCAACTTTGTTATCTGATTAGAAGTAGATATCCAGCTTCTCCACCCACAATTTAGCTGAGCTCTTTGAGAACCCATCAAATGTCAGAAGGAAAAGCCTACCCAGGGTACGTTCCAGGTCACTCCCCTGCGTGTACCCTCCTCCTCTGGTCTGGCCCTTGGGCTTGTTGTTGTTCTTCAGTTGGCAAAACTCATTGAAGGTGATGGCCCTTCCGAATTTCGGCCCATAGGACAGGTACTCTACTAAGAATTCTCCATAATGAGTCTCCTCAGGCTGCTGCTATCCTCCTATCCCCGAAGCTAGGAATGTGGGACTGGTGGAGCGTGGTGGAGTGTAGGGTACGGTCGAAAAGGTAGTGTGAGGGCCTGCCTGGTGCTGCGAAGTGCCAAACCCTTCTCCAATCTGGAATTCTCCTTGAATTCCCTTCCCTTTGCTGCCATTGTTGAGCTTTTGACCCATCTCCTCAATCATCTTGGAGAGGTCTTGCACAGATTTTAGAAAAAGGTGAGCAAACTCCTTCTCCTCATTCCTCCCATCATCTGTGTTCGTCAGCTCTCTCTCTTCCACTTCCAGAACACTACCAACCTGATCTGGAGTGATTTCGAGCCTTCTTTCTCTACTCCTGTAGCTCTGCCTCCAGTAAGTCACCTTATGTCTATCTTCCGGTGTCATAGACTACGTGCTCCACAGGCTATGAGCTCTGATACCACTATAATATCCCAAATGGGGATTAAACAGTAATATAAAGCAAAATAGACTAAAAATTACAGCAACAAGGATAACACCATTAAAACACAGAATTTGGAGCCAAAATCATTGTTGAGCCATTTTATTCATGTGTTGGGAAAGAGTACTAAAGTGCTGAGAAGATTGCACGTGGGCTTGCTCAAGGCAGGCTGAAGGAAGCTCAAACTGAAGCAACAAAACTATATGCTTGTTGACTTTTATTGTAAAATACACAAGAGGTATTTATAATAATAATTTATTATATATAAAAATGTATATGTGATTAGATGATAAATGTTACAATGAGGCCTTGCTTATATTCATATGCAGGTGACCTTTCATGACTAGGCATGTCTTTTAGACATGCCTTTTCAGTTAACTACTACTTAACATAATCCTTATTTGACTATTAATAACTATGCTTATTTGTATTTATTCTATTTATACTATTGGTTATGAATTATATTCATAACACAAACCCAAACAAAAACTCCTGCTAGAAATAGCTCTGCGTGGATTGATGACTGTGCTACCTAGCGCAGAAAATGTTGTTCTTGGTTGTCTTCGTACTGTTGTTTACGCTGCCTCCGGTGCTCAAAAAATTATGGGAATTGGACACCGGATTCTCCTCAATAAACCCACAAAAACCTACGAAGGTTTGCTAAAAGCTCAACCCTGGAAATTGGCCCTCTTGGGCTTGGCTCACTGCTATGTTGGGGAAATCAAACCACTAAAGGAAACTACTGGTAGATGCCTACACTCCACCAAAATTGCACTTCGCAATCAATGTGTAGTCTATGTTACCTTTGCACAGTCCAGAAAAGGGCTACGCTATCTCTATTGTTGATGTTGGGTAGTTCCTCACAAAATGGCAGGATTCCTCTCCTGAGCGGGCACTCGCAGTCCCCTGAGGCAGAGGTTGAGATCTTCGCATGAAGATCTTATGTGCTAAACAGCAACGCAGACTTGGCTCTTTGGCTTGAGCGTGCTCGGTCAAAATGACAGAGAAATAAGTTGAACGAATGACAAATGAGCCTTCCCTCATTCCTTTTGTCCATTGAGGTCTAATGTATTCCTTGGGCCCCACCTTGGCCTACGTTGCTTCTCCTTGAGCCAACCACTTTTTGCCTTTGTCAAATTTTGGGTATCAGAGCACAAGTGGATCCCCATGGCTTTGATCTTTTGCCTAGGGAAAAGTGCCCACTCTATTGTACTTCTTCTCCTAAAGTGACTTTATAAGTGGTAAAGTCAGTCTAATTTAAAAGTGACTTTATATATGATAAAGTTAAATTCTAATTTTAAAGTGACTTTATTAAAGTCAATGAAGAATTAGAAAGTGGAAAGGTGACTATGGAAATAAAAGGCTAAGTGGGTCTCTTTATTTAAGTGGGTGAGTTAAAAAATAGAAAGTGAGAATTAAATGCACATTCATTCTCATCACTTGATCTAAATGAATCAGAGCCATTATATCTTAGGGTTTCCCAAAAAGTCATTTAGGGTAAAAGGAGAGAAGAATAGAAAAGATTACATTCATTATTTCATGAGTGTTTGAGAGAAAAGGCAAGAGAGAGCAAGGAGAAAATTTATGAGCAGGGATGAAGTGAAGGAGAGCAGCAAGTAGGGCATTCACATCAAATCTGTACAGCAAGATTTGGAACACATCCTAAGACAGAAATCCATACAGCAGTATTTGGCACGCACTCCAAGGGAGTACGACACCGATTTCAAGGAAGAGAGACAACAGGCTAAAGGCACGATTTTCGCGACAGAGTTGGGCACGAATTTCAAGAATATTCTGTTCTACATTTCTGTACATTCCATACATTCTGTACACTGATTTATGGGCACGAAAACCAAGGCAAGCCATACAACATTAACTGTTGTAATTTTTTCTTGTTTTCTGTTTTGATGTGGCACGATTTTCGAGGTGGAAGTTTAGCACGAAAATCAAGATAAGTTGTATATTATGAATGCTGGAATTTTCTGTGTATTTCAATTTCTCTATAAAAGATTTTCAGAAATAAAGAAGAGCTCTCAAACTGGTTTTCTCCAAAGGTTGTAGGGGGTTTTTCCAGGGTCACATTGACCAAAAATCACTGTCATTTTCTATGTGTGGCTGCTATACTTTTTTTTTCATTTATTTCTGCATTTTCTAGCAGTAGTAAAATCTCCAAATTTGTATTTTCATAAACAAATTTCATTTCCAGATTTTAGTGTTTTTATCATACTTGGATTTAACATTAAATGCATGGAGTGATAAGGGAAAACTGATAATCGAAGTGGGGACTGAAATTTTACATGGTATCAGAGCTTAGTTGGCTGGAAATTGTTTTTTTGGGACAGCAGAGTGAAAATTACAGCAATATGATTTTTACACAGAAAATAGAAAACCTTTACCCAGATTTAAAATTTCAGTTTTATAGGATAGTGAATCGTGTCTTTGGGATTGCGGGTTGAAGACAGGTTAGATGGGCAAAGTAACTGTAATGCATGGAGGGAGAAAATCCAAAGTATCTTTGAGGAAGCAGAGGTCTGGGGCATTATGGTGCATACCACCCAGCACCTAGTAGCAGTTCCTGTTGATCCAATACAGTTAGCAGAGTTCAATAAAAATAATGCTAAGGCCAAAAGACTGATTTTGGATGGAGTCAAAGACCATGTCATTCCTCATGTGAGAGGAAAGACTTATGCACATGAAATGTGGACTGCCTTAACCGGGCTTTACCAGAGCTCAAATGAAAACCGTATGATGGTCCTAAAGGAGAAACTGAAGGCCATAAGAATGGCTAAGACTGACAGTGCTACAGCATACCTCACCAAAATCACTTCGGTGAGAGATGAGTTGGCAACCGTAGAAGGGACCATTGCCCCCACTGAGTTGGTGAGGATAGCTTTGCATGGACTTCCCAAGTCTTGGGAGAATTTTGTAGATGGTATTGTTGCACGGGAGAACCTTCCCAGATGGGAAAGGTTGTGGGATGATTGCATTCAGAATGAGATCAGGAAGAACCATTTAGGGGCAGCCAAACAGGGGGAGGAGGATGACAATGTGGCATTGTTGGCAAGAGGCAAGAAGGGCAAATCAAATAAGGGAGCTTCCACCAGTGGAGGCAAAGGAAAAGGTAAAGGCAAGCAGCGGAACAAAGAAAAGGACTATTCCAAAGTCAAATGTTGGAATTGTCAAAAGAGGGGACACTATGTTGTTGTGTGTCCAGAGAAGAAAAACGATAAAGGTAAAGAGAAAACCATGGCAGCTTCAGCAGAGATAGAGGGCTTCTCAGAGAGCTTTAATCCAGAGTTTGGATTCATAGCTTGTGAGGCCTCCAGAGTAGTACCACCTAAGCGGTTTTGTAGTTACATGGCATTGGTAACAAGCATTGTTGATACTGAGCCTTCTAGTTATGAGGAGGGAGCCAGCCAGCAGATCTGGAGAGAGGCCATGGTGGAGGAGTATTCTTCTATTATGAAGAATAATGTTTGGGAGGTAGTGCCTAGGCCTGAAGGTAAATAAGTTGTTACTTCCAGATGGCTCTACAAGATAAAGCATGTTGTAGATGGCAGCATAGAGAAGTTCAAGGCTCGTTTTGTGGCGAGAGGGTTGTCACAGGTAGAGGGAGTTGAGTATGAGGAGACCTTCACTCTCGTGGCTCGGTATACATCTATTCGCTCCACTATATTGGTTGCAGCAGAGATGGGCTGGAAGATCCACCAAATGGATGTGAAGACTGCCTTTCTCAATGGCTTCATTCAGGAGGAAGTTTATATTGAGCAGCCGTGGGGCTTTGAGGTGCATGGGGAGGAGACCCATGTAAGCAAATGCAAAAAGGCACTCTATGGCTTGAAGCAAGCTCCTAAAGCTTGGTATTCTCGGATTGATACATACTTGCATCAGTTGGGTTTCACTAAGAGTAAGGCTGATTCGAACCTATACTATATTGTGGTAGATGAGGAGCCTCTCATTTTGGTGTTGTATGTTGATGACTTGGTCATCACTGGAGCAGAGAGACTCATTGACAATTGCAAGAGATATCTTGCTTCAGAGTTTGAGATGAAAGATATCGGCTTGATGAATTATTTTCTGGGATTGGAGGTGTGGCAAGAGGAGGGGCATATCTTCCTGGGACAAGGGAAGTACACCGTGGATATTCTTAGCAGATTTCACATGGAGGACTGCAAACCCATGTCTACACCTATGATCACTAACTGGAAGAAGCTGCACGCTTCTGACTCCGATTTGGTGGATCCTACACCATACAAACAGCTGATTGGATCATTGATGTATTTGGTCAACACTCAACCAGATATATGTTTTGCAATTAACACTATGAGTCAGTTCATGTGTGAGCTTAGGAGAGTGCACTGGGTGGCTCCAAAACACATTCTTCGTTACTTGCAGGGTACTATGGATTATGGTCTGGATTATAGATAGGGTGATGGAGTGAGACTAGTAGGGCACACAGATTCAAATCAGGCAGTATGTGCTTCGGACAAGACGGGCACTTCAGAGTGTTGTTTTGGGTTGGGTTCGACAATTGTGTCGTGGTTCAGCCGGAAACAACAGTTAGGTGCATTGAGCTCAACTGAGGCAGAGTATATGGCTGCTAGTTTGGCTATTTGTGAGGCCATATGGTTTCGCAAGATGTTGTTTGATCTATTTGGTCAGGCATTGAGACCTCTTGTGATTTACTACGATAATCAGAGTTGCATAAAACTCACGGAGAATCCAGTTTTTCATGACAGGTCAAAGCATATTGGGATCAAGTATCACTTCATTCGAGACTATGTCCAAACGGGAGCAGTTAAGCTTGAGTACATCTCCACAAATGAGCAAGTAGCGAACATCCTCACCAAAGCCTTACCACGAGGCAAACATGTCTACTTCAGAGACAAGATGAGAGTGGTGAGGAACACTTTCCTCGGTAAGAGGGAGTGGGAAAAATGTCCACTCTATTGTACTTCTTCTCCTAGAGTGACTTTATAAGTGGTAAAGTCAATCTAATTTAAAAGTGACTTATTAAGTCATAAAGTTAATTCTAATTTT
The DNA here is from genome assembly GCA_034641835.2 of Pinus albicaulis. Lineage (NCBI taxonomy): Eukaryota > Viridiplantae > Streptophyta > Pinopsida > Pinales > Pinaceae > Pinus > Pinus albicaulis. The sequence goes on along the minus strand of CM076580.1, from coordinate 625,906,693 downwards.
AAAGTGACTTTATTAAAGTCAATGAAGAATTAGAAAGTGGAAAAGTGACTATTTTAATAAAAGGCTAAGTGGGTCTTTATTTAAGTAGGTGAGTTAAAAAATAGAAAGTGAGAATTAAATGCACATTTATTCTCATCCCTTGATCTAAATGACTCTGAGCCATTAAATCTTAGCGTTGCCCAAAAAGTCATTTAGGGTTAAAGGAGAGAAGAGGAGAAAAGATTACATTCATTCTTTCATGAGCATTTGAGAGAAAAGGCAAGAGAGAGCAAGGAGAAAACTTCTGAGCAGGGAGGAAGTGAAGAAGAGCAGCGAGGAGGGCATTCACAGCAAATCTGTACAGTAAGAGTTGGCATGCATCCTAAGGCAAAAATCCGTACAGTAGTGTTTGGCACGCATTCCAAGGGAGTACGGCATAGATTTCGAGGAAGAGAGATAGCATGCTAAAGGCATAGATTTTCAAGGCAATGTTGGGCACGAATTTCGAGGAGGATACTCTGTTGTACATTTTCATACATTCCGTACAATCATACACTGATTTCTGTGCACGAAAATCGAGGCAGGCCATACAACATTAATTGCTATAATTTTTATGTTGTTTTTTGTTTTGTTGTGGCACGATTTTCAAGGCGAAAGTTTAGCATGGAAATTGAGATAAGTTGTATTTTGTTAATGCTGGAATTTTTCTGTGTATTTCAGTTTCTCTGTAAAATATTTTCAGAAATAAAGAAGAGCTCTCAAACTGGTTTTCCCCAAGAGTTGTAGGTCACATTGACCAAAATCACTGTTTCATTTACTGTGTGTGGCTGTTATATTTTTTCTGTGCATTTATTTATGCATTTTCCAACAGTAGTAAATTCTCCAATTTGTATTTTCAGAAACAAATTTCATTTCCAGATTTTAGTGTTTTTATCATGCTTGGATTTAACATTAAATGCATGGAGTGATTAGGGAAAACGGATAATCGAAGTGTGGACTAAAATTTTACAACCTTGCTCCAGCCAATCATACGTTGTCCTCTTCGGGTCCCTCTACGCTGCTACCTAAGGCCAACTCGACCCCACGACTAGAGCCGCAATTTTCCCTTAGGGACTTTAGGAAAAGGCTTTTATTTGGCTTAAGTGTTATTAGTGGGTACCCTACCCACTTTATTTCCGCCCAATATTAGGAACTGCAAAAATTAATCAAAATTAATATTCTCATTAGCTAACTGCTAATTTGGAATATTACAGAAAGTCTTACCTTACTCCAGATGAAAAGAAACGAAAACAGATCCCTCTATGGGATATGTAGAGTCATCTCCAAGAATGATCTTCAAATTTGTCTCTATCTCAACCAAATTAGAGAGTACTTCTTTGTAACCAGCAAAGTGCCTTGAAGCACCACTATCAACCAACCAGCTATCACAAGAATTTCCAGGAGATGAACTAAAAAGAGCAGAAACAAGGAAGTACTTTAATTGAGTCTCAGTTGCATTATTATCATACCTTTGGTTCCTTGAGGAACAATAGTTTCCTCTGCGAGCAAAAGGAGCTTCTCTTCTTCTTTTGTAATTAGATTTGTCGGAACGATTATTGAAGTTAGATTTTGATGCTCTTTTGTTTTCTAAACAGTCACGAGCATAGTGGCCATGCTTGCGACAGTTGTAGCATTGGACTTTTAATAAGTCTCTTGTCCATTGAGAGGCGTTGTTAGGAGCAGACTTTCCCGAATAGTGCATTCCTCTTCTTCCTTTCTTCTTTTTTCCTTGTACATCATAGGAAGTAGGTTCTCCCTCCTCATGCTTGAGAATTCTCCCTCTGGAACTCATTTTGGCTTCTTCTTGACTGCACTTTCCCAGGAGCTCATCAAATGTAGGAAACTTGTCATTATTGCTGATGGTAGTAATAAAAGTTTCCCAAGAAGAAGGAAGACCTCCAAGCGTAATCATTACCCATCCTTTATCAAAAACAACTTCACCAGAAGTTGACAGTTGTTCTTTGATTTTTTATATCCTCATGAAGTATGTTTGAATGGTTTCTCCTCTATTCATCTTAACATCCTTTAGTTGATTCTTCAGAGAAAGAATTTGACTCAAGTTGTTCACTTGATACATTCCAATCAATTTTTCATACATTTCTTGGCCTTCTTCAAATTGGAGATATAAGTGATGAGGGGGTCTCCAAGAGAGTTAAGGATAATCTTTTTAGCCTTGACTTCTCCTTTCTTATATCTATCCTTGATAGCAGCATTGGATATTTCAGTTGGTTCTACTACCTCTCCTTCAACATACTCTAGAACATCATGTTCCTCAAGATTAATATCCAATCTAACCTTCCAAAGGAAGAATCTTGAGGCATCAACCAGCTTCTCTTCATTCTTAAAGTAGGAGGAAGACATCTCGATCTGCTCAAAATTTCAGCAGCCTAAATTACTTGAAATTTTCCTCCTAACCCTCAGAAACGTCGTTCCGTGTTTCAGAAACGGAAACTCTTACGAAACGACACAGAAACACCATTGATACGTTTCCAAGCTGTTTCTGTTTTTCGGAAACGACGGATCCTAATTCTGAAACATTTCAGAGATTTTTTTAAGGATTTTGGATATGTTTCCAAAAATTTGGATACGTATCCGATAAAATTGTGATATGTATCCAAATTTTTTGAAGCAAATACACGTGTAAAAGTCTTTGTCAAGAAAAAAAATTTGTTTTAGTAGGTTTTTTGCTTGGGGAAAAGTCTGCATATCGTCCTCTTAACCTATTCATGCCATTTCCATGTTGGACAAGGCCTTCATAATTCATTTCATGGCGGTTGCTTGAAGTTGGAGGAGCCCAGAGGCTATCGTTGCTTGGAGGAGGCAATCTCAAGACCCTTGCATACAACCTATCTACCATAACCAATGAATCTCTCATTTGGTACAGGTACGATATGTTGAGATTCATGAAAGAGTGTGTATTAAATAAAAAAAATGGATTTTGTAATCACATCAAACTTCAAAGCTATGCATTTTTAAGGGGATGTCCATGAAAAGTATATGGAAACATTGATGCTCAAGCACAAAAAGAGGCTTAACCCTTATAAAGCATGATTGAAAATCAAAAATTATAGTTTGTATGCATCAAAATTTAGTCACAAAAAGAGTTGAATCCAATAGATTTGATTATGCTTGTTTTATAGTCTTGTATAAGAAGATTGCTACAAAAAACAAAATATTATTAATGTTTAGTTAACGAGTTTAATGGTTGACATTTAGGCCCACCTCAAACTTGTTAAGAGATTGGAGTAGATCGATGCCCAATGTTATCCTGTCAAAGACCAAGGATTTATCCTTTGACTGTGAGATCTAGACAAGACTAAACCAACTACCATATTCTGCCAGATAGTCGAAATACTAAACGTTTTGAAAAGTCACTGATAATTGGAAATAAACATGATTGTAAATGTAACATAACATGAATTCAAAACAAAAAATGGTCAGATCTCAATCATTCTCGAGGTCATGATATATTTTTCAAACCCTTTCAGGCTTTAGGCAATACGGTTCCTTTGGTTAAATCTGTTTTACTTTTAAAGTTTTATGGTTCTAACATTTGCCTCTTGTTGTCTTTAGTCAACATGACATTCAACGCACACTACACAATAACTATATAAGTTTGATTATGTATGTTTAAATATAGAATCTAGATTCTAAAAGATGAATGGCAATATGAAAAAAATATTTTATCATATGTGTGTTTGTGTGTGTGTGCGTCATTTCCTTGCCATATCGTATCCGGATTTTTTGAAATTTGTCGTATCTGTTTCAAACCTCGTATTCATATCCATTTTTGTATTTGTTTCAGTGCAACTTAGTCAGCAGCAAACAAAAAGGGACAGCAAGAGATATTTCAGTTGTAAATGAAATATTTCAACAACAAAAGGGAAAAGAAATTTCTGCAGAAAATGAGCAACAAGCAGAAGCGATATTTCAACAGAAAGAAAGTTGCAAATGCAGTAGACAAGAAATTATATTTGTAGAAAAATTCTGTTTCCCACCCCGGTTTTTTCAGTTTTCACCTTATTACTCCAAAATAATTAAATGCCCTTTCCCATATCCATACATTTAATAAACTGGAAAATAAATTTGCTGAAAACACAAATTCTGTAAATTTTTCAGAATGCTGAAAATGCAGAAATAAAATAACAGCAGTAACAAACAGTCATTCAACACATCATAACTCAGTAATTTTGGTCAAGGTGACCCTGGAAAAACCCCCTACAACTCTTGGGGAAAACTAGTTCGAAAGCTCCTTCTTATTTCTGGAAAAATGATTTTTACAGTGATAGAAATATTCAGCAAAATAAATAATTAGCAAACAGACTTTTACAACTTATCTCTTTTTCTGTGCTTAACCACCGCCTCGGAAAACGCACAAACAGCAAAACAGGATCAGCAATAAATGATGTACGGATTTCTCGATTTTCGTGCCAAATAACAGCCTTAAATGCTGCTGTACGGCCTGCCTAGAAAAGCGTGCAAGCTGTCCAAAAATCTGTTGTACGATTTTTGCCTTGAAATGCGTGCCAAAGGTACAGCCACTTGCTGTACGGCCTCCCTCAAATCTGCTCCTCGAAATCTGTGCAAATCTGCAGTGCAAATCTGCTGTACGGCCCTGCTGTACGGCCTAGCTGTACGGCCCTGCTGTACGGCCTAGTTGTACGGCCCTTCTTCCTCAAAAATCGTGCCAAAAATCTGCCTTGCTGTGTGCTAAAGCTGCTGAACTGTCTTGCTGAAAATGTCTTGCTGAAATGCTGCCTTGGAATGTGTGCCAAGCTGCTGCCTCCTTCTCCTCACTGCCCAGAAATCTCCTTGCTCTCTTTCTCTCCTTCTCCCAATCTGCTCATGAAAGAATGAATGACCTTTTCCTCCTTTTCCTCCTTTAACCTAACCCTAAGTGACTTTTGGGGAATCCCTAAATCCAATGGCTGAAATAGATTGAGATCTAGGGCCGAGATTAAATGCTCATTTAAATCTCACTTTCTATTTTTTAATTCACCCCACTTTAATAAAGACCCACTTAGTCTTTTATTTCCAAAGTCACTTTTTCCCTTTCTAATTTTATATTGACTTTATTAAAGTCACTTTAAAATTAGACTTTAGTAACTTTATCACTTAAAGTCACTTTTAAATTAGATTTGACTTTATAACTTTATAAAGTCACTTTAGTAACTTTATCACTTAAAGTCACTTTTAAATTAGATTTCACTTTATAAAAATTATAAAGTCACTTTAGGAGAAAAATTAAATTCTTTTGAACACTTTTCCCTAGGCCAAAGATCAAAGCCTTAGGGAACCACCTGTCCTCCGGTACCAAATTTCAACACTCCCTCTTACCGAGGAAGGTGTTCCTCACCACACCCATCTTGTCTCTGAAGTAGACATGTTTGCCCCGTGGTAAGGCTTTGGTAAGAATATCTGCAACCTGCTCATCAGTGGGAATATACTCAAGCTTCACAGCTCCCTTCTGAACATAGTCTCCGATGAAATGATATTTGATCCCGATATGCTTTGACCTGTCATGAAACACTGGATTCTCCGTGAGTTTAATGCAACTCTGATTATCACAGTAAATCACTGAAGGTCTCAACGGCTGACCAAATAAGCTAAACAACATCTTGCGAAGCCAGATGGCCTCACAACTAGCTCGACTGGCTGCCATATACTCTGCTTCCGCTGAACTCAATGCTACTGACTGCTGCTTTCGGCTGAACCATGACACAACCGCCGAACCCAACCCAAAACAGCACCCTGAAGTGCTCTTCCTATCAGAAGCACAACCTGCCCAATCAGAATCAGTGTAACCTGCCAATCTCACTCCATCCCCCTGCCCGTAGTCCAGACCATAATCCACTGTCCCCTGCAAGTATCGCAAAATGTGTTTTGCAGCCACCCAGTGAACCTTCCTAGGCTCACACATAAACTGACTCATCGTGTTGACTGCAAAACAAATATCTGGTCTAGTGTTGACCAAATACATCAAGGAACCAATCAGCTGTCCGTACAATGTGGGATCCACCAACTCGGAATCCGAAGCATGAAGCTTCTTCCAGTTGGTGATCATCGGTGTCGACATGGGTCTACAATCCTCCATGTGGAATCTGCCAAGGATGTCCACAATATACTTCCCCTGTCCCAGGAAGAAATGCCCCTCCTCCTGCCACACCTCCAAACCTAAAAAGTAATGCATCAAGCCGATGTCCTTCATCTCAAACTCCGCCGCAAGATCTCTCTTGCAGTGCTCTATGAGTCTCTCTGCACCTGTAATGACTAAGTCATCCACATACAGCACCAGAATGAGAGGCTCCTCACCTATCACAATATAGTAAAGGTTCGGATCTGCCTCACTCTTTGTGAAACCCATCTTCTGCAAGTAAGTGTCTATCCTGGAGTACCAAGCTCTGGGAGCTTGCTTCAGGCCATAAAGGGCCTTCTTCAGTCTGCACACATGGGACTCCTTCCCATGCACCTCAAAGCCCTGTGGCTGCTCAATGTACACCTCCTCCTGTATGAAGCCACTGAGAAATGCGGTCTTCACATCCATCCGGTGGATCTTCCAACCCATCTCTGCTGCTATCGATATAATGGAGCGGATCGAAGTATATCGAGCCACGGGAGCGAAGGTCTCCTCATAATCAACTCCCTCTACCTGGGAGAACCCTCTAGCCACAAACCTCGCTTTGAATTTCTCAATGCTGCCATCTGCAGCATGCTTTACCTCGTAAAGCCATCTGGAAGTAACCACGGATTTGCCCTCAGGCCTCGGCACCACCTCCCAAACATCATTCTTCATGATAGAAGAATACTCCTCCCGCATGGCCTCTCTCCAGACCTGCTGGCTAGCTGCCTCCTCATAGCTAGAAGGCTCAGAGTCAAGGATGCTGGTAGCCATTGCCATATAGCTACAAAACCTCTCAGGTGGTCTGCTCTCTCTGACCGGCCTCTTAGGCTCAGCAACAGATGTGGCATCTCTCAAGGTGTCCTGAAGCCACTTGGGCTTCCTCTTCCCCGAGTGCACTTCTCCCGCCTAGAGAATAAAAACTCCTCCTTCCTCAACATCGGAGCCCGAACTCCCGACCGTCCGTCCGCCGTCCTCCTCGCCCTCGCCCGAACCTCCGTAGCGTGAGGTACCGTGTGAATGTCCATCGCGGGACTCCCCGCGGAATCGCTCCGTGGACTCGCACTGCGTGCCGCCCATAGCACCACCCTCCGACTCGCGAGCCACTCCCCACTGACGGACCTGACATCGTCATAGATGTACCTCCGGATCCTCCTGATCCCTGCCCACTGGATCCCTGCGACTGACTCAACTGCTGCTGAGGGTCTGGCTGATCCAGATACTCTAACTCCCGTGACCTCCCAAAGGCCCTGTCCTCCTCGAACTTCACATCCCGCCTGACAACAACTTTCCTCTGCGCAGGAATGTAAATCCGAAAGGCCTTGGAGGTCTCACTGTAGCCCACAAAGATACCCTTCTTTGCGGTGGGCTCTAGTTTGGTCCTCTTCTCCTTGGGTATGTAGGAGTATGTCATGCACCCAAAGATACGAAGATGACCCATATCAGGCTTCTTCCCAGAAAAAGCCTCCTCCGGAGTCATGTGCCCCAAGGCACGATGCGGACTCCTGTTCTGCAAGTAAACAGCTGTGTTGCAGGCCTCTGCCCACAAAAACAATGGCAACCCCCGATCATGTAACATGGCTTTGGCAGCCCCTCCGATGGATCTGTTCTTCCTCTCTGCAACCCCGTTCTACTGGGGGTTGTAAGGAACAGTGAGCTCCCTCCTAATGCCTGCCTCCGCACAATAGTCAACAAACTCTCCAAGGGTGTACTCTCCTCCATTGTCCGACCTCAGGGACTTGATCTTCCGACCTGTCCGTGTCTCCACAAGAGCTCTGAACTCCTGAAACCGCTTGAAGACCTCACTCTTGGTCTTCAAGAAATAAATCCAGGTCCTCCTGGAGTGATCATCAATGAATAACACATAGTACTCATATCCACTCAAGGAAACATGAGACATCCCACCGCTCACATCGGAATGAATCAAATCAAGTATCCCAGTCGCTCTGCTGTCACTGCTGGGAAAAGGGGATTTGGCAAACTTGCCCATCGCACATCCTCTGCAAGTATCAAAGTGATCAATACTGAAATCTGGCACACCTGTAGTGATCTCCCGCAAAGTCCTCAAGGCTCCATGATGCATGTGCCCCATCCTGCGGTGCCAAATCTCACACTGCTCAGAACTGCTAGCTCTGCTGTCGGTACTGCTGCTCAATGCCAAAAGGGACCGAAATGCAAACTTGTACACCTTTGCATGGCGTACACCTATCACTCTAGCTGAATCAGCTGGAGTGCCCCCGGGATACATCAACACCTTGGGATACATCAACACCCGTCCTCCTCGAATAGTATCTCATATCCTCTCGTCCTCCAAAGTCAGATGGATATGAGGTTCTTCCTCATCCCTCGTGCACATAAAGAACATCTGACACCTTCAAGGGAGGTTTGGACCCCTCCGAAATGTCAATGTTCCCACACCGACTCAGCTTCTAACAACTCGTCATCCCCTAGCCACCTCTACATCGCCACTCGAAAGCTCTGAGAAGTACTCACGGACTCCTGTCATGTGACGTGAAGCCCCACTGTCCACATACCAGATACCCGAAGATGCTCCGCTAATCGAGGGAAATGCATGCTCCCTCCGAACCTCTATGGCAGATAATCCCGCAGTAAAGGACTCACACGCAGTGAACCCAAACTCCCGGTCAAAACGATCTGCAAAGTCCTCAACCTCTGCTGAAGCTGCCATGCTCTGGTTCTTCCCCTTCTTCTTCTTCTTCTCCGGACACACAACTGCATAGTGTCCCATCTTCTGACAATTCCAACACTTCACTTTGGAATAGTCCTTCTGTGTGTTATCCCGTTTACCTTTACCTTTGCCTTTGCCCCCACCGTTGCTTGTGGAAGCCTGCTTCTTCCCTTTGCCTTTCTTGCGTCCTGCCAACAGTGCTACATCCTCATCCTGCTCAACTGGCTTGGCTGCCCCAAGCCGACCTTTCCTGATCTCTGTCTGAATGCAATCATCCCAAAACCTCTCCCATGTGGGAAGGGTCTCACGTGCACAAACCCCATCAGCAAAGTTCATCCATGAACGGGGGAGGCCATTCACCGCAATCCGCACCAACTCAGTGGGTGGAATGGCCTCTCCAATCGCTGCCAACTCATCTCTCACATTAGTAATCTTTGTGAGATATCCAGCTGCACTATCAATCTTAGCCATCTTAATGTTCTTCAGCTTCTCCTTCAGGACCATTTTCCGGTTCTCATTGGTACTCTGGTAGAGGTTGGTCAATGCTGACCACATCTCATGGGCATTTCTCTTTCCTCTCACACGAGGAATGCAATGGTCCTTGATTCCATCTAGAATCAGTCTCTTACCCTTGTTGTTCTTTCTGTTATATGCTGCCAACTGAATAGGATTAGTAGGCACATTAACAGGCTGTTGTGTGGTATGAACCATGATATCCCAAACTTCCGCCTCCTCAAAGATACTCTGCATTCTCTCCTTCCAAACACTGTAATTTGTATGCCCATCCAGCCTATCCTCCACCCTCAATCCCAAAGACATTCTGCTGTCCTAAAACTGAAAAATAACACTGCTGTAGTAAAGGTAAAAATCTGCTGTTTGTGAAAAATCAGCTTGCTGGAATTTTCTGAGTGAAAAATCAGCAAGCTGTAATTTTCTTCCTTGCTGTCCCAAACTGCTCTTTCAGCACTCAACCTCTGATACCATGTAGAAAATTCTATTTCCCACCCCGGTTTTCAGTTTTCACCTTATTACTCCAAAATAATTAAATGCCCTTTCCCATATCCATACATTTAATAAATTGGAAAATAAATTTGCTGAAAACACAAATTCTGGAAATTTTTCAGAATGCTGAAAATGCAGAAATAAAATAACAGCAGTAACAAACAGTCATTCAACACATCATAACTCAATAATTTTTGGTCAAGGTGACCCTGGAAAAACCCCCTACAACTCTTGGGGAAAACCAGTTCGAAAGCTCCTTCTTATTTCTGGAAAAATGCTTTTTACAGTGATAGAAATATTCAGCAAAATAAATAATCAGCAAACAGACTTTTACAACTTATCTCTTTTTCCGTGCTTAACCACCGCCTCGGAAAACGCACAAACAGCAAAACAGGATCAGCAATAAATGATGTACGGATTTCTCGATTTTCGTGCCAAATAACAGCCTTAAATGCTGCTGTACGGCCTGCCTAGAAAAGCGTGCAAGCTGTCCAAAAATCTGTTGTACGATTTCTGCCTTGAAATGCGTGCCAAAGGTACAGCCACTTGCTGTACGGCCTCCCTCAAATCTGCTCCTCGAAATCTGTGCAAATCTGCTGTACGGCTGCTGTACGGCCTAGCTGTACGGCCCTTCTTCCTCAAAAATCGTGCCAAAAATCTGCCTTGCTATGTGCTAAAGCTGCTGAACTGTCTTGCTGAAAATGTCTTGCTGAAATTATGTGCTAAAGCTGCTGAACTGTCTTGCTGAAAATGTTTCGCTGAAATGTTGCCTTGGAATGTGTGCCAAGCTGCTGCCTCCTTCTCCTCACTGCCCAGAAATCTCCCTTGCTCTCTTTCTCTCCTTCTCCCAATCTGCTCATGAAAGAATGAATGACCTTTTCCTCCTTTTCCTCCTTTAACCTAACCCTAAGTGACTTTTTGGGAATCCCTAAATCCAATGGCTGAGATAGATTGAGATCTAGGGCTGAGATTAAATGCTCATTTAAATCTCACTTTCTATTTTTTAATTCACCCCACTTTAATAAAGACCCACTTAGTTTTTTATTTCCAAAGTCACTTTTTCCTTTCTAATTTTATATTGACTTTATTAAAGTCACTTTAAAATTAGACTTTAGTAACTTTATCACTTAAGTCACTTTTAAATTAGATTTGACTTTATAACTTTATAAAGTCACTTTAATAACTTTATCACTTAAAGTCACTTTTAAATTAGATTTGACTTTATAACTTTATAAATTCACTTTAGGAGAAAAATTAAATTCTTTTGGACACTTTTCCCTAGGCCAAAGATCAAAGCCTTAGGGAACCACCTGTCCTCCGGTACCAAATTTCAACAATATTTTAGTAAAAAGAGAGTTGCAAATCAAGCGGACAGCAAGCTCTGTTTCAGCAGAAAGAGAGTTGCAAATGGAGCGGACAACAAGCTATATTTCAGCAGAAAGAGAGATACAAATGGAGCAGACAACAAGAGATATTCTTGTAGAAAGAGCGTTGGAAATGGAGCTTGTATTCACGAAAGCTCTAATACCATGTTGTAATTCTGATGTTCTATGTTGTTACAATCAATTAAATCCACAACTCCTTTATGCTGCAAAATAAGTTAAGTAATTGTAGATAGAACATAAACCATATGCACAATGGAAGACATCCAAGAATTCAAAATGAGACACAAAGAAGTTAGGTCAATGACTAGGGAAAAACCCACAAGGGGAAAACTCAACCAGATTCTTCTCCAATTAAAAATCAATTGCTCAGCAGAGGTACAAAGTACAATGAGAGAATGAAGAAGTTCACCCACATCTAAAGAAGATCTCTGGTAGTAGTAGTTGATGCAAAAGTCATTAAAGTCATTAAAGTGTCTCAGATAGTGCAAGAGGTGCGTAAGAGCATTAAAGAGAGAGAGAGTAACATATGCATTAATTGAGGGGAGTTACATATGGCATGATTGAGTCTCATGATTGAGAGACTTGAATTTCTTTTAAATACTAATATAATAATATATCATAAAGAGGATAATAGTAAACTAATAATACTAATAATATTGATGATTAAGTTAAAAATCCAACAACTGAGATTCATCAAGGACAAGTTAAGTGATTTTCCATCATGTATATATGATTACGAATTGATGGAAGGTGATTTACTATTATTGGAAAGTCATGGTTGGAAAGATAGACATGACTTTCTATTTTTAGAAAGTCACTTTATAAAGGTCAAAAATGAAATTTTATTCAAGGAAATTCATCCCATAGCTGCCAATTTTCAACATGGCTCTTCCTGGAAATTCGCGCTACCCTCTAGAAACTCGTTCTTCCTCCTGGAAAACTTGATCTGTCCTCTCGACAATTTGCACTGCCTCATGGAGAACCCGCACCTCCTTTGGCAAACTCGCACTGGCCCTAGAAGACTTGCACTACCTCTCGGAAATAATCTTGGCTTTTACAGTTCTACCACTAGGAATTTACTGAGTAACTCAGCCTCTTCCTGAATATTTCGACCTCATTGGAAAAACTCGGCCTCCTATAGAAAATAACCGATACCAAACCGCTCCGAATAATCTACCCTCAAACACTGCTATTGAAACCCTCATAGTATCGCACCGAAAATCACCCACTCAATCCAAAGTTTCCCATCGATTACCTTTATAATCTGTCATTCACAAATGAATGGCCACGATTAAAAATTCACTTGATCCAATCGATGGCTAAAATCATCTTAGAAACTTTCCATAAGCTTCTAGAGGTAAATTGATCTTATTCCAACAAATATCAATTAATTATTCACTTTCCCTAAGTTTAGACTAGGTAAATATTTAAAAAATCACTAGTTGACATAATTAATATATTTTTCCTAACAGAAACTTAGGAAAAATTACATGGGCATGGAGATAATTAATCCTCTACATTCCTAGCCTCAATGACACCTCTAAAGACTAGAACACCTGTACGAGCTACAATATTTAACACAACATCTCTATTTTAATAACCATCAATCTCAGAAGCTCTATTAATCGGACAGATATGATTGAAGAGATGTCGTTTTCCACACCATATGAGGTAGAAAACGTTTTTCAATTCTAAGATATCATATGTAAACTAAAATTCATCTTGCTAACAATTAACAATATTGAGCGTGGTCCACTACATTAAACATAAATGAGAGCATCAATAATCTGACACTGAAGTTACAGCACAATGAAATCAAACATATCAATCACCATCTACTCAATATTTTTCACCCTAGACTCTAGAGACCCAAATGGGGCTAACTCTATTCATCTTAGCAAACTCTAGTACAATACTTTCCTGAATTTCTATGTCTCTTCCTCCTTAGGCCAAAAGAGACCCTTTACAAATAAAATTCATGAGAGAAATAGAAGAGATGGGGAGTAAGGGAAAGCCAATAGCCACGGCCCTTCTCTTCCTTTTCCTTGGCCTTCTCTCCTATTTGTTTTTTTCTTTTCATTTAATTATATTTTTCACACATTTGTCTTATTCACACCGCATTTTCATTGTTTTTCCATGGCTTGAGCATTGCATAACTTTTATTAAATGCCCAATTTCCTGCAAGTACTAAGTCCTACCCATTCAATGGTTTAAATCCATTTCAGATCATCACCCAAGATGGATAAATCCAACACCTATTTCACCTATATCTATGTTATGAATAAAATATTTATAAAATAATATAAATATAAATAATAATGATAATTGTAATAATGAATAATTAACTAGTAATTAGTATTAAAAAGGCATGTCTCTAAAGACATGATTGTTTGTGAAGAGGTACCTGCCTAGTTATATAAGCAGGCCCTCACCTTCATTTGTAATCATCTCACTTATATTCAAATATTCTTATATAATATATTATTCTCCTATCATGGATGTTTATATATTTTAAATCTTCTAAAGTAGTCTGTTGCGTATACCAACTTTATTCGTTGCATTGGTATCAGAGCATTCATCTGAGTATACGAACCTTGCTCATTACATTGGTATCAGAGTTCTACGATCATCTGGTTGCTCAACCTCTACACAGAGCCAGTCTGATTCAGCGTTTAGCCATCAACTTTCTACCAACTTTGTTGTCGTTGTGATCAAAGTGTTTCGCTATATTGTTCTGGAAATTCTCCATTTTTTCCATCAGACCTTTGGCCATTAAAAAAAAGGGAAATAACAAAAAAAGAGAGAGAAAGGAAATATTAAAAATAAAAACATAAAAAATAAAAATTTAAACAAATATCAAAATTTATATATATTTATATATAAAAGAAAAAGAAAAAAGAGTATATAATTAAAAATAATAATAATAGTAATAATAATATATTTTTAAAAAATTATAAAAAAGGATTTTTAAAAAATTAAAAGAAAAGTCAAAAAAAGTATATAAATTTAAAAATAAAAATAAAAATAAAAATAAAATCAATAAAACGTCCACACCACCCTTGTTTGTATGATGATCACCTCTGTCCATGCCACTCGTATATTTGTTGCTACGGCAACGAACCGCGACCAAGTCTGACGACCAACCGTGCTAACCCACACCACCAGTCGTGAACAGACCCGCCATTCTTATTTTTTTGTTGTCATTTCCTCCATACATAGCCACTTCTACTGCCCTATCGCACTACAGCCTTGTTGTACATCTACGCCCCTGCAAATTTTCCCCTATTCGTATGTACCTCTATCCAAATCATGTAGTTGTGTACCAATTCTGTACAGATATTCAAGTGACCATTTTTTCAAAGTTGTGACTTTTCAAACGATAATCATTAAAGAAATTTCAACATCGAATTGAATGTACATTGCTCCCTGCTTCGTTCCGTAAAAACACGTCTGTACACATCTGAGGAAATTAATCATAAAAAAAGTTATATTAAGATTTTATGTAACTTTAATCAAAGGTATTAGAGGTTAAAACGTGCTTTGAATATCATCCAAAAAATTAAAAGGTATTAAAGGGATCCTTTTTAAAGTTTAAGTTCATTAAAAGGACCCTAAGTTCCAAGTACAAAGTTACAAAAAGAAATATAATATTACTTTTTAAAAAGTTAATATATATATATATATATATATATATATATATATATATATATATATATAAGTGAAAAGGTATTTGAGATAAAGAAATGAATTATTATAAAGAAGTTCTAGTAAGTCGAAAATATTCATAATTATATTAAAGCAATATTAAGTTTGACGAAAAGGAAAAGGGTATTTAAAAAAAAAATATTGTGAATTATGGACCAAAGTAAAATGGAGATCAATAGTGGACGATTTTTAGAAACCTCCCTCAACTATGCTAAGGTGTTATTTAAATTAAGGGAACTCTCGCAGGAAAAGATGTTACTATTTCTATCTCTCCCGCTGAAAGTAAAAATTATATAAACACTAAAATTGCAAACCAATTGGTGATTCTTGAGTCAAATACAATCGAAAAATTAGATTTCTTGGACAAAAAACAATACGAAATAACTGATTTACAGTTAAACATTGGGGAGTATACATTTATATCGAAATTCTTTGTTCAATCCCTATGGAATGATCAAGGTGACATTAGTATGGGATCACCCTGGATAGAAACACTAATATCCTTTATCCTAAATACAAAATAGAAGTTTTTAACATTTTCCTACAAGAAGAATAAAATAACACTCCAAGATGTTACAATGAAGCTAGATTCAATAACACCAGAAGAAACAAGATATCTCAAAAGTAATTTTTCAAGAAAGTAAAAAGGAAATACAAAATATGCAAAAGGAAGTTGACAAAATCACCGCTGACAAAAACAAAGAAGTTTCCTCGCTTAAAGACCATAGCGAAAAATTACTAACACAAATTAAGAAGCTTAAGAAAGACAAAAAGTCATTGGAAAACAAGGTACAACAACTTATTGAGAAGGAAGCGTTGAAATCTTCAAATGAAGAAATACAAGTTGAAGAGAATGGAATGAATTTTGATCCAGTGAATATCTCAACTCAAGAAGAAGACAAGCCAGTTGAAGAAAATTATAAAGCCTTGTTGGTTTCAAACTGGACACATTTGGCTCCCTCTCAATCGCTTACATACATGCAGATGTGGGCCGAAAATATTTCTAAGATAAAGAAAGTCACAAAAGCTTGGGCAGGAGCTTTTAGAGCCAAACAACAAATTTCTTTAAAAAACACAAACGCTGAGATAGATGAGCTATTCAAACAGAATTCTTCGGGTATATTGTCAGAAAGAGAATTGGAATCATTAAAGACACTAGAACTAAAACGACATGATTTTCTCAAAAAAGAAGAGCAGTTATGGCGTCTTAAAAGCCGCACGATTTGGATCAAGGAGGGTGACAATAACACAAATTTTTCATCAATTTGTTGCTCACAGAAGAAACAAAAATTCTATTTTTGAAATAAAATCCCCATCCGGAGTCTTGATTTGATCCTCTGACAAAAAAGCAAAGGCAGTAGTTAATCATTTTAAAGAAGTTTTTACAGCTCCATAAGGTTGTCCCATTCAAGAAATTTTATAGGTTCTACATTTGTTTCCCCGTATGATTACTGATGAAATGAACGAAGCACTCACTAAAGAAGTGGACGAAAAAGAGCTTGAACATATCCTTAGAAGCTTCAAAAAAGGAAAAAGCTCTGGACCTGATGGCCTAACGATCAAATTCTTTCTTGGTTTCTTTGATTTATTGAAGGATGATATGCTCTTAGTGATAAAGGAATCACAAAGATCTGATAAAGTCTCGAGTTCTTTAAACTCGACGTTCATTACTTTGATCCCGAAAACATCCTCTCCCACAGCTTTTGACGAATTTCGCCCCATTTCGTGTTGCATCCTGATCTACAAATTAATTTCCAAAACTATTGCTCAGCGTTTAAAGCCGATATTAAGTTGCATCATATCGGAAGAACAGTTTGGATTCCTATACAAAAGACAAATACATGATGCAGTTTCATTAGCTCAGGGAACCCTACACACAGTTCATCTCAACAAAAAGCAATCCTTCACCTTAAAACATGATCTGTCAAAGGCATATGACAAAGTAAATTGGACTTTCCTCGGGCTTTTGCTCATCCAAATTGGCATCGCAATAAAAGCAGTAGAATGGATTATGGGTTGTATTCAATCTACTATATTTGGTGTCTTAATAAATGGGCCACCCTCCTCCTTTTTTCGTGCCTCTAGAGGCCTCAGACAGGGATGTCCACTCTCTCCCTTTTTGTTCCTGTTGATTGTTGAAGCCTTAAGTCGATTATGCAATCAAGCAAAAGCAAGTGGAGGTCTAAAAGGAATTCACTTAGCAAGTGTGGAGTCCCTCACCCACATCCTCTTTGTGGACGATATTCTCCTATTTTGTGAGGCTACTGTTGAGAATGCCAGTACTCTTCAAAATATTCTATCCCTCTTTCAAAAAGCAACCGGAAAGCAAATTAACATTGAAAAATCTTGCATGGTTCACAATAGCGTACAAGATCATATATTATCTCAAATCAAGCTCTCTCTCCCCTTCCCCTCTTGTGGATGGGAATTGGGTTTTAAATACCTGGGCTTTGTTTTAAAGCCAAACTCATATGTATTCAAAGATTGGTTATGGCTATTTCAAAAGGTTGAAAAACGAATCATGCATTGGACAAATCGTTTTCTCTCCAGGGGAGGACGTTTGGTTTTACTCAAATCTGTTCTTCAAAGTATACTAGTGTATTGGGCTACCATTGCATCAATTCCAAACAAAATTCGAAAAAAATGTTTCTCCTTTCTATGGACCGCAAGCAAAATATCTCAAGGGATTCCTCTGGTGAAATGGTCGAACCTTGCCTTCCCAAAAGAATTGGGAGGTTGGGGGGTCAAAAATCTGCCGACTTTTTGCCTTTCTCTAGCTACAAAATCATTGTGGCGGTTAACTGAAAACCCGGAATCTCTCTGGGGTAGAATCTTGCGAGCAAAATACATTCCAAACCAAACACTTGTTTCTTGGTTCAGATCTCCAAATAAATCCTATAAAATGCCTCCATTGGATGGAAGGCAATGGTCTTGGCTTTCCCCCTCATCGGTCAATGGACGGCATGGAGTATAGGAAATGGGAAACAAGTGCGCATTGGCCTAGACCCATGGGTAGGTATGGGAGATGAATACCACCTACCACAAAGCCTGCTTTCGACTCTAAATAATAAACACATTCATACCATCGCGGACGCGGCTCCTTCTACTCCTCAAGAATGGGGTATTCCTGGTTGGAAGGATGCTCCCTCTTTGGGGCTACAAAATACCCAGGCAGCAGAATGGAATTCATTTATTTCTTTATTAGTAAGTAATTTTATTCACCTGGACCATGATGCTGAGGATTCTCTGGTCTAGACAAAGAACGGTATTAATGGCACTTACACGGCGAAACAAGGATATAAAGCCGCGATGGAATCCATGATCGAAGGGTAAACATCTTTCTGGCAAATACCACTGTGGAAATCTCCAGGCCCTTTAAAATCGAAATTAGCTCTCTGGTGGACCCTCAAAAATCGTCTCTTAAATTGGGACAATTTACAACATCGTGGTTGGGAAGGCCCTAACCGATGCTTCCTCTGTGTTAATGCAGCTGAATCTTGTGCTCATTTATTTTTCTTTTGTTCGTACGCAGAAACCATTTGGCAACGATCCTCTTCCGCAATCTCTGCTCCTAGCCAGGCCCTGGCGGACTCCTTCAAATCAAGATTGATGCAGTGGTGGAAGGAACCCGAGGTAAGCTCTTATTCAGCTTTCCCTTCATTATTCACTTATGGCATTTGGTGGGCTCGTAACATGGCCATTTTTAATGACAAGTTCATTCCTCAAGAGCTGACTGCGGCAATGATTGTACAGTGGGCATCCGAGCACAAATGCCCACCCAAGCTGACCAAATTCCATTCAGTGGTGCCTCCTATTATCGATAAAGGCTCTCTGTGGATGTTTTTCGATGGTGCAAGTCAAGGCTCTCCTCCTTTGGTAGGCACAGGGGCAGTTCTCCATCTCTCTCCAATTTCCAAATTTCACATTACTTTTGCTCCAGGCCACGGTTCTAAAAAAAAGTTGAGCCTGCTTCTCTCTGGGCGGTTCTTCATGTGGCAAAAAGCAAAAATATTATCTCATTAAAGTGTTTTGGAGATTCAAAATTAGTAATCGACTGGGCACAAAATCATTCCCAGATAAATTTGCCGCATCTTCAAGCCATCCTTCGAAGCATTTGGAATCCTATGAAAGATTTCCAACAACTCACATTCAGGCATGTACACCGTGAACTTAATATGGAAGCTGACGGTCTGTCCAAAGCGGCCCTCTCGCTTCCTTCGGGAACAATAAAAATAGTAGATCTCTCTTCCAACTCGGAGGAGATGTGCAGGGTTTAACTCTTTTTTGTTTTTTCAAGGGGGTTTTTAACGTTCTACATACACTACGAAAAATTTTGATGACATTCTCAGGAATGAATATATCAGGACAGGGTTTTAATCTGAATTACTCCCTTAAGGAGAACATATAGCTTAAGGAGCACTCGTAAACAACCCCTTCTAGGGGTCGATCTGTTATTTTTACTATAAAAATAAAGATTTTTTTCCAAGGGAAAAAAAATAAAATATATATATATAAGTGAAAAGGTATTTGAGATAAAGAAATGAATTATTATAAAGAAGTTCTAGTTAGTCGAAAATATTCATAATTATATTAAAGCAATATTAAGTTTGAG
Organism: Pinus albicaulis; assembly: GCA_034641835.2. Lineage (NCBI taxonomy): Eukaryota > Viridiplantae > Streptophyta > Pinopsida > Pinales > Pinaceae > Pinus > Pinus albicaulis. The sequence goes on along the minus strand of CM076580.1, from coordinate 625,887,164 downwards.
GAAAAGGAAAAGGGTATTTAAAAAAAAAAAAAATTGTGAATTATGGACCAAAGTAAAATGGACATCAGTAGTGGACGATTTTTAGAAACCTCCCTCAACTATGCTAAGGTGTTATTTAAATTAAGGGAACTCTCGCAGGAAAAGATGTTACTATTTCTATCTCTCCCGCTGAAAGTAAAAATTATATAAACACTAAAATTGCAAACCAATTGGTGATTCTTGAGTCAAATACAATCGAAAAATTAGACTTCTTGGACAAAAAACAATTTGAAATAACTAATTTACAGTTAAACATTGGGGATTATACATTTATATCGAAATTCTTTGTTCAATCCCTATGGAATGATCAAAGTGACATCATTATGGGATCAACTTGGATAGAAACACTAATATCCTTTATCCTAAATATGAAATAGAAGTTTTTAACATTTTCCTACAAGAAGAATAAAATAACACTCCAGGATGTTACGATGAAGCTAGATTCAATAACACCAGAAGAAACAAGATATCTCAAAAGTAATTTTTCAAGAAAGTAAAAAGGAAATACAAAATATGTGAAGGGAAGTTGACAAAATCACCACTGACAAAAACGAAGAAGTTTCCCCGCTTAAGAACGATAGCGAAAAATTACTAACACAAATTAAGAAGCTTAAGAAAGACAAAAAATCATTGGAAAACAAGGTACAACAACTTATTGAGAAGGAAGCGTTGAAATCTTCAAATGAAGAAATACAAGTTGAAGAGAATGGAATGAATACTGATCCAGTGAATATCACAACTCAAGAAGAAAACAAGCCAGTTGAAGAAAAAACACACTCAGATGTTGCATTTTGACGATGAAAATTCCAAATGAAAATTTTGTAACCAACTTAATGACATTAGAGCCTGAAGTAAATCAGAATATTTCCACACACATGATAAGGAAAATTCAAACTAAAAGAACTCCTCATCTACATCCATTATCACAAGAACAGACATCTCAATCAATCTAAGAATCTGTATCACTCAAAACATAAACAACAAACTTATGTTCCAAAGAATACTGAAGTTTCAAGAATTCAATTAAGTGACAACAGTTCATTACAAGTTTCTAGTAACCGAAAGATTCCACAGAATATTGATTTTGGATGATCAGATCCCTTCCCAGTTTGACAATTATGTCTTTAAGCCTTAAGGACATGACCATTTACCAGCCTAGGTATATAAGAAGCTCTCACCTTCATTTGTAATCATCTCACTTGTATTCAAATATTCTTATATAATATATTATTGTCCTATCATAGATGTTTATATATTTCAGATCCTATGAAGTAGTCTGTTGTGTATACGAACTTTGTTCGTTTCAATCTTCTAAAAAAATTGAACTTAATTGTATTTCTCCATGTGTTTGTCTAACTGGACAATTCTAACGAGTCTGTTTCTGCTGATCATGATATATTGCAGAATCACAATTATTCATTTAATAAAAATAAAAATAAAAATTACTCCTCCAGAAGTGAAAGAAATTTGAATCAACTAAAGTTTAAAGACAAGCCTCAAAGTTTGATGTCCCTCTCCAATGAAAATACTTCAGGATCTTATGAAATCAATGTCTATGAGTTAGGCAAGCTCAGAAAGAAAAGAAAAAGGTACACCAACGAAGAAATATTATTCAGAAAGGTTCATCCCTGAAACCTCCATATGTCAAGTGTGTCAAAGACAATTTTCATTATTCTTGAATTTTATAGACCTTGAATTCTTGAATTTCATTATTCTTGGAATTTTAGTGTGAGAAAAAGCAGATGATTTCAAACAAACTCATTTTGTTGCCAAAAGAGAATAGAAGCCACAAGCACCTAAGCTACATTGTGCCAATTTTCTCAAAATTAATTTAGCATGTATAACTGCCTTACCATAGCAATACCAGAAAAGAAAAAGGTAACTAAACAAAGAGACTGGCTACCAAGTCACCAAAAAGCAAACAAGTGTAAGGTAACAGATATACCTAATAACTGTTTCCTCCCTTTGCCATGTGATTTCTGATCTTTCTTATTGACAAACACAAAGGGATCACGAGCCTTTCTTCCAGAAGTATCACCCTCAGTACTTTTTGCGGATATGCCATTGTCATCAGGCTTGACATGAGATTGGTGCATACTTTTCTTCTTAATTTTGAAAGAAGCTCTCCTTCAAAGCCAACCAGGAAATCATCAAGCAAAGACTAAAATGTATGTCGGATGCATAAGCAGATAAAATGTCTTAGTTACCTATTCCGAGAATATTGTGTCTTCTCTTCTTCCAATATACCAATGTTGCCAATGTCGGCTCCCTTTATTCTAGACCTGGTAATATCAAAGAAAATCAAAAATAATTTAAAGGAATCACCAACAACATAATCATTTTACTAGATAGCTTTCACACTTGCCAATTTTTTTTGGTAATTTCAGAAATCCTTTTCCATTATCATACAATCAAAACTAAAATGATGATACAATTCAAAAGGTAATAACTTCTTTATCAACTACCAAGCAGAAGTTCATTTACCAGTGTTCTTACATCTACATCATACATGATGATGATAACTATACTTCAGAAGAATTTACACCTTTAAAAGATAAGAAATAGAAATGCCCTCCCAATGCTAATTTCAAACAAGCTATAATTAATAAGAAGAAACTTCAGCCAACGGAGCTTTGCTTCACTGAGTATTAAGCTATCTACCAGTTTCTTCTCACTGTAGTCTGCCCTACCTAAATGGCACGCTCTTATACATAGGGCTAAGGCTGGGTGCAACTCCCAGGCAATTTGGCAGAATTGACACCCCTCAGAACCTGACAATTAAGTGGAAGGAAGTCATACTATGCAGTGCAGGCCGTTGGGCCATGTTTCTATAAATCACTTCCCAAAAGAAAAACATGGAACTTCCGCCTCACAAATTACAAGATTGAAAAAACACTAGTTAACCTGATACAGTATTTGTCCATCACCTAAAGAAAAAAGGAAAAAACACAATTATTTCAATTATTTGACTTTGGCACACACAGCATATAAGCCTTCTTCAAGTCCATTGTTCACACCAATGACTACAATGGGGTCACTCTTTCATCCCTTTCTTACTAGACCTGCAAATCAAATAGAATCATAATGTCCACCGTGTTATCTGCTAGGTCACACCAAGCAAAGTCTGAAGACCCCATGGCCCAATGTACAAGGCATTCATCAAACTTTTCAGAAGTACAGAAGTCAACAAGCACCTGTTGACCTTTTCTCTCTCCTCTTTCCACTTTCTTCTCATTCAAATATTGCAACCCTACTGGGAATTATATCAAATGTCGCTAGTATGATGAATTGTTGTAACAGACTTAGGCAACTTGGGACTCGATCAACAAGTGAATACACTCTAGAGTGGTTTTTTCACTTAGCTAATTATTCTCGCTTTTCAGCAATGAATAATTCCCTGAATTTTTTCACTCACACACCTCCAAAGCTAGAGTGACAGCTTGATGATTGAGCCTTGGGTCTGTCCTAATACCTAGAGTCGATGTATATTATCATACTAGGACATAACTAAAGTGTCACGAAATTTGATTAGGTTTTTTAATGATTTTTTAATTTATTAAAAATTCTCACATGATGTGATTTTTAATTAAATTCCTGGTAACATTGTAAATAAGTGAGCCTAGGAGTTATTGGGGGTGTATAAGTACTTAAAAACATAGTATTAAAAACCGGCCAGTTCGAACTGATAACCAGTCAAACCGATCGGTTCATTGGCCGACCAGGTCAAACCAGCACAAAAACCCGGTTCAAGGCCTTGTTTTGCCCAAAAATCAGAAAAACCAGCGCTAACCGGCCGGTTTAGGACGGAACCGACCGGTTTATGGTCAAACCAGTCGGTTCACTGCCAAGGCTGCGGCAGACCCACATGACATGGTTTAGGAAGGTTCCAAGGGTTTCTTGGAGGGAAAGTAAAGGTTGTTTCCCTCCAAAAACACCCTCTCCAACCCTTTAAAAGAAACTCGCCCCCCTCATTTGCCTCACACATCTCATTTGGAGTTTTTGTGAGTTTGATTGGGAGCTTGGAGAGTGTTGATTTTTTGCTAGAGTAGTGGAACAACAGAGAGTTTTAGCTAAGTAGTAGCCATCATGCCTCCAAAAGCCAAGGATACTGCATGGGCTCATTGTGAAATGATTGATGGCAAAATGAGCTGCAAATATTGCCAAAAATCTATTGCAAGAGGGGGTATTAACAAGTTCAAGCAACACTTGGTTGGGATAGGAGGCCATCTAAAGCCATGTGGAGCACCAAATGAAGTAATAGGGCATATTAAGACAAAATACCTTTAGAAGTCTGAGACTCAAGTCACTGAACCAATAGAGAAGTTTGAAATTCAAGCAGTTGCAAAGTTTGGGAGTCAAGACTCAACCAACTGAGATTGATCATGATGAGAAGTTTCAAGTGATAATGTTGATCATTAATATCATATATGTAGATTTATAGTAGGCTAGTGGCCCCATAGTTTGTAGGCTTTGTTTTTGAACTCTAGAGGCCATTTAGAGCCTCATTGATTATATATTTTGTTGCTAATATGTATTGCACTTGGTGCCATTTTGATATATTCACCTTTACATGGTATATATATGAACAAACTTTGCATATTTTGTGTCTATGGTTTGGAATCATGGTTTTAAATCTTAAAAATAGTTTTTTTCATTAAAAATTAATTATTTCATGTGCTTTTTTAAAATCGTTCATTGAGATCTAACCAGTCCAGGTTTGACCGGTTCCGGTTTGAAACCAGGTTTATTAGGTGGACTGGTCCGGTCACTGGTTCCAGTTTTTAATACTATGCTTAAAAATCATGCTCTCCATCCCAACATTCTTTGAATGTCTACTTTGAGGGTCAAAAATTGACTTCTGACCCTTCAAAACCCATTTTTCCTAATGATAGTGGCGAAAAGTGGCATTAAAATTGAAAAACTTAAATCACTGGTGGACAAAATAAATATTTCCACAAGCCAAACAGACAAGAAAATGAGGTGGAAATTCAAACTCAAGTCAAAGTGCAAGTGGAAGGCTGATTGGGCAGCCATTTCATCACCACAAATTGAGGGATCCATTGGGCCAAGTCAACAACCAGTTTGAGGCCCACAAGTTGCCTAGTAGCCAGGTCAAAGTTTCCTAAGATTAGCACAGATTTGATGGGATAAACCAAGTTCAGTTGGCTCAGAAATTTGTGGAGTTTGTCTCCACCTTACTCCACTTTCCTACACACACTGGCACACGTCAGCCAACCTGCCAGTTCTCACTCATACGCAGGCTGTCAAAGGAAACCCACACCGTCAGTTAGCAACTCTTTCCAGCATCTACACAGGCAAATTGGGAGGATGATTTTGCTTGAGCATGCTCCCAGATTTCGTGGGAGTTATCTCCCCCTCCACTATGCTTATCTCACATGCGGCATCTTCAAATAAACAGTGCTGATCCTCAAAGGGAATACGCACAACCAGCAAGAACAAGTACGCACCAGTCAAAGGGTACATGTGGACAGCTACAGTACAGCAGTCTCTTTGACATTTGGAAAATCGATTTGGTCATTGGGATTATGATCGCCTCTCCACTTCACATTGCATATTCACATTGGGATTTCCTCCAATTTTTGTATAAATGTAACCCATGGGCTCATTGTTTCTCATGGTTGAGAAACTGTTGCTTGGGAAAACTCTGTTGGATTATGTATTCTTTCTATTTCTCTAATAAAATTGAACTTTGAAGACTTTGGAGGTCAGAAGGTGCTTTGTCTTGCTTGTGGATGAAGGTAACTTGTTGATTTTCTAGTTTGTTTCATATCTTGTATGCTTAGATCCTTGGAAGGCTAGTATTATCTCAAGGAAGTCGTTAGCAAGTATTTGTTTTTCGCTTGGTAAACTTGGCATTTGATCTAGTCATTGTAGGTACTTGTGAATAGCATGCATTGATTACTTTCTCTTGCAAAGTTTCCAGTGATTGTTAACAAGTGTGTGGAGGAGTTTTGACGTGTATTTGCAGGCTACCTCTAATTTACAAGCAGACTAAAAGTATTCATTCAACCCACTTCCAAGGGCTTTCATATTGTGTTCTTAGAAGAGATTTTGAGAGCGCTCCACTAGCTCCAATTCGGTTTTCTTCCATCAATCAAATTTCTATACAAAATTTGGTTACATGTTTGGGTTTGCTATTTGAAAATCAGAGCATTGAACTCAAAATTGGACCATTGTTTCAACAATGGTTATTTCTTGATCCAAAGGAAGCAAGCTTGCTTGTTCCTTTTGATCAAAATCTAAAAAATTTCTAGTTCATTTGAAATTTAGTTCCATCTTTCTCTAGAACCTCTCAGATCATTCTAGGTTCTCATTTGTCTCACGCATTAAATCATTCATGGTAACTAATTCACTTATCTTTTTTCATTGTTTTATTTGCAGAGGTTGAGGCTGCTTGTTGGGCAGATTTCAAGCTCTCTCTAATGCAACCATAAAGAGCAGATTTTTTCCACAAGGAAGACTGATTTTCTCTGCTGATTGTGGGCACACTTGCCATCAATCTTTAGGACTGGTATTTTGCATTTTCCGGCAGCGAATCAGCCCCTCTTTTGCGACTGATTTGATAGCCTTTTCAGGCATCTCTTTGAATGTTTGGGGCAGCAAAAGTTGATCTCTTGGGCAGACTTGAAGCTTCCTTTCTCCTTCAAGCTTGATGCCTCCAAAACACTCATCAAGGGAACCTTTAAGCTAAACCATTGTAACTTACCATTCTTGGGACGATTCTTTTAAATTTTAAGTGAGTATTCTTTCCTTTTGCATTTAGGGTTGTGGAGCTTGAGGCTGCTCGTTGGGCAGATTTCAAGCTCTCTTTAACGCAACCATAAAGAGCAATTTTTTTCCATAAGGAAGACTGATTTTCTCTGCTGATTGTGGGCACACTTGCCACCAATCTTTAGGACTGGTATTTTGCATTTTCCGGCAGCGAATCAGCCCCTCTTTTGCGACTGATTTGATAGCCTTTTCAGGCATCTCTTTGACTGTTTGGGGCAGCAAAAGTTGATCACTTGGGCAGACTTGAAGCTTCCTTTCTCCTTCAAGCTTGATGCCTCCAAAAAACTCATCGAGGGAACCTTTAAGCTAAACCATTGTAACTTACCATTCTTGGGACGATTCTTTTAAATTTTAAGTGAGTATTCTTTCCTTTTGCATTTGGGGTTGTGGAGCTTGAAGAGCCAAACTCAAAGGTGACTAGTAATTTTCTATTTGTATTAAGCTCTCTCTCTTGTAACAAAATTCTTTGGGAAGCGTGCCATTCCCCTTTGAGGGAAACATTTGTAAGCTTTTCCCAAAGAACAAAAAACTCCATTTTGATACCTCATTTTACGAGAGGGATTCTAACTCTAATAAAGGACTAACATTTTCTCTTGGAAGCTTGGGGATCTTGTCCCCTTGGCATCCCTTTCCCCAATTGGGGAAGGTGTCCATGCATGCTAGATTGAGTAACTATTGGTTTCATCTCTTAGGTTTGCTTAAATGATCTAGATTGAAATATATTTTCTTTCATTAGTTTTATTTTTATGCACACATATCCTTTTCAATTTGCATTTCATTTCACATATTGTGTATTCTAACTTGCTAAATGAGCTTAAGTAGTTTTAATTGTCTTATTATCTCTCCATTGTAATCATTTCTATTTTGCATATTATCTTTTAACTTGCTAGTTCTATTACATCTGAGTTTATTTTTGCATTTAGATTAATTAACCTCCAGGTTAACTGGTTGTAAAATTTAATAGGGCCCCTTTTCACCCATCTCTTTTTCCGAGTTTGGAGACGGTAAACACCCAACTTGCTAAATCATGTTGGGGAAACCCAATGTTAGATCTACTTGCGATTGGGCTGACTTGTGAAATCAGGTGCGTACTCATTGAAGCTAAGCTTCACCACAATGGATCTCCTTGAAGCTATCATTATCTTTGCTAGGATAAAGGTTCGGAGGAAAAGTTCAACATTAAATTAGGTGCAATCTCTCTAATTTACATTAACTCAAGAGACAAGCTAACTAATTCTAAAACCAACCAAGAGGCAATTCATCACACTTTATATTTGCATTGTGTACTTGATTGAGATATCATTTGCTTTTGCTTTACAAGTTTTCTACAAATTGGCAAGTTCTTATTTTAAAGAACTTTTGCTTCAAAGCTCTTCTTTCAAGTACTTTGCTTTCAATTCTTGTCATTTCCAAGTACTTTACTTTTCTTGCAAGCATCTATTTGGATTATTGGCACTATTCGATTTATAGATCATACCTTTACATTACTTAAGTTTTTCATTCATTTGTCTAGCACTCTTATATATGTTCTCTTCATGAATAATATGTGATGCTTATGTACTTGCGAAATCATTTCTAATTTTGAAGCACATGTGATGGTCTATCTTGTTAATGGTAAATTGCAAATTGGTTTAAATCATATTAACTCCTAGAACTTGTTGAGCACAACACTAATCAAGCCTTAATTTTCTTCTTTAGGGACTGCCCACCTTGCCCTCATTAGGAGTTAGCCTAGACAAAGGAGTTGGGAATTAGGTGACAGCCCCAACGTGCAACTTGTCCCCAATGCCACACGAAGTGGAGTTAGAGACTTCCTCTAGGATAATCCCAGGTGTGGGTTTAGGCGATGACACATTGTATCTATTCACATTTTTGAACAAACTTTTGTATTGTTTCTACGTCAAGCAATTCTTAAGTTCGGTTCAGATTGATCCATTATTCCAATTGAAGGACAATAATATTCCACACTCTCAATAACCACAATATACCAGTTACAATAACAAATAGGTCTCTAACTTAGTAGTATATTTTACAAGCTCACAACAATAAAAACTTTATTCATACAAATAACCTATGTATCCTATTGCATTTCGAAAGTTACTTCCATATTCATTTGCATTTTCCTCTAATTTGGTCCCATCACTGCACATTCCATCAAATAATCATTCTTGAGGCCCAAGGGAAATTTAAGTCTTCATGTGTATCTCTTAGACATATCACCAGTTCACTACCTTACAAATGTGCATAAGATAGGTACTTTGAGTTAGCAGAAGCCACAGATTAAGTTTTACAACATGCAAAACAAAATAGACCATTAAATCCACAAAGGAGGAGGAGGAAAATAAGTAACTTTCTCCTAGGACCAGAGGACTTCTTAGTATTTATTCACTTCTTGATAGCAAGCTATTGCAGCAATATGAATCGGTATTTAATAGCAACCTGCATATCGGAATCATAATTTTTAAAAATTGACCGGTTCAAACTGGAAATCGGCCAAACCAATCTATTAGATAGGCTCAGGACTAAACCGATGCATCAAATCCGATTAGAAGGCCGATAAGGACCAGTTAGGTGCCAAACCGAACAGTTTGGCACCTAACCAATCCAACCATTCGGTTTGGCACCTAATCAGTCCAACCGGTCAATTATGATACAAACCAACTGGTTCAGTTGGCAAGCTTTTGGACGTATTTATGGGACCTGTAGGTGGTATTTTTTGGTGGTTTTGAGCAAACCATGGGTAGCTTTCCCTCCAAATTTACCCCTTTAAACTTATAAAAGCATGTCCAACCTCTCATTTGCCTCACGCATTTGATTTCTAGTGTTTGTGAGAGTTTGAAAGATTGGACAATACTGCAACAACCTTGACTTTTGGAGCAACGGAAGCAAGTTTGGAGGTTCTTCGTCATCTTGGAGGAGCTTTCTAGTGGAGTTGGCATCTTTGGGAAAAGGCTTAATCAACTAGCTTTCATTTCCAACCTTCCAAGTATGATTTTTCCCTAAAAAAATTCCAGATTTCATTGTTGTCTCTTTTTTCAAATTTCCCCTCTTTTAAGTTTCAACTTTCTAGTTAAAAAGCATCAAGGATGAAGGAAAGTAGTTGATCATAGGTTTCTCATTTATTTATTTTTATTTGCAGATCTTTTTCCTTCAAAATCTGAAATTTCACCATCCATTATGGCCCAAAAGCCAAAGAAACTACATGGGTTCATTGTGATGTTGTTGATGATAATTTGGCAACTTAGGGACAAATTACCTCCATTAGGAAGCCCTCCTTATCAAGAGAAGCCCCTCCTAGCCCTTGTAATAATTTAATTTGGTCAAGGAAAAATATTATATTTAAGGTGAAACCCACATGTGCACAAAATTACAAGTCAGTCTAGGCAAGCTAATTCCACCCCTTAAGACACATATAAATAGATTGTTACCACTCAAACAAGCAAGGGTCCTAGGAGGGGTTCCTATAGAGAAACTACTATGTCAAGTGACAACTATGGATCAATAGCCCACTGTCACCTCAACTAAAGCTCCCTGCTCTTACGGACTTTCACCAATGGGAGGAGTCTCGGTATTAAGGAAATCAGTAGGAGAGATATATCAATGGTGTAAATGTAGTTATTCCAAGGGCCTATTCAAAGGAGAGACTCTAATGATAGGAATTGCTTGATTTAGAAGCAAGATGAATGGCTCTCCAGGAAGGGCTAGAAGGAGACCTACACATCAGGTTAAGGAATATCTCTTGATAAGAAGTGCCATAGACCACATAATCCTATAAGGAAAGGGTTTCTAAGCAATCCTTGTGAAATTGGAGTGACAAGGTTGTGGGACCACATAGAAGCCCTAGTGGACCCAAACGAGGTCAAGGGTTTGGGGTGAACCTTCCAACAAATGGACTTGACCAAGTGAGGGAGGAAAAAAGGATCGAAGAGACGTGATTTTACATTGATTTTCAATGCAATGATCCTTAATGAAGCCACTAACCAATGGAAGCCTAGGGAGAAACAGTTCTTGAGCTAGGCTTGGGATAACTTGAGATTCCACTGTCGGAATGGCTTGAACATTGAAGGGCCTCTCAAGGACACACCATTGCATCTCTTGACCAATTTTCACCAATTTTGAATAGCTACAATTGATTTTGTGTGATGCCCTAGGGGACACTAGGTTTAGGTCTTACAAAAGAGAGAAAGGGAGGTGAAAAAGATTATTCGTTGAGATGATCACCGAGGACTAGACCAGTGCCTAGTCTATTGGGAGAATGGAGTCAAGGATGAGATTGATTTTGGTGTTTTTTCTCTATCAAGAGCCTAATTGCAGCTTTGCATGCCCTAGTGAAGCAGCTACCTAGCTACAAGAAGGATTTATACTTCGAATAGAAAAAAATAATGGAGTTTCGAGGTTTAAACCTTCAATGATTGCCCCTAGGAACATTCACTTTTCATGCCCCATGAACAACGCATGCAATAGATCAAGACTACTAGGTGATTCAAGATTTACGCATAAATTTAGAGCACAATTAGCATCATGATGCAATATTCCATACATCAAACATAAATTGAAAATTTTGCATAAAATGAGAAACTTACACGACATAAAAAGTATATCCATCCATTATATTTGCAAGATAGAAGCTCCAAAATAAAAAGCATCAATCCAAACATCAAAATGCATCCAAGAATCTCCAATTCGTCCTCTAAGAGCTAGTGCAAAATTCTCAAGAAGAGATACCAATCCAAATCCAAGTGATGATCGAATGAAATGATCATCACATCAATATATATCCTCCCTAAGGGGTTCGATTTGCCTAATAAGGTCTAATAATACCCCAACTAATAAAATAATGTGCCAAAATAACATTCCTCAGTGACAAGCCCACCAAGATACCTCCATAGTACAAAAATAAGCCTCCCAAGAGGGAAAAATACTAGATCGAAGGGCCATTGAGGAGGCCTGATGGAGTCCAATGTGTGCCAAGATGAATGAATGGGCTCCAAACATAGTGATAGAGGGGTTGGCCCCTTGATACCCATGCAAATGACTTGTGGTGCCCCCAAGTGGCTATGGGGGAACAAAACATCATCATGGGTCTCCAAATGGATCGAACAAGCTTGTATCCCATATGAAAGAGCTAGAAGAATGATGCAAGCCCTCCCAATGTCTCTCGCAGTGAGATACATCCTCATCTAGGCCCTGGATCAGCTGCCAAGTGTGTGGTGCAAGAGTGGAGTCGGTTGGGCAAGGTGGTCCAGGTGCATCATCATCGTCTAATAGGTGGAACAAGAGCAAGCAATAGGTGGAACTAAAGGATCCCATGAAGTGGAACTCTATTTTGCGCTATTGTGGAGACCCGTCGCTCTCAACGCTCACCCTACAAATGCCAATATGACCCTCTGAAGGGCTCGGACCCCATATAGGGAGACCAAACCCAAGATGAAGATCCACCTGCAATCTTGTATAAGATCCAATACGTCCCCTCACCTTCCAGTACTACAATCATTAGCACAATTGAGTCAATGAGATTATAAATCATGGATCCAAGAGGACACTTCATAGTGGCATGCCCTTCCATAATGGGCTTTGTAACGTACAAGTGTCTCCAACTTCAAGAAGAAGGTTAACAAAGGACCTTATTAGCTGGTTTCAGCCTCTAAGGGGGTGACATGTCCATGGTACATCCATCAAATGGCAGGTGACACGTAATATAATGGTGGAACGAAGTGCGACATCAGGCGAAAGCTCCAAGCCACATGCCACATTACAAGGGTAGCTATAATAAGGGAAGCCCAAACCTAGGTCTATGAGTGTATGAGGGAACAATCGTGGTACATGAGTTACCCCGCCCTTTGTTTTTCCACCCTTCTTCGTATGCCTTTTTCCTTTTATTGATTTTCTTTTATAACTACTTGGGGCTCCATGGGATGAGAGCATGATGTGTAAGATATAGCAATGGACACCCCTTTAAGGTTGCGCAGTTCATCGCCCACCAACGGTTGGGGCAATCATGGGCTCCTTAATGGTGAAAGGGTTTGATATGAGGGACCCTAGGAACCAGAGTGATGGCCATAATGATAGGGTAGGGCTCATGTTTGGCTTGTTGAGAAATCTATAGGGTTGCAATTAGTATGATTTATTTGATAACTGCTTGTAATGTATTTTTACTTTTTCTTACTTATTAACTTCTTCTCTTATTATTATGTTGCTTTTGACATCAAAGAGCTACCAAAAACATGAAGATCAATAGTACACAAGAACACAGGATGTAGTTTGCAAGCCAGGGCCAAAACTTCTCCACCTGAGAAGAAAACCCACAAATCTCTTCCCTTCTTATAGATTCTTAAAATGACGAAGTCCAAGACTTCTAGACCAAGACCAACACCCTTCCAAGACCAAGTCAGAACTTCCAAATGCTTGATCCATGACAAACCCATTCAAATCTCTTCCAACTACACAATTTCGACCCCTAGCTACTGAATTTTAGCCTCCACTGCTGGTCTGAAATTTTTGGCCCCTGCAACAATTGTTGCTTCCACACGTGTGAGCAAATTTAGGGCTTCCAAGGCTTCCTTTTACCTTCGCTTGGGTTGCTTCTCCTTCTAGGGCTTGTAGGTGACCTAGTAGTCCTTTTTTTGACCTTCTTTCTGCAATGTTCACAACTTTTCCCTTGCAGCTGCAAAACCCTAGCCTTATTTTCGCACATGTGAGAGAGAGAGAGAGAGAGAAATAACCCAAACACTTTGAACTTTGTCCTTCGTCCTTCCATCCTTCTTTTCTTGCCTTTCTTTTGCCTCTTCTTCACTTCGATGATGAGGAATGAGAGAGTGTCCATAGGAGGTCGAGTTCCCTCCTATATATAGGCTTTTAAGAAAGACGACATGCCCTAATGAGGCCAACTTCTTAGCTTGCAAGCTGACCTAGTCTTGGAGGGTATTTTGACACATTTAAATACGAGAATAATCCTTTCGACATATTACAATGTGCCAAATGGGGTCTTCTTCATATGACAATGACTCGATTTACTTCTTGACACTAGGACAAACACTAGAAGCACTCAATGGGTGCTTGACCTCTAAATAAAATGACCTTGAGCATGAAACCCACGCTACAAAAATAACAATAATAATTTTTCTTTCTTTTTACAATATACAAGAATCAAAAGTACATTTCATATTTATGAACATCGAAACTAGTTGTGCCAGAATTCCTAGATCTGATAATCTGAGGAATCCTACTGCAACTAACTGAATCTACTTCATCTACTTGTAACTTACATTACACAGTTATTTTCAGATTTTTTCATGAAAATATTGAAGGAAATTATTGAAACAGCCTACACTTAATACTTTATGATTCTGAAACAAGGAAACTGAGCAAAGAATAAATCACACATAGGACACCATTATTTTTGGATGAAAATCCTCAGAAAAACCCAATGTGGGAAAGCCTGTGCATCAGATCTAAGGGTTTATTATTATTAAGAAGTAGTTTTTGAATACAATCTTTGGATGCCTTGCTGGCTATCCAGAATAGAGAAATCACGACAGACAAAAATATACGGATTTTTACCTCACACTGCAAGTCTCGATTCATCCAGTAGCTGAACTGACCAAACCCCAGCACGCTTTGAGCTGCCTCTTCGCAGTCACTGCGTAGGCCTGCATGGGGACTATGTCACCTCCTCTTTGGGATCGATCTACTCCTTGGAATGTCGAGTTCCAACCCTCCCAGCTCAAAACCCCGATCTCCTGACAAACCTCAGACTATCTCACGACAACATTACGCAGCCTCTGCGTGGGCCTGCGTCACCCCTTCTAGGGCCTGTGTCACACCCTCTGGAGGTTGCGCTGCTTCCTCTGTTGGTTGTGTTGCCTCTCTGCTATGTATAATTGGTCTCGAAGAAGATCCTCCAACCAATAACTGTCTCTGCCCCTCACTACAACTTGAATCACTTAGATCTGATCATCTTCCGAGCATTTTCTCTATCAGAAAAATTTGATCACTTGATTCACTCGGTGTGTCTTTCCAAATGGCCCTCAAAGCCTTCCCTTATAGTCTTCTCGTTGAGAAATCAATGGTCGAGATTAGATCTCTAATCAATAGCTAAGATTATAAATCGACTTGATCTTTGCTTTTTCTAGATCATTCTCACTCTATTTTATTAATACCCTTTAACTATTTAATTTCCCTAAGTTTAAACTTAGGGTCCCTATAAAAATAATTAATTTTTATAATAAAACATATTCCAAGTGCAATTTTCACAAATGGTTCCTAGGTTCTTTGGAATACATGTGCCTAAGCCTCTCCACAAATTTGGAGACTTAGAGCACTTCCGATGCTACCAAAAATCAACACTCCCTCTTACCGATGAAGGTGCTCTAACAACATGTTTGTTGCATACTTCTTTGAACCTGAAGCATCCTCTGCGTTGCTGAAGTCTGACATGTTGTCCATCAGCCATTGCGTTGCTGCTGCAACTATATTGTTGCCCATGACACTACCACTGCCACTGATGCATCTGTACTACAGCTCTCTCTCAAGCGTTGCATCTGCTATGTTGCTAGAACTGCCACTACTAACACTACATCAGTACTAAAACTCAGTTGCTGACAGAAACAACTAAAATCACCCAAAAACTGAACAAGTTGTTAGTGGCTGCACCTCGGTGTTGAAGACTTTGACTACTGATAGCTACTGCGTTGTCCCTTTGATGCACTACGATGTTGCTACTATGCACTGCATTGTTGCTGCTCTACTCTACGTTGCTCCAGAAGTAGGCGTTGCTACCTACTGCAACTGTCGCTCCATCACTCCTTGGCTCCCATTGAAAACTCCTCCATCTCGCTACCGTTGACCAAGGGCACCCGTAGCAAGGTTGTGATCCAAGAGGTGGGCTCCTCAAGGACCCTGCCCAACTGAAGTTCAAGATGAACTACAATTCTATGTCGCCCCACTTCTCTCCTAGAGAAGCATGGGCACTCATGGCAAACTCATGATGCTTGATCTTGGCAATTGCAACTTTAGGATCATGCTTTTCATCCTTGTCCTTTTTCTTCAAAGGACATTGTGATGCAAAGTGGCCCATCTCGCCACATCTAAAGCACTTCACCTTCGAGACATCTCTCTTCTTTCTCGGTTTCCCTTGCTATCCCTTCGATGCAAGGGCTGCATTCTCCTCCTCCTTTGGATTCTTCGATACGCTCCCACTGTTGTCGTCAAGCTTGCACTTGACTAGATCTCTCCTCAGCTCCTCCTCCTGAAGTGTTGCCCACATCTGCTCCCAACTAGGAAGCGTAGCCCTGCCCAAAATACTTTGGACAAAAACTTGCCACTCCTCCGTGACTGTGTTAAGGGCTAGCCTCACCATGGTTGCAGCAATTAGGGTGGATCCCACGGCTGCCAACTAGTCTCAAATCTCTGGAAGTCTCGTAAGGAATGGAGCAATGCGCTCTCCCTTTTGCACCGAGATCCAGGGTTTCAAGAGAGCGCCACCCCCCCCCTCTCAATCCCGCTCCCAAAACGCGCTCTAAGCGGGAGCGTTTTGGGAGCGCATAGGGAGTGCGCTCCCGAAAATGCTCCCGGATGAGGGCATTTTTGGGAGCGCACTTCGTGAGCTGTCAAAAGTGCTCCCTAACTTTTCGAGAGCATTGTAGGGAGCGCTCGGGAGCCTAGTGTCAAAAACGCTCCCGACTTGTGTTTTCACGCGGAAAAGAAAAAAGCGATCGAAGGCCATGGAAAAGGAGGGAAGGGAGGGGAGGGGAGGAGAGGGGAAGAATAAAAGCCCTCCCTCCCCATTTTATTTCTCATTTCAGGGAGAAGAGAGAAGAGAGCTCAGAGCAAGAAGAGAGGAGAAAGAGGAAGAAGAGAAGAGAGGAGAGGGGAGGAGGCCTCTGCTTGGATCGAATCATGGAAGGTCAAAGAGGTAGAACCACAATCCCCAGTGATCTAATTTTTTTTTCTGTGTTTTTAATTTGTTTAAACATAAAAATTTGATTTTTTTTCTATGTTTGATAAATTGATAATCAACATGTTGAAAAATGAAAAAAATGAATATTTTTTTGTTATGTTGCATTTTCATTTGTTTAAAAATGAAAAAAAATGAATTTTTTTTATTTATATGTTGCATTTAATTTCTTGAAAATTGAAAAATTGAACTTTTTTTTTCTATGTTGCATTTTTTCATATTCCCATTTGGCATTCCTCCATTTTTTTGCAAGTTAAAAACTTGAAAATTGAAAGTTGAAAACTTGAAACATCATGGACATGGCTATATTTCTTGGCATTTTCTTCATGTTGGTTTCGTTTTTTGTTATTATGGTGTTGGAGAGTAGGAGAAAGAGGCCCAATCCAGAACTGAGGATGAAGAAGTGGGTTACAGTGGATATGATGAAAATCCTGAATACCAACCTAAGGAGGAAGGGGACTTAGCGGAGAGTGGAGATAATGAGACAATAGTGACACCAACTAAAATTGACCAAACACCAATGTGGAAATATTTTACTAGGCCTAAAGTAGGGAAAGGGGGTGGAACCACTAAATTTATATGCCCCCATTGCAATACACAATACACAGGTTCATACACCCGTGCCAGAAGGCATCTTTGTGGGAAAAGGCCATGGGATAGAGATAAAAATATAGGAATCAAAAATTGTGTAAGTGTGTCAGCAACAAATAGAGCCAAATACATGAGGAGGAGGAAGCCCAATACAAATCTAAAAGATCTAAGGGTTTCATTGAATCTTATGCACCATCACAACATGGACAAAGAAGTCCATCAACTTCCACCCATGGCAGTGGATTTGGAGGCACACCTAGACCAAACATCTCTATAAGGCGTAGAACCATATCTGATTTCCTTGACACAGGGTCTAGGAGTGATGTGGATTCAAAAAATTTCCGATTTCTCTATGCATGTGGGGTACCATTCAATGTTCTTCGCTCACCATATTGGCATGAAATGGTTTCTGCCATTAATGATGCCCCCAAAAGATACAAAAGCCCTAGGTATGACAAGGCTAGAACCGTGGGCCTTGATCATGAAAAAGAAAAAATAACTCATTCTTTGAGTAGAATGACAAGTTCTTGGAATGAGCATGGGGTGTCCATTTTATCTAATGGATGGACAAATGTAAAAGGCAAGCCATTGATAAGTGTTCTTGTTGTGTTTGTTAGTGGTGCAATATTCCTTTCATCATATGATTATTCAGATAAATTCAAGACCGGCATCAACATTGCAGAGCCATTACTTGAAACAATTGAATGTATTGGAGTATACAATGTCATCCAAGTCATCACTGATAATGTTGCTAATTGTAAGGCAGCAAGAGCAATTATTGAGGATAAATACTCCAACATATTTTGGTATGTGTGTTTGGTTCACACAATGAACCTTTTGATGCATGATATAATTAAAAACATACAACCTCAATACAGATGCCTTGGTGATTTGTACAAAAGAGGAAAAAAATGATAAGATGTATTACAGATCATAGCAATACGCATGCTCTTTTCCGCGGTCACTCAACATTGGAGTTGTTGAAGATAGCAAAGACTAGATTTGCTAGCTATTACCTCACCTTCAGGCACATTTTGAAGGTAAAAGATTCATTGGCTTCCATGGTATCAAGCCCACACTAGCAGGTATTAAAGGACAGGGCAACAACAAAAGTTGACAGGCAAGGTTTTGAATAGGTGGAGGAGACCACTCTTGATCCTTTGTTTTGGGCACGTGTGCGGGAAATTTTGAATTTCACCAAGCCTATTTATAACATGATTCATTTTGCAGATACAAATAAACCAGTGATTCAGGAGGTGCATCAGCGGATGGATAGCATGTTGGGGCAAATAAAATATGTTGTTAAGGACAAAGATCCTAACTTGTATTCAATGATTCACAATTGTGTGTGTGCACGGTGGAATAAACGGAATGTTCCACAACATGCTTTGTCATATATCCTTATGCCAAAATACTACTCTCCATCTGGATTGGGCCAACCTGCACCTGGGGTCAGGTTAGGATCAAACCTCATACAAAACCCGAGGTACAAGAGGGATACATGAAAGCATTAGACAAGTTGGTCCCTGAAAGGGAGGAGTGTGCTAATCTGCACCTTGAATTAGGAAGATACTTCAGTTGCACTGGTTTGTTTGGTTCTTTTCATGCAATGGAAGATAGGGACAAGCTTGATGCTCTGACATGGTGGGATACATATGGTTGAATGGGACTTTTGCCAAAATTGGCAACAAAAGTTCTCTCACAGGTTGTAAATACTTCTTCTACAGAGAGGTGTTGGAGCACCTACAGCTTCGTCCATAATGTACGAAGAAACAAACTCAACGAAAACCAAGCAGAAAGCTTGGTTTATGTTCAGTACAACTTGAGGTTGTCGAGTCATTATTGTGATCGACCTTATGAGGATCTCTCATATAAAGTTTCGGACAACAACCCAGAGGATGATAATTTGGAGGACAACACTATACATCTGGAAGAATTAGAAGCAGAACTTTTGAGAGATGAGGATGAAGCAACAACAAGCATGCCATCGCCACACCCACCATCCAGTAGTAGTGCCAGTGCCAGTGTTCGAGTTCCGACTGTTATTCCTTTGCTACCTCCACCTACATCCTCATGTGGAGGGCATTGGGCTTCTAGTCATGGTCGTGGTACTTCCCACGAGGAGACTACTGGAAGACCACCACTACCACGAGCTACTCATAAATTAGACATTTCTCGTGGCAAGAGGCCAAACAATAGATGAAATAGATTTACAGTTTACTAGTCTTTTCTATTTTCTAGTAGTTTTTAACTTTTTATCACTGTTGAAACTTGACTCTTTCATATTTAATGGAAGATATTTTTTGTAAACAATATATGACAATTTAAGTTTGAAGTTTGAAACTTTGAAGTTGGCAGTTATAACTTATAAGTTTATAAGTCATTATGAATTATGAATATGATGCTTCATGAAAGTTGAAAGTTGTTTCATTTCGTTTCATTTTATAACATTTCATTTCATGTTAAATATTCTTTGTTGTAATGGTTACACTTAGATTACAAGTACAACTATGGTGATCAATGAATCAATGATGATAAATGTTATATATTGAATTCTGAAAGCTTGAAACTTTAACATTGATGAATCATGAGACTCAAGAGTCAATATGTTGTATGTTTCTAACTTATGGACATGGTTGATGAAGATTATAACTTCAAGATGATTGATGTTATATGGTTCAATCTATGTTTTTATGTTTTTTATGTCTAATTCATCATTCTACATGCTTTTGTTGACATATATGCATCAAAATACAAAATAATATAAAATATATATATATTTTAAAAAAACGCTCCCGGAAATGCTCCGGAACTGAGAGCTTTTGAAAATCGCACTCCTACTCCCGCTCCCAAGTAACCTTGTCTGGATCATTTGGAGCTTCTCCTCCAAGTACAGCTTCCATTGCTCAGAAGTTCCTTCATATAGCAGGGACAAGGCCTCCCATATCTCCCTGGCGGTGTTCTTGCCAGATATATGAGAGACTATGTGATCCTTGACACCCTCAAGGATTAGTCTCTTGGCCTTTGCCATATCGGACTTATACTTCTTGTTTTGATCCTGATCTTTAGGTACAGCAACCACATTATCCACGAATGCTTTGAGATCATATTCGTCTAGAAGGAATTTGATTCTTTCCTTCCAGATTAAGTAGCTGGAGGATCCCTCCAACCGGTCTTCATCTCATAGTCCGTGAGATGCCATTTCATCCGAAAACTGTCAAAGTACTCCTCTTCTTCCCCCACTGCATAGCACTAGGCAGGCTTACGCACTCCTTGTGGAGCTCGTAGATCTACTGCTCAGATCTTGGAAAAACGTTGAATTCCTCAGCAAGGAACTCACTAAGGAAGAATTCCCCGCTATGTGCCCTTCTTCTTCTTTTGATGCTTTTTCTGCCCAGCAACTGCCTGTAGAAAAATTGCGTCCCTCTGGCTTTGCTTGAAGGCTCTACGCTGCTCCCTCTGCCTCGGCAAGATCTCGATCTGAAAGTCTTACCTCTTTGTCAACTCACTTAGAGAGAGACAACCTCGAAAAATTAGCCCTCCTTGCTAGAACTATGCAATCCCTTTGGGGATTCGATCTGCTGCTGTTGTAGCAATTTGGCCTTCACTTCAGTGCTAGATCCGCTCTTCCTATTTCACATCAAATGCCCTGATACCATGAGAGAATTCCTAGATCTGAAAATCTAAGGAATCCTACTGCAACTAAGTGAATCTAATTCATCTACTTGTAACTTGCATTACACAGTTATTTTCAGATTTCTTCATGAAAATATTGAAGTAAATTACTGAAGCAGTCTACACTTAATACTTTATGCAAGGTTGGGGGGAGGGCCTCCCCCCCTTCGAACCTGCTTTCGGAGTGCACTGCCTCGAATCTACTTCCAGAGCGAATGCTTAGAGGGTAATATTAAAGACAAAGATCCCTATACAGATCGAGAGATAATGACAAAGATACCTCTGGATATTAATGTTTGGAGGGTGATATTAATGACAAAGATCCTAATTTTCCAACAAGACTAAAAAATTAGACATTTCTCGTGCCAGCAAGAGGCCCAAGCATTAGCTATAGATAATAGATTTACTTGTCTTTTCTAGTTTCTAGTAATTTTTATAATTGTTGACTCTTTCATATTTATTATGATGTTTTTTGTAAACAATATATGACAATTTAACTTTGAAGGTTGAAGTTGGCAATTATAACTCACTGGGAATGAATTATGAATATGATGCTTCGCGAAAGTTGAATGTTGTTTCATTTCATTTCATTTTCTAACATTTCATTTCATGTTAGATATTCTTTGTTGTAATGGTTACACTTAGCTTACAAGTACAACTTTGGTGATCAATGATGATAAATGTTATATATTGAATTTTGAAAGCTTAAAACTTTAAAATTGATGAATCATGAGACTCAATATGTTATATGTTACTAACTTGTGCACGTGGTTGATGAAGATAATAACTTCTAGATGATTGATGTTATATGGTTCAATCTATGTTTTTATGCTTTTTTTATATATTATTCATCATTCTACATGTTTTCATTGACATATATGCATCAAAATATAAAAATATATATATTATATAAAAATTCGCTCCCGAACAGGGAGCTTCTGAAAATGTCGCTCCTGCTCCTGCTCCCAAGAAACCTTGACTTTATTATTCTGAAACAAGGACAATGAGCAAACAATAAACCACAGATAGGACACCATTATTTTTGGACTAAAGTACCTGGAAAAACCCAATGCGGGAAAACTGGTGCAGCAAATTTCAGGGTTTATTATTATTAAGCAGCAGTTTCTGAATACAATCTTTGGACGCCTTACTAGCTATCTAGTACAGAGAAATCATGACAGACAAAAATATAGTGAGTTTCACCTCACACTGTAAGTCCTGGTTGATCCGGTAGCTGAACTAACCAAACCCCAGTACCCTCTGCGTTGCCTCTGCGCAGTAGTTGCGTAGGCCTGCATGGGACCTTTGTGGACTGTGTTACCTCCTCTCTGGGATCGACTTGTTCCTCTGAAAGTCGAGTTCCAACCCTCCCGGCTCAGAACCCCGATCTCTTGACAAATCTCAGACAAACTCACAAAAACAATGTGTGGGCCTACATGACCCCTTCTGTAGCCTGCGTCACACACTCTGGAGGTTGCGCTGCCTCCTCTGCTAGTTCTGATGCCTCTCTGCTATGTATTCTTGGTCCTAGAGAAGATCCTCCGACCAATAACTGTCTTTGCCCCTCACTGCAACTGCAATCACTTAGATATGATCTTCGTCTGAGCACTTGCTCTGTCAGAAGAATTTGATCACTTGATTCACTCGGTGTGTCTTTTCAAATGGCCCTCAAGCCTTCCTTTATAATCTTCTCGTTGAAAAATCAAGGCCCGAGATTAGATCTCTGATCAACGGCTAAGATTATAACTTGACTTGATCTTTGCTTTTTTCTAGATCATTCTCACTCTGTTTTATTAATACTCTTTAATTATTTAATTTCCCTAAGTTTAAATTTAGGGTCCCCATTAAAATAATTTATTTTATAATAAAACATATTCCGAGTGGAATTTTCACAAACGGTTTCTGGGTTCTTTGGATTACATGTGCCTAAGCCTCTCCACAAATTTGGAGACTTAGAACACTTCCAATGCCACCAAAAATCAACAAGTTGCACATTTCAACACTCCCTCTTAACTAGGGAGGCATTTATACTGGTACATCGACATTCTCAAACTAACGAGATCTCGTAAGAAGAGTCGGATTGGTAAGCCATCTTATAAGCTATCATTTTAGCTTATCTCTGTCCATCTCATTAAAACAACTAGCATTGTCACATAGCAAGGCCTTGACTAACAACTCTATCTCTTCACAAGATCTGAGCACAATGTTGGTGAGATGGACACCATCATCACTGTCTCTCAAGGCACATACCCCACCCAGGTGTTCAAAGGGTATGTCCTTTTAGAACAATTCCTATCTTGGAATAACCTATCCTCATGGAATTTCCTCTTCAACTACTCTTACCTATTGGATGCCCTACCTCATCCTCAAAGAGTATCGGAGACCAGAAGCTTACCCAATCCTCGATTTTTTCTTCACAAAATGAAGACAAGAACGATGTGTCTATCTCTCCCTCTCAACTAGGGAGGATATATCAACCAATCCAATGTGTCCCTCAAATAGACAAGCTTCTTATTAGGAAGAGATTTTGTCAAAATGTCAACTACTTGTTCATCAGTGGAGATATACTCTAGTTGCAACACCCCATCTTGCACCAGCTTTTGTATGTAATGATACTTGTTATTTATGTGCTTTGTCTATCCATGGTACACTGGGTCTTCAGACAATCTTATACAATTGGTGCTATCACATTGTATAACTGTGGGGTCCATCAGTCCTTCCAATAGGTCAGACAGCAACGTCCTCAACCAAACAACTTCTTTGTTTACTTCACAGGTTGCAATATATTCAACCTCAGCACTAATCAAAGCAATTGACTCTTGCTTTCTACACATCCATGATATAATACAGGGTCACAAACTAAACATCCCCCAATAGTGCTTCTTCCATTTGTCTCACTGCCTCCCCAATCAGAATTAGTATATCCAATCAATTGGACATCATTCTTTCTATCATACTTCAGGCAGTAGTGGATTATTCCTCACAAATATCTCAGTATATGCTTGGTTGTTATCCAATGGTCATACTTGGGTTCTATCTAGAACTAACTTAGAATATTCACTACAAAAGAAATACCTAGTTGAGTATTTACCATATACATCAGAGAACCAACCAATTGTCTATACCTTGTCAGATCCACAGGACTTGGATCGGAACTCCTTAGCCTCATCAAATTTGTGATCATCGGGGTTGTCATCGGTTTGCAATTCATCATGTCAAACCTTTGCAGCATCTTAATCACATATTTTCCTTGACCTAGATATATCTCATCTGGTCCTTGCCAAACTTCCAACCCCAAGTAATAGTGTGTCAGCCCTAAATCCTTCATATTGAATCCTACTACCAATTGCTTCTTGCACTCTTCAATACGACCTTCCACACCTGTTATGAGAAGATCATCCACATACATAAGAATGATTACGGGTTCATCCTTCACTACCATGATATACAGATTAGGATCAGCAGAACTCTTCGAGAAGCCCAATCTTTGTAGATATGAGTCCATCCTTGCATACCAAGCCCTTGGAGCTTGCTTAAGGCCATAAAATTCCTTCTTCAACCTGCAAACATGAGTCTCTGTTAAATTTGGACAACTAGGTCCAAACTCCATCTTGTGATGCTCAGATGAAGATTCCAATATTTGTATTGGATTCCTCTTTCAGAGAGGTGTAAAATTGATTTTAATCTGATGAGCAGAACATTTATTTTGAATTTATTATTTATAATAAATTTAAGTGCAGGTCGGCCTTAAGGTTTTTACCCCCAACAGATGTGTCACACACCTCTCATGATTAGTATTTATAGGGTCAATGTTGGAGCATTTTCCACTCATCTCAACACACATCTCCTCCTCTTATACGAGCATCTAAGGAGCAAGAAGGACAAAGTTTACCGCAGCAATAAGGACGAAGTTTACCGCAGCAAGAAGGACGAAATTTACTGCAGCCAGAAATCTGCGGTTAGGGTTTCTAGGGAAGTTTGACCAGCGTTGACTTTGGTCAATGCATGGTCCGATTGGGCTGAATTTTGGAGGAGACTTCAATCTAAGGAGGCCATACTCTTTGGCACAGAAATCAAGGTCAAAGGTTGACCAAAAGTTGAGCTGTGTTGAATTTTAGTGCTGCTGCCCTGCGTTGACTTTTCTGTGCAGCATTGACTTTTCTGAGGTTGACTTCTAAGTTGACCGTGTGACTGTTTTGAGGACACATGCTGGGTTCGCTAACCGTGAAGTCTTTGTTGGTTGAAGCATCCTGTTGACTGCCGTAACGCACCATCACCTTTATCTATTTCTGACTTGTCTTCTAAAGGATCACTGGTATGTTCTATCTACATTTTACTTGTAAATTCATGTGATCGCTGTTGATAAAAGTAAAGTTGCATCAAGCATAGAACATCTACATAAATTTACATGGTATCAGAGTTGAGGCGAAGACAAGCCCTAACTTATAGCAATCACCAAAAGAGAAAAAGGGGTTCCACAAGTTATGGCTTCAAGGAGGATGACAAGCTGACTAGAAGAGATGACGTCCATGCTTGGAAGATGATATTAGATCTCAAGAGATCCAAAGAGATGTGTGATAAGCTAATACAAATGTTCAAAGTAAACAATGCAAACCAAGTGCTATTCTTCAAGAATCAATTGAAGAATCTAAAGAAAGGCAGGGATGAGTCTGTCCAAACATACTTTCTAAAACTGACCGAGATCAGGAACAATATGCTGGCTATTGGGGAGACAATAGCTGATCATGAGATGGTACTCACCGCACTTGGAGGGCTCCCATATGAATGGCAAGTATTCAACACTACCATTCTCAATAATAATACAATTCCTAACTTTGACGAGCTATTGTCAAGATGCATGCAAGAAGAGACCAGAATGAAGGAATACGAAAATGACAGAAATGCTGCCTACGCTGCTCATTCTAGAAAGAAGAACTCTGGTGGTTCAAAGAACAAAGGAAGAGCAGGGACCCAAGGAAAGAAGGGCAAGTGTTTCACTTGTCATAGGCCAGGTCATCATGCTAGAGAATGTCCTTTCAAGAAGGATTCTCCCGATAGTGATGACAACAACAACAACCAAAGGGAAGGAAATCAAAGGAACAACAAGTTCCAAGGAAAAAGGAAGGCTCCCTCCGGCGGAAATGATCAACCTTTCAAAAGGTCAAGAAATTCCAGGTATGAGGAATCAAATGTTGTTGATAAAAAAAATGAATTCATTCTTGTATCTGCCCTCTCTGTTGCATCTCCACCCGACACTATAGATGTCTCTTTGATAGATAGTGGTGCCTCAAGGCACATCACTGGGTTCAAGGAAGCACTTTCGAATATGGTTGAGAAGGATGCTAATGTGGAGGTATCCTTGGAATATTGCCACATGTCCGGCTGAAAGGGACGAGAGCGTGACCTCACTTTTCTTTCAACCTGCCCCCTACATTTGCGGATGCTCTATGTACCCAAGGTGAAGAAGAACACTGTGTCCTGTGTGCATGGAAGACAAAGGTTTAAATTTGGCATTCAATGATAGAAAGGTGTGCATGTGTAAGAAGAATCTCAAGGAAGTTATCATGATTGGTCTTAGAGTTGGAACACTCTACCAGGTTGAAGGAAGTCCACTGGGAGCTATGACATGTGATATTATCCGACAAACTGAACTATGGCACCGGAGGTTTGGAAACCTTCATTACAAGGCCCTTCCCGAGGCAAGGAAAGTGGTGACAGGGATGCTCAATTTTGGAAATAATCATGAAGGTGTATGTAAGGGTTGTGATAAAGGAAAGCATACAAGGGGGCCTTTCCCATCAAGTGTCACAAAGACATCTGATATTTTGCAACTAGTCCATTCTGATCTATCTGGTATGCTACTCGTGACATCCCTTGGAGGATGTTCTTATATGAAATGACATTCAACGATGACTTCCTCGCAAAACGGATATGCTAACAACGAAGAAGACTCATGGGGCTTTCATATGATTTTACTGCTTCAAAACGCACGTGGAGAGAGCATGACGGAAGAAGATCAAGATTTTGAGGACCGACAATGGCACTGAATATGAGTCAAATGAGTTCAAGGACTTTTGCAGAGAAGCTGGCATTAAGAGGGAGACCACTACTGCCTATACTCTTGAGCAGAATGGCATTGTTGAACAAAAGAACAGGACCATTATGGAAGTTTCCCATGCCATGCTATGTGACCGGGGTCTACCGAAGTTTCTGTGGGGAGAAGCTGCGAATATTGCTATATACATTCAAAATTGATGCCCTCATTCCGCTCTGGACTCCAAAACTCCTGAGGAGGTTTTCACTGGTAAGAAACCTGACGTCTCACATTTTAGAATTTTTGGATGTCGTGTTTATTTTCATGTGCCAAAAGAAAAGAGAAGCAAGTTGCATGCTTCTGGGATGAAAGGAATATTTGTGGGCTACAACGAAACTTCTAAGGCCTGTAGAGTCTATGTCCCCGGTCAAAGGGAAGTAGAGATATGCCATGATGTCACTTTTGACGAAGATGCTTCCCTGAAGAAAGTAGTAGATCTTGAGAGACGCGAGAGAAATCATGCTGAAGCAAGGCTGATGATCGAGAAGACCCAAGGGATAAGGATGAGACAATGCACGATGGCGAGAGGACCAATGGACCCAATCAATCCATCTCCTTCACTAAGAAAGAGACCATCATGGCTCAGGGATACTCTCGAAGATGCCGAGGGACATGCTGCCCCGAGGGGGACATTCCGAGAAAGCAAGAAGCCATGTAGATACCAAGGGTATATGGCTGCCATGAGTACTATTGTACAATCTGAACTTGGATCTTTTGAGGAAGCCGTAAAGCATCAAGTCTGGAAGGATGCTATGCACGAAGAATATGGGTCCATAATGAAGAATGATGTATGGGATGTGGTTCCAAGACCAAAGGACAAATCAGTTGTCACCGCGAAATGGCTCTACAAGATCAAGCATGGATCCGATGGAAGTGCTGAAAAGTTCAAGGCAAGATTTGTTGCCCGTGGCTTCTCTCAAAAGGAAGGAATAGACTATGATGACATGACCCCACGTGGCCGATATACCACATTCGATCAATCATAACGCGCTACCAAGGATGGAGTCTTCATCGGATGGATGTCAAGACGCTTTTACGCATGGTGTGATAGGGAAAGTTGTAGAACAACGGGGTTTGAAGTCCCGGGATCGGGACCCCATATGTGAGGTTAAAGAAAGCCTCTTGGGTTGAAACGAGCACCTAGAGCTTGGTACGAGAGGATACATAGCTACTTGGTACAGTAGGCTTCCTGGAAATAGTAGTCTGTTTACTTCCAAGGTTATCCGAAGCCTCTCATTACGGTGACTGTCTCCTCCGCTGGACGACCTCTACCTGACAGGTGCTAACCCTCTTATTCATCAATGCAAGAGGGAGCTCGCTGCTGAGTTAGAGATGAAGGACCTAAGACTGATGCTCTACTTCCTAGACCTGGAGGTCTGGCAGAGACCTTGCGAGATTTTCCTTTCTCAAGGAAAATACATTGTGAAACTTCTGAAAAGATTTGGTATGGTGGACTGCAAGTCCGTGTCGACACCAATGGAACTCAACTTCAAGAAGTTGAGTGGCAGTGCTATTGGGCCCATATTGGCAAATCCTACTGAATATCGTCAACTCGTAGGGGCCCTGATGTTCGTAGTGAACACCCGTCCAGATATATGTTTTGCAGTGAACACTTTGAGTCAACAGATGGTTGAGCCTCATCACTTTCACTGGGTTGGTGCCAAGAATCTTCTGAGATACCTTCGGGGCACGATAAACCATGGGCTGAGATACACTGTCAGGAGCGTGACACTCCTTGGATATACTGATGCCGATTGGGCTGGCAGTGTGGTGGATCGTAAGAGCACATCGGGATGCTGCATCAACCTTGGTTCTGCTTCGATCTCATGGATGAGCAGGAAGCAGAAGTCGGTGGCTTTGAGCACCGCAGAGGCCGAATACATTGCAGCAAGTATGGCCTGTTGTGAAGCAGTCTAGTTGCGAAAGCTCTTCAGTGAGCTATTCGAGCATGTGCTAGATACCACGGTGATACTCTGTGATAATTAGAGTGGGATTTGCTTGACCGAGAATCCTGTGTTCCACGATCGATCCAAGCATATTGATATCAGGTACCATTTCATCCGGGATATGGTACAGCGAGGCATCGTAAGGCTCGATCATATAGAAACTGATGAGCAGGTCGCGGATATTCTCCCTAAGCCCTTGGGGAAGGTCAAGTTCCTAACTTTCCGTGAGAGACTTGGTATCGTGGAACGACCCTATGATGTGGGTTATGTTGGACGATGAGCTCGAGGAGCTTTAGGGGGCTTTGGGGACAACTTCTCGGAGCTATGAGCAACCACAAGGCTAGGCTTGCCAAACCTTGTTGGTGTGCTTGGACCCCACCGTTGTGATTATTGAGTTGTTTCACCTCTCATTATCTATGCCCCATATGCATCCTACCCATTGAGTTCAGGGCTCATGGGAAGTACCTCTCATTTGGCCAATGAGGTGGGAAAAGTTAGAGACTAGTAGCAAAGAGGGATGGACACATCAGAGATTGCCATACTCTCTATCTAGGATGGCACAGTCCAACCACTTGATTTGGGATCAAGTCTAGTGAGGTCTCGGACCTCCGCCTGACTTCGGATCAGATGAACCAACTTCGGGTTGGTTGGAGACTCTTTGTGAGTCTGATAGAGGTTTTGACCTTTGGGCTGAATCTGTCAGTCGGGAACGATGTCTTTGTGACTGACCCACTTCTGTTCTGAAATAAAGAGGCCAACAAAGCAAGTTACGGTGGGATGACGCACGATGTTTGATTGCACTGGTGGATGGAGTTCTCCCTAGTTGAGAGGGAGTGTTAAATTTCGACAACTAGGTCCAAACTCCATCTTGTGATGCTCAAATGAAAATTCCAATATTTGTATTGGATTCCTCTTTCAGAGAGGTGTAAAATCGATCTAAAATTGATTTTAATCTGATGAGCAGAACATTTATTTTGAATTTATTATTTATAATAAATTTAAGTGCCGGTCGGCCTTAAGGTTTTTACCCCCAGCAGATGTGTCACATACCTCTCATGATTGGTATTTATAGGGTCAACGTTGGAGCATTTTCCACTCATCTCAACACACATCTCCTCCTCTTATACGAGCATCTAAGGAGCAAGAAGGACGAAGTTTACCGCAGAAATAAGAACGAAGTTTACCGCAGCAAGAAGGACGAGATTTACTGCAACCAGAAATCTAGGGTTTCTAGGGAAGTTTGACCAACGTTGACTTTGGTCAACGCATGGTCCGATTGGGCTGAATTTTGGAGGAGATTTCAATCTAAGGAGGTCGTACTCTTTGGCACAAAAATCGAGGTCAAAGTTTGACCAAAAGTTGATCTGCATTGTCTTTCAGTGCTACTGCCCTGTGTTGACTTTTCTAGGCAGCGTTGACTTTTCTGAGGTTGACTTCTAAGTTGACCGTGTGACTGTTTTGAGGACTGTTGTGACACATGCTGGGTTGGCTGACCGTGAAGTCTTTGTTGGTTGAAGCATCCTGTTGACCGCCATAACGCACCATCACCTTTATCTATTTCTGACTTGTCTTCTAAAGGATCACTGGTATGTCCTATCTGCATTTTGCTTGTAAATTCATGTGATTGTTGTTGATAAAAGTAAAGTTGCATCAAGCATAGAACATCTACATAAATTTACAGTCTCTCTATTAGTCACTTCAAATCCCAAGGGTTGTTCTATATAGACTTCTTCATCGATATTACCATTCAAGAATGTTGCCTTCACATCCATTTGATGAATGTTCCATCCCATCAATGTTACCAAAGAGACCAACAATCGTATAGTTGTATACCTAGTTGTAGGGGCAAATGTCTCTTCATAATCGATGCCTTCTTGTTCGGAAAGACCCCTAGCAACAAATCTTGCGTTATATTTATCAAAACTTCCATCTGTTGCATGTTTAATCTTGTAGAGCCACTTGGAAGTCACCACAGATTTGTCTTTAGGCCTATGAACGATTTCCCAAACTCCATTCTTCATTATTGATTGATATTCTTCATTCATAGCATCTCCCCATTATTTATGTTTGACAGAATCTTCTAATGATGGATGGTTCTACTTCAATTAACTTTGTCATATAGCCTGCATACCTTGAATATCTTTTAGGCTTCTTACTTTCCCTAAACATACCCTTGGTTACTCCATGTCCTGCATCTAGAAGAGTAGACTTCAACGAATTAGGTCTCTTTCTATTTTCAGGAATGATGACTTGTTACATAAGTTCACTGGGACCTTCTTCTTCATGATTTGAATCCTCTTTCTCCCTCAGACATTCTTCAAATATTGGAAGTTCTTCATCATTAGAGTCAATCGGCAGATCCTTAGATTTCTTGAACACAATACTTTCAACAAAGATCACATCTTGACTTACTTTAATTCACAACCCTTCCTTGATGTAGATCCTATAAGCCATTGATGTGTTACTATATCCAAAAAATATACCTTTCATGCTTGTAGGATCAAACTTCTTTCTTTTATCTTTCGGAATGTGAATGTAAACTAAACAACCAAATATCCAGAGATGGTCTACACATGGTTTCTTCCCAATGAATGCTTCTTCAAGAGTCATGTTATAAAGTGATTTGTGTGTTGAAAAATGTGTAACTAGGTTTGGTCTTCATAAATATGAAATGTACTTTTGATTCTTGTATATTGTAAAATGAAAGAAAAATTATTATTGTTATTTTTGAGCATTGGTTTCATGCTCAAGGTCTTTTATTTTAGAGGTCAAGCACTCATTGAGTGCTTCTAGGGTTTTTCCTAGGCCAGGAAGTCAAAAGAGTCATTGTCATAAGTCGAAGACTCCATTATTCCGGTAAAAAATATTATTCTGGTAGTGGCCAAAATTCTGAAGCTGGGGGTCGAAGTTGTGTTGCTAGAAGAGATTTGACTAGGTTTGACTTGGACAAAGCAAGCACATCATCAAGATAAGTCGAACTTGGTCTTGGTTTAGACATCTTGAAATTTGTCAATTGAAGAATCTATAAGAAGAGAAGAGATTTACAAGTTTTCCTCTGAAGTGGAGAGGTTTTGGCCCTGGCTTGCAACTTTTATCCTGTATTATTGAGTACTATTGTTTTTCTTGTTTTGGTAGTTGTTTGATGATAAGAAAGAACATAATAATAAGAAAAGAATTTTATAAGAAAGAAAAAGTAAAAAGATATTACAAACAGTTATCATAGAAAGAGAAATCATCCTAACTACTGCCTTATAGATTTCTCGGCATGGTATCATAGCTAAGGCTAGCTAATGGCATAATGAAGATGTTAATTTTGGGCAACTAGGTCAAAACTCCATGTTGTGATGCTCAGATGATGATGCCAATATTTTTATTGCATTCCTCTTTCGGAGAGGTGCAAGATCGATCTAAAGATCATCTTGATCCGATGAGCAGAACATTTATTTTAAATTAATTCCACTTATGTGCAAAGTCGGCCATAATTGTAATGTAGGCTTGAAGCCCCAACCGATGTGTCACACACACTCACTGATGGATATATATTGGTCAACGTTGGAGGTCATTTTCACCATCACTCATCACACATTTTCTCTTTTGCATCTGATTGGTTCGATCTCCCATTTGGAGGCTTCTCTTGTCTCACACGTGGGAAAACAATAGCTAGGGTTTTCTATTCTGATCTAGGGTTTCAGCACAGCTTTGACCAGAGTTGACTTTGGTCAACACTTAGTCAACTTGACCTCAAACTCTCCCAAAATTCCGATTTTTGCAATCCACATTTTCTGGCACAAAAATCAAGGCTGGACATTGACCTTTGACAATGTTGTGTTGACTATCTATTGCTGTTGTTCGGCGTTCACCATTGACTGGACAATGTTGACTTTTGTGGACTTTGGGTTGACTATTGTAGAGCTATCTTAAGGGTTGTGTGACACATTCTGGTTGGCTAACCATGAGGAGACTTTGCTGGTTGAAGCATCCTGTTGACCGCCGTAACGCACCACACACATATATTTTGCTAATCAAGTTAAGTGTATTTTTGGCTTGTCTTCCTCGATCTATTGATATGGTCTATCAACATTTTCCTTTTATGTTTATGTGATTGCTATTTGATATCGGGTTTAAAGTAATGTTGCATCAAGCATAGAAGATCTACGAAAATTTACATGGTACCAGAGCTAAGGTGAAGACAAATCCCAAGTTTGTATTGAGAGCAACCACTGAAGAAATAGTATTTGTCAAGGACTCATGGGTACCTCAAATTATAATGGCTTCAAGTTGATGACAAGTTGACTGGCAAGTCTAACTTTCATGCTTCGAAGATGTCTTCGGATTTGATCTTGGAAGATCAAGATGTCATGGACTATGTGCAGGGTAAAATCCAAGAGCCTCCATCATCTGCACCTGCTGCCACCAAGACGAAGTATAGAAAAGGAGAAATCAAAGTTAAGTTGATCATCTGAGATTCCATCCATAAAAGTCGAGTTGCCTACATCTCTGCGTTGGGCACATCTAAGGAGATGTATGATAAGTTGGTCAATATGTTCAGGGCCAACAATGCTAATCAAGTTCTTTTCTTTAGGAACCAATTGAAGAATCTCAAGAAAGGAAGCGATGAATCCGTTCAATCCTATTTTCTACCATCGGGGAACCAATAGCTGATCGAGAAATGGTTCTCACCGTACTTGGAGGTCTCCCCTCTGAATGGCATGTATTCATTACTACCATTCTCAATAATAATGTGATTCCGAATTTTGATGAAATATTGTCGAGATGCACTCAAGAGGAAACACGAATGATGGAATACAAAAATGAAGGTAATGCTACCTTCACTGCTCATGCTAAGAAGAAGAACAATGTTGGTCTGAGGAACCATGGAAGAGCAGGGGCCCGAGAAAAGAAAGAAATATGTTACACATGTAACAAGACTGCCCACTATGCTAGAGAAAGCCCTAATAGAAGGGATTCTCCTGTGGATGATGACAACAACAACAGGGGGAATGATAATCAAAGGAACAACAGGTTCAAAGGAAAGAGGAAGGCTCCCTCTGGTCGAAATGGAAATGGGCAACCTTTCAAAAGGTCAAGAAATTCCAGGTATGAAGAATCTAATGTTGTTGCGATAAAAGAAATGAATTCATTCTTGTATCTGCCCTCTCTGCTGCATCTCCACCCGACACCTTGGATGTTTGGTTGATTGATAGTGGTGCTTCAAGGCACCTCACTAGGTTTAAAGAAGCTCTCTCTGATTTGATTGAGAAGGATACTAATCTAAAGATTTTCCTTGCAGATAATGCCACCTATCCCGTCAAGCTCTCCGCTTGCATGATGTGTGAAAAATCCTAAATCTAGATTCCTACTGCAACAAATCTGAATTACTTCTCCTATTATGTTTCATAATTATTTCATTACAGTGAAATATTGAAGTAATTTCTGAAGCAGTCTACACAAATAATGAAGTAATTTCTGAAGCAGTCTACACAAATAATGTTGCGGAATAAATCTAAGTGCTGAAACAATCTGAACAAAATATAATGAAAAACATCCACATTTGACATAGTTATTTTTGGACTAAGTCCCCGGAAAAACCCAACTCGGGAAAACCGATGCAGCAAATCTGAGGGTTTTATATTATTAAGCAGCAGAATCTTGAGTACAACTAGGGTGCCAACATCTGGCTCACCCTTCAGAGAAATCTAGACAGCAAATGTGATTGTGAGATATACTTCACTTTGCAAGTCCCCTGCTGATCTAAACAGCACTGGTGAAGCCCCTCTCTGCCTCTGCATGAATGCCTACGTTGGAACAACATAAACCTGCGCGGGCAAGCTAAGGAACTGCGTCACCTCTCTCTGCAACTAATCTAGCTGATCTAAGATTGGATTTTGGCCCTCCTAGCTCAGAAACCCCAGCCTCTAGCTATCTCCGGACTAACTCTGGAAGGCACTGCATCACTTCTCCATGATTCCCTTCAGGGACTGCGTCACCTCTTCAGCAAACTATGTTGCCTCTCTCTGCGTCACTGCTGCCTCTCTCTGTAATGCACTCCTGCTCCTCCTGACCAGTTTCTGCGTCTGGCCCTCTCTGAATCTGATCACTGAATCAAAATCACTTAGCAAACCCTGCCCTAGTGATTCGATTCTGACCAAAAGTTGTGTCTCCTCACACAAACTTGAAAATGCCAAAATGTTGAATGTGCTCAAATGTTCAATGCGTTTTCCATAGGCCCCTCACCCTCCTTCTTATATTCTTCCGTTGACCCTTCAACGGCGAATATTAAAACATAATCAAGAGCTAAGATTAACTTGGAGGTGATCCATGACTTTATCTAAAAGATTCACACTTAGTTTAATTAATACCCTTTAATTAATCAGTTTCCCTAAGTTTAGACTTAGGAAAACATTAAAAAACGATCAATTATTTTAATTAAACCATCTCCAAGTGGAATTTTCCAAAACCATTTCTGGGTATTATGGAATACATGTGTCTTAGCCTATATACAAAGTTACAAGGCTAGAGCACATTCGATGCTACCATAAATCAACACTCCCTCTTAGCGAGGAAAGTGCTCTAGCAAGACAACTCAATGTGTTGTTGTTATGACTGTCGTTGAATCTGCATACTACTGCCAATTGCCACTGTACTGCAACTCCCTCTAAATTCTGCAACCATGTTGTTGCACTGCGTGAGCACTGCTCTGTACTGCATGAGCACTACTCTGCACTGCGCTGCACCACTGTGCACTGCGTTGTTGATGCTGCTACTCAACTATTGTTGTTGTTGCACTGTTGCTAATTACAAAAGAAAAACATCTGAAATTGGACAAGTAAATCTGCATCTAAAAAATAAGGCTGACTGTTGCTAACTTCTGCACTAGCTTACTAAAAATACTGCGTTGTTGCTGCTCTACACTGCGTGAGCACTGCACTGCATTGCGCTACACCAATGTGCATTGCATTACTACTGCTCAACTGCTTATTTTGTTGCTCCCTCGCTGCACTGATCAGACTCTAGTACTACTAGCCACATGTCTCTTCTTCTTCAGCTGCAACTGTCCATCCTGCTACTGTCTTAAGGTTGTCGTAGCTCACATGTGATCCAAGAGTCAAGAAATATTCTAGGATCCTGCCAACTGTAGATTCTGGATCTACAACTCCAAGTCAGCCCTTTTCTCTCCTTTCGGAATATGAGCTAGCATAGCACAATCTCTTTCTGCCTCAATCTTGGCAGCGCCTGCTTGAAAATCTTCCTTCTCTTTATCCTTTTTCTTAAGATGGCACTATGTGGCATAATGTCCCATTTCCCCACATCGGAAGCACTTGATCTTGGACGGATCTTTCTTCTTCTGCTTCTACTGCCCCTTTGATGCGAAGGCAGTGTTATCTTCTTCCTCATTCTTGACTTTCGACCCACTGCTGCCATCCTCCAAATGGATTTTGATGAGGTCTCTCCTCAGCTCTTCTTGCTGTAAGGCTGCCCACATTGCTTCCCATCCTAAAATCCTTTCCCTACCCAAAATGCTCTAGACAAAGAGCTCATAATCTTCTGAAACGGAGATCAGAGTGAGCCTCACCAGCGCCAAGTCTCTAGGAGCAGACCCCACCGCTGACAGTTGGTCTCGAGTATCCTGATACAGGACAGGAAGGATTCAAAATGTTCTCCCTTCTTCATCCTGGTATTACGCATCTTCTCCTCCAAATACATCTTCCATCGCTCGGAAGATCCTTGGTACATCTTTTCTAGCCCTACCCACATCTCTCTAACAGTGTTTTTAGCTGTTATGTGAGGTACGATATGATCCTTCACACCATCTAGGATCAATCACTTGGCTCTTATTATATCCTTCTTGAATTGTCTCAGGTGTGCTACATTAAGAGGTTCTGCAACTGCGTTGTCTATGAGGGCTTTCAGATCATGCTCATTAAGGAGAAACTCTATCCTTGATTTCCAAATGACATAGTTGGAGGCACCTTCCAATCTATCTTGGTCACGCAGTCTGTCGCTGGCCATCTCCTCAACTATCGATTTCTTCCTCTAACCCTCTGCTCAGCTAGACTTACACACTCCTTGTGGTGTAAGTCACTGCTTCTGTTGCTGCATGGGAAAAATTGAGCTTCTTTGAGTAAGAAACTCTCTGAGGTCAAGAAATCCCCAATCTGTGTTTTTCAGAAATTTTCTGACGCTTATGCAACAGCTCTTACTGTTGTGCAGTAACTGCGTCCTTTAGCTACGCTAGTCTGCTACACTTCCTCTTCTACAACTGAAAAATGCTTACCCCTCTGTCAACTCTCTCAGAGGGAGCCTTTTTCTGCGCTGGATTGCCCTCTTGGCCTGGACAACATAATCTCTGGGAGGGTCTGCTGCTGCTTATGCAAATCCCAGTCTCTTCAGCGTTGATCTGCTAGTTCACTCTTGTTTGTCCTGCACTTCAACTTGAATAAGCTCTGATACCATGTGAAAAACCCTAAATCTAGATTCCTACTGCAACAAATCTAAATTACTTCTCCTATTATGTTTCATAATTATTTCATTACAGTGAAATATTGAAGTAATTTCTGAAGCAGTCTACACAAATAGTGTTGTGGAATAAATCTAAGTGTTGCAACAAACTAAACAAAATACAATAAAAAACATCCACATTTGACACAGTTATTCTTGGACTAAGTCCTCAGAAAAACCCAACTCGGGAAAACCGGTGCAGCAAATCTGAGGGTTTTATATTATTAAGCAGCAGAATCTTGAGTACAACTAGGGTACCAACATCCAGCTCACCCTTCAAAGAAATCTAGACAACAAATGTAATTGTGAGATATACGTCTCTACCTCTACGTGAGTACCTATGCTAGAACAGTGTAAGCCTGCGTGGGCAAGCCTGGAAACTGTCACCTCTTTCTGCACAAATAGTGTTGTGGAATAAATCTAAGTGTTGCAACAAACTAAACAAAATACAATAAAAAACATCCACATTTGACACAGTTATTCTTGGACTAAGTCCTCAGAAAAACCCAACTCGGGAAAACCGGTGCAGCAAATCTGAGGGTTTTATATTATTAAGCAGCAGAATCTTGAGTACAACTAGGGTACCAACATCCAGCTCACCCTTCAAAGAAATCTAGACAACAAATGTAATTGTGAGATATACGTCTCTACCTCTACGTGAGTACCTATGCTAGAACAGTGTAAGCCTACGTGGGCAAGCCTGAGAAACTGTCACCTCTTTCTGCAATTGATCTAGCTGATCTGAGACTGGATTTTGGCCCTCCTAGCTCAGAAACCCCAGCCTCTAGCTATCTTCGGACTAACTCTGGAAGGCACTGTGTCACTTCTGCGTCATTCCCTTCAGGGACTGCGTCACCTCTTCAAAAAACTGTGTTGCCTCTCTCTGTAATGCACTCTTGGTCCTCCTGACCAGTTTCTACGTCTGCCCCTCTCTGAATCTGATCACTGAATCAAAATCACTTAGCAAACCCTGCCCTAGTGATTCGATTCTGACCAAAAGTTGTGTCTCCTCACACAAACTCGAAAATGCCAAAATGTTGAATGTTCTCAAATGTTCAATGCGTTTTCCAAAGGCCCCTCACCCTCCTTCTTATATTCTTCCGTTGACCCTTCAAAGTCTAAGATTAAAACATAATCAAGGGCTAAGATTAACTTGGAGGTGATCCATGACATTATCTAGAAGATTCACACTTAGTTTAATTAATACCCTTTGAGTTAATTAGTTTCCCTAAGTGTAGACTTAGGAATACATTAAAAAACGATTAATTATTTTCATTAGACAATCTCTAAGTAAAATTTTCCAAAACCATTCTCGAGTATTATGAAATACGTGTCTTAGCCTATATACAAAGTTACAAGGCTAGAGCACATCCGATGCTACCATAAATCAACAAGATGTATTGTCTGAACATGATTTGAAGAAGAACCTTGTGTCTATTTCGGCCATGGAAGACAAAGGTTTCAAGGTGGCATTCGTCGATGGAAATGCAAACATCTGGAAGAAGAGTTTCAAGGAAGCTCTCACGATTGGGTTTAGAGTTGATACACTCTACCAGGTTGGAGGAAGTCCACTAGCGTCTATGACATGTGATACCATTCGTCAAACCAAATCATGGCACCGAAGGTATGGACACCTTCATTACACAGCCCTTCCCAAAGCAAGGAAGGTGGTGACAAGGATGCCCGAATTCAAAATTGATCATGAAGGTGTATGTCAGGGTTGTGCCAAAACAGAAGTGGAGATATGCCACAATGTTACCTTTGATGAAGATACTTCCCTCAGGATAGTGATAAATCTCCCAAGCTCTGAGGAAGATCATGATCCAAGATCTGGGAATCAGGAAGAACTGAAGGATGAGATGATGCCCGATGTTGAAGGACCGATGGACCCCATTGATCCACCTCCTTCAATGAAGAGAAGACCCGAATGGCTCTAGGATACTCTCGAAGATGCCGAAAGACATATTTCCCCAAGGGGTACATTCCGTGAAAGCAAGAAGTTGAATAGATACCAAGGGTATCTAATTTCCATGAGCATAATCGCACAATCTGAGCCTGGATCTTTTGAAGAAACCGTAAAGCATCAAGTCTGGAAGGATGTTATTCACGAAGAGTACGACTCCGTTATGAAGAATGATATCTGGGATGTGGTTTCGAGACCGGAGGACAAAGCTGTGGTCACCTCAAATGTCTCTATAATATCAAGCGCGATCTGATGATAGTGCTGAAATGTTCAAAGCAAGATTTGTTTGCCTAAGGCTTCTCTCAAAAAGAACGCATAGACTATGATGATATATTTCCACCTAAGGCCTGCTATACCACCAACAGATCTATTATTGCCCTTGCTGCTATGCAAGGGTGGAGTCTTCATCAGATAGACGTGAAGATAGCTTTTCTGCATGGTTCGATAAAGGAAGAATTGTATGTGGAGCAACCTCTGGGGTTCGAAATCCAAGATAGAGACTTTCATGTATGTAGGTTGAACAAAGCCCTCTATGAGTTGAAGCAAGCCTCCAGGGCTTGGTATGAGAGGATAGATAGCTACTTGATGAAGCTGGGCTTCACTCGAAGTAATGTTGATCCAAACCTTTACTTCAAGGTTGATAGAGAAAAGCCTCTCATTCTGGTTCTCTATGTGGACGATCTCTTCCTGACAGGTGTTGACCCTCTCATTCATTAGTGTAAGAGGGAGCTCGCTTCTGAGTTCGAGATGAAGGACCTAGGACTGATGCATTACTTCCTAGGCCTGGAGGTCTAGCAGAGACCTGGCGAGATTTTCCTCTCTCAAGGAAAATACATTGTGAAGTTGTTGGAAAGATTTGGAATGGTGAACTGTAAGTCCGTGTCGACACCGATGGAGCTCAACTTTAATAAGTTGAGTGGAAACGTTGTTGGGCCCGTGCTAGCAAATCCTACCGAGTATTGACAACTTGTAGGGGCTCTGATGTTCTTAGGGAACATCTATCCGGACGTATGTTGTGCAGTGAACACTTTGAGTCAACATATGGTTGACCCTCATAATATTCACTGAGTTAGTGCCAAAAAACTCTTGAGATATCTCTGGGGCACAATAGACCATGGGCTGAGATATGTTGAGATTTTGTGTATTTGGGGTAGCATCAATTGTGCTCTAGGTCCGAAATTTTGAGGAAGGACTAGAGTTCACCTGATCTACAAGACCCAGAAATGGATTTGGGAATTTCATCTGGTTTAGGAGATATTAAATTAATTAATTATTTTAATGTATTTCCTAAGTTAAAACTTAGGAAAATAAACTAATTATAGTGAATTTAATTAAAATTGTGATGAAATTGTCTTAAGCCACACGGATCAAGCTTTCTTTTAATCTTAGCCATTGATTAAAGACTTAATCTTGGCCGTTGATTTTCCAACGAGAAAAGTATAAAGAAAAGGCTTGGGGTCATTTGTAAAGTGACACATAAGCAGAGCACTGAAGCTAAGCTCAAATTCTAGGGCGGGGTTGCTAAGAATACTCAGAAGTGTTTCAGTTGCAGAGGGGAATTTAGACCAAGGGGATGATCTAATCCCAGGGTCTAGAATACACA
Organism: Pinus albicaulis; assembly: GCA_034641835.2. Classification (NCBI taxonomy): domain Eukaryota; kingdom Viridiplantae; phylum Streptophyta; class Pinopsida; order Pinales; family Pinaceae; genus Pinus; species Pinus albicaulis. The sequence goes on along the minus strand of CM076580.1, from coordinate 625,846,007 downwards.
AGAGGCAAAGAAGAGATTAGCTCAACGACAGCGCAAAGGAAGGCAGCAGCAGCAAGGATAGCATAATTTTCAGGAAACCCTTCAGGAGTTACACAGAGACCCTTAAGGGCAGCGTATTGACTGCATCACCTAGTCTGGGGTAACGCAGTGCCTTCCGGAGCAACGTTGAGGGTTTGGAGGCCATCCAAAGCTGACGCAGAGGCTTTCAGGGGCTTCAGAGGCTGACGCAGTGCCTTTCAGGGATAGAGTTGGGGTTTCTAGGCCCTAATCTTGGCTGAGTTCTGTAAATCTCGTTTGAGAGTCTGGATCAGTCATAATTTTGGCCCTAGATCAGCCAGAGAGTTGTAGATCTAGTGTTTCTCTGTCGGGTTTTCCAGATCTGGAACTCAGATTTGTGTATTCAGAAATATTCTTAATAATAGAACCCTCCAGCAGCTAGAGTCCTATTTTCCCACATTGGGTTTTTCCGGGGACTATTTGTCCAGAAATAACTGTGTCACTTTGTCAATGTGTGCATGTGCTTATTCTAAATCTGAATTGGTAGAGATCTATTATGTGTTTTGCTTCGATGTTAACTTGAATTTATTCAGTTGATAACTTATCTAAGTAGGAGGAGCTTAACCGGATTAACAGTAATAATTAATTCATAACATATAAGATTCAGAAATTTCTACAAGATACACTGTCGAGAGTTTGAGACTCCATGGATATACTGATGTCGATTGGGTTGGCAGTGTGGTGGATCGCAAGAGCACATCTGGATGTTGCTTCACACTTGGGTCTGCTTCGAGCAGGACGCAGACGTCAGTGGCTTTGAGCATCGTTAAGGCTGAATACATTGCAGCGTGTATGGCCTGTTGTGAAGCTACTTCGTTGCAAAAGCTCTTCAGTGAGTTGTTGGAGCATGTGCTAGATACCACCATTATCCTTTGGGATAACCAGAGGGGGATTCGTTTGTCACTACTCTCTCTAGGGCCACAAGCAAATTGGGAAAAAAAATGGCAAAGTTTATAAGAGATGTGTATCAACCAGGTAAGCAATGCCAATTTATTTGTTTTTTAATGTAATGTTCAATTGTTTAAAATTGAAGTTGTAATTTGTATTTTGTAAATTGTTTAAACTTACCATCTAAATTATTGAACAATTCACTATAGTCTTTGTCTTTGTAGCACACTGGTGGGAATCGTTTGGAAGCCAATGCCCTCAACTACAAAAGTTTACAATTAGAGTTCTCATCCAAACTCTTTTTTCAAAAGAAAAAAACTAACGTCCTTCATTAAAATTTTAGAGAGGAGTTACATGTTCTTAAACTGTGTTCAGTGAGCTCAGGCTCATTCATCGTGCATACAAAAATATTTGTGAGTAGAGAAGGCACACAGACCATAAGGCCAAAATACAGGATATGAACCAAAAAGAAAAGAAAAAAGGAAGAAAACTCCCTGCGCAGAATGAAAACCGAAAAAACATAATGTCGCTCGTGAGCGTGATCCAACGAACCATTCCAGAGAAAAATACAAATAACCAGTTAGCCAAGAAGCCAACCAATCCAAAACATATCTAGAGCCACAAAATAGGGTGATCAGAGCAAAAGTAGGAAGAGAGCAAAGCTCAAAATCTCCCACCCCGCATGCAGATCCATTCGTTTGCAGTGCTTCTGGGTGTGAGCGCAATTGGTTTGTTTTTTAACAAATTCACACAAAGAAGAGAAATTGTTTGGAACCAAAATGATTGAATGATCTTCTCTTTATGCAGTACAACCTTCGATTAAGGCGCAACCAGTTCTTGAACAAAAAACTTAATATAGATCCCATTGTGTTGGATGATAATGATCCAACTTTAGAATGGGTGGAGCAAGCTCATCTAGTTGAGTTTAATCCCAATGCAGATCTGGTAGTTGAACCAGTAGTTGGAGTAAGTGAATGATCAAGGTGGATATCAGTGACCACTTGCCTATTCCACCTTGACCTCTAGTCGGTTTCATCAATTTCCTTGTTTATAGCACAGTTTACTATTTTTAGCAGTTTTTTGGGTCCTGAACCTTCGAAGCTATTTTGACCCCCTAAACAACATTTTTTTTGAGGTCCGTAACAGGCCCGTTGCACCCTTGTTGTCAATATTGTAGTACTCAGAGAGATCTTTCTAACGAAGTATCGTAAACGCCAAACGAAGATCATATGACCAAGTTACGACCCTGGGAAGTTGGTTGCCCAACTAATCCCAACGGGGCCCACAAACTCTTGTTGTTCCATCTCCTAGGGTTAGGTTTTCGGTTGTTTAGATTTTCCCTTTGATGTTCAATAATAAAAAGGCCTTTGAGCCTCATTGTAACATAGTTCAGAGGATGTAGCCGTCACATCTCTCGTCAGAGATAAGCTACCATTGCCCAAGCTAGTTTATTTCCATTATGCATGTAAGCATATTTTAGCTCTTTGATATTAATGAAATGAAGTTTTATCTATGTCGCATCTCTATGTTTATGTTTATATTTGTATTTTACTAAGTTCCTGCATAAGTCTGGATCAGTGGTATTAAAGCAGTCTACTCTTTCTCTATTTTTCTTTGCGTGTCCCCAACAAGGTCAAGGTATAAGGAATTAGGGCTCGAACCGGTTGAACTTTGCAAGACTAGCATCGCAAACCCCGACAGCCTCCCATGGCAAAAGAAAAGAAAGACGAGGGCGTAGGAGATCCCTTCAGAATATTGCTCGATGAAGTCCTCGAGCAACAAAGGAACGCGATGATGGATAACTTTGCCCAGATCCTTTGGCGACTACCCACAAGCACGACATCTTCATCTAGCAGCCACTCTGGAGGCGTTACTCCCTTTAAAGTAAAAATCAACTTTTACATTACCATAGTTGAAGGCCAGATTGATGCAGATGTTGTAGATAAATGGTTAAATCTGTTGGAAGAATATTTTTCGATTCATGATTTTTCCAATAGGGAAAATATTACTTTTGCACTCCTCAAAGTCACCTCTTACGTCAAGGACTGGTGGAAAACCTACTGCAAGAAGAAGGACGAGGGGGAACCCTCATTGTTTTTAGCCACACCCACATGGAATTCTTTTCGAGATGCCATCAAGGAGCAGTACTACCCTGTCGAAAGCTATGAAGATAAATACATAAAGCGGACCACGCTACGGCAAGGAGGGGACCAAGACGTGTCAGAATTCACAAAAAAATTTCATACCCTTTGCACGAAGTTGGGTATCAAAGATTCTGAGCAGCATTTGCTACTCAAGTACCGCGACTATCTACACAAGTACATCAAGCACGAGATGGAATTCCTAGACATCTCTTCGATCGGCATCGCCTATCGATACGCTGTCAAGATCGAGCAAAAATTTAAACAGAAGAAGCAATACTTTGGATCTACGAATCTAAAGCAAGGAAAAGGCACCCCCAAACCACAAAACAAAGGAAAAATCCAAGGCAGGGCGACCTAGGACAACCCGTCGAAGTCGCAAGAAAGGAACAACACCACGAAGATTAAAAAAAGGACACAAGAAAATGGTGTGAGTTCCATAAGAGCCCCACTCACAACACAAGTGAGTGTCGAGCCAAGTAATCACTGGTGGTCGAGCTAAAGGCTTTCGAATCAAATGCATGATTTGACTTTGAGTCAAAACCCCACAAGGGAAATGACAAAGGGAAGCAGATTAATGATGTGAAGCCCAGTGCCACTATGGCCACCACCAAGATCCAGAAGATTGAGTCCGAAGATCTAGAGGAAGGGGAGTGTCTCTTCCACTCACAGATGTGGGTGAAGGGTTTTCCACTGTAGTTCATTGTCGACAGAGGGAGCCAAAAGAACCTTATTTCAGTAGAAGTTGTAAAGCGGCTAGGCCTACTGACCACACCACACCCGCACTCGTACACCATCAGGTGGCTTCACCAAGCACGAGATCTTTGCGTCAACTAACAGTGTTGCCTTCCCTACAGCATCAAGCCCTTCACAGATGAGGTATTGTGTGATGTCGCTCCTCCTAAAGTTTGTTATGTATTATTAGGCCAACCATACTTGAAGAAGTGTCATGTTGTGTATGAGTCTAGGCCTCGCACTATTATTATTACTTTGGGCAATAAGTTATATAGGATACCTGAGGTAGCACCACCTACTGCCATCTCTTTGATCTCTGTGAAGCAATGCAGTAAGATAAATTCCCAAATCGGGAAATTTGTCTTCCTTATGATTCGCCCTCAAGGAAAGAAGAATATTGTGGGCACGACCTCCAGACAAGGCTCCTCCACACAGCAGCAGCAGATGGACAAGGTCGTGGAGGAGTGTAGGGACATCTTCAACTCTCCCACGAAGTACCCCTACACTGTCAGGTCAAGCACTTCATCAATCTAACCTCATGCACACGGCTACCAATGGACCGATCTATCGGCACTCTGTTCTGGAGAACTGTTGTGTAGCCAGCTCCAAAAATAGAAGAAAAGAGATATCAACGCCTTAGAAATGAGCCACTTCGAGGGGGCAACCTCCAATACATTACATAAATGAACAATTCTTGGATGATACAATTTACAAAACTTCCTTTCTATATATAGGAGTCCATGGGGCCATAATGTAATCCTAATGGGCCACAATGTAATCCTAGCCGACCTAACAATAATAATTTAAGGGCACAATAATAACAAAATGGGGGTTACAAGGGTACAATAATAACAATAAGGGGGTTACACTAACAACAATAAGGGACTATACTAGTAATATAGGGACCTAACATGCCCCTCTCCTCAAAAAAAGTGTTTTCCTCAACGCTTGAGTAGCTCTGGGTGCTTCTGTATAAAATTCTCATCCTCCCATGTAGAATCTTCATGGGTAAGTTCTTCACTTGATGAGATACTTCAAATGATGATTCCGTAGTTGTTTCAGTTTGTTTCTAACGTTTTTGTACTAATATGATTTTTCCTCTCATCAAAAACTGCAATATTATTTAATCTGAATATTTTCACCATGCAAACTCTTCTTTACATAAACATGAAACTGAGGTATCACAAGAAGTGTGAAGTTCATGTTAAGTAAGCGGCCATAGTACCAATCTTTTGCAACACCTTGTAAGGACCATAGTACTTTGGCGATAATTTATTATCCTTCTTTGCTTGCTTGAGGGACATTTGTTTGTATGGTTGTAGCCGTAAAAATACCCAATCTCCTACATCAAAACTTCTCTCGCTACCATGTTGATCTGCCTGTTGTTTCATTCGATTTTGTGCCAAATTCAGGTTATCCTTTAAGAGTTGGAGAACTTCTTGCTGATGCTCGATGTGATCTTCCACTGCTTGAACCTTCGAATTTTCTCTTAAATATGATGTGATGGATGGTGGATGATATCCATAAAGTTCCATAAATGGGGTCATTTTTGCTGCAGTATGGAAGGAAGTGTTATACCACCATTCAGCAAGAGGTAACCACTTGACCCATTGTGTTTGTTTATCAGATACAAAACAACTAAGATATCCTTCCAAACATTTATTTACTATCTCAGTTTGACCATCGAATTGAGGATGATAAGATGAGCTATGAGCTAATTGAGTACCCAAACAAGAAAATAACTCCGTCCAAAAATTTCCAGTAAAAATGGGATCTCTGTCGCTCACAATAACCCTTGGGCTTCCATGTAGCTTTTGAATTCTATCCATAAATGTAGTAGTAATTGTACTTGCTTTAAATGGATGAGATAATGCACAAAAGTGTGCATACTTGGTAAGTCTATCAACTACCACCATGATGACACTCTTTCCTTCGGACTTAGGTAAACCCGTGATAAAATCCATTGAAATCTCCTCCCAACGTTGACTTGGAATGGATAAAGGTTGTAGAAGTCCTGGGGTCTTAATTGTTTCCACTTTATTCTGCTGGCAAACCAAACATTCCGCCACAAACTTTCGAATATCAGATTTAAGGCCATCCCAAAATAATTCTTTCTTCACCCTGTGGTAAGTTTTTAAAAATCCTGAGTGTCCTCCTAAAGGAGAAGTGTGCAATTCCAAAAGAATATTTTGTTTTAGTTGGGAATTCTTACAAAGATATAAGCAATCTTTGTACCATAAGGAATCATTTTTCCAACTAAATGTATCGGATGTACTAGGATCTTGCTGCAACTTTTGAATGAGTGTCCATACATCTTTGTCCTTCTTCCATTCATCTCTTGCTTCGGTTATCCAATCTGGTTGGATAATAGAAATGTCACAAAGCAATGCTTCCACCTCTTCATTCTTTCTTGAGAGTGCATCTGCAACAACATTAAGCTTTCCTTTTTTGTAGATTATTTCAAAGTCATAACTCAACATCTTTGTGACCCATTTTTGCTGCTCTTCTGAAGATAGTCTTTGTTCCAAAAAGTGTTTCAGACTATCATGATCAGTTTTTACCTTGAAGTGTCTTCCCATTAGGTAAGTTCTCCATTTCTTTAGTGCATGCAGTATTGCTAACATTTCCTTCTCATAAATAGGTTTCTGCAAATACTTTCCTTTGATTGGACGACTTTCAAAAGCAATGGGTCTTCCTTCCTGCATTAAAACTGCACCAATTCCATTTCCTGAGGCATCACATTCCACAATAAAGGTTTTTGTGAAGTCTGGTGTAGCTAAGACCGGTGCTAGGCACATTGCCTTTTTAAGACGTTCAAAGGCCTTAGTTGCTTCAGGAGTCCATGAAAATGCATCTTTCTTCAATAATGTTGTTAGAGGTGCTGCTATTCTCCCATAATTCTTAACAAACTTGCGATAATACCCTGTTAACCCGAGAAATCCTCGCAACTGCTTTATGGTCATGGGGACTTTCCATTCCTTAATGGATTTAATTTTGTTAGGGTCTACTTTAACACCCTCGTGAGATATAATATGACCCAGATATTCCACCTCTTGTACTCCAAAGAAACATTTGGATGTTTTTGCATATAATTGTTTCTCATGCAATAGTTTGAGCACCCTGCCAACATGTTCAACATGATCCTTCCAAGACCTGCTGTAGATTAGTATATCATCAAAAAATACTAGCACAAATTTTCTAAGGAAGGGTTTGAAAATGGAATTCATCAACCTTTGAAATGTAGAAGGTGCATTGGTAAGGCCAAAAGGCATGACCAAAAATTCATAATGACCCTCATGAGTTCGAAATGTTGTTTTTGGAATATCTTCAGTCTTCATTCTAATTTGATGATATCCTGAACTAAGATCCAACTTGGTAAAATAAATTGCTCCATGTAATTCATCCAATAATTCATCAATCACAGGAATGGGAAATTTATCTTTAATGGTGAGCTTATTGAGCTCCCTATAATCCGGACACATTCGCCATGATCCATCCTTGTGTACCAATACTACAGGAGCAGAGAAAGAACTTTGACTAGGTTGAACTATACCCGCCTCTAACATTTCTGCAATCATACGTTCAATTTCGCTCTTTTGGAAGTAAGGATATCTATAAGGCCTGATGTTTGGAGGAACACTTCCTGGAATCAAATGAATAGCATGATTATGATCACGAATAGGTGGGAGTCCTTTGGGAGTTTCAAACACCTTGAAATGATTGTCCAAGACTTGTTGGAGATCTGCAGAAATAGATGATTTTGATGTTGGAACTTCTAGTGAGCATAATTGTGCAATTACACCTCGTTGTTCTTTCTTTAGAAGCTTTGTCATGACATTAGAGTTTATTATCTTTCCCGGCTTCCTTGCAATACCCCGTAATTCGACTTCCTTTCCTTCTGAAAAAAATTTCAAGAAAATTTCTTGAAAATTAAAAGCTACCATCCCCAAAGATTGTAACCATTGTACTCCTAGTACAACATCAGCACCTCCCATAGGAATGGCAAGCATTGGACTAGTCAATACATATTCCCCGATGGTTAGCTTGATATTATGGCATTTTCCAGAGCAATTTATAGTTCCTCCATTTGCAACCATCACTTGACATTCTGGTGCTGGGTATAGGAAACAATTTAATTCCTTGGCTACCTTACCATGAATAAAATTATGGGTGCTACCTGAATCAATCAACACTATTACCTTTCTCTTCTTGATTTGTCCTTTTATCTTGAGAGTTTGAGGAGTGGTAATTCCTGCCAGTGCATTACACGATATGGTTGGATTCATTTCTTCCTCTTCTGGGGCTGGTTCCTGGTGTATATCCTCTTTTTGTTCATTTTCTTCTTCCTCTTCACAATCTATGTAAAATAATTTCTTCTCAGCACACTTATGACCTTTAGTGTATTTTCTATCACAACTGTAGCAAAGCCCTTTTGCTCTTTTTTCTTCCAATTGTTGTAGTGTCAACCTTGTAGGTTGTGGAAATCTAGGCGTAGCAACACTTCCTTCTTTATAGAATTGAGTGGTAGGCTTCCTTGTCGCCATAATTTTACATTCAACTTTTCTTGCCAACCTGAATGCCTTCTCCAATGAATTAGGTTCCAAAACGCGAACTTCATGTTGGATGTTATCCTTTAAAGTGCCTATGAAGAGATCAATCATGTGTTCCTCTGGAATATCAGTTACCCTTATATTCAATTTTTGGAAGTCCTCAATGTGCTGCCCCACTAAACCCCTTTGTTTGAGATTTATCAATTGGCTAAAGAAGGTGTTGCTCTTTGTATCCTCATAATGTGCTATCATTTCCTCCGTAAAAATTGACCAAGTGACAATTTTTTTACGGGAGCAAAGCCATCGATATCATACAAATGTATTTTGTTCTAAATGTAAAGTTGCAATGCGTACCTTTTGTGTGTTTTGCACATTATGGAGATCAAAATATTGCTCCATCTGTAGTATCCATGTTACAGGATCCTTTCCATCAAACTTCCTCATATCCATTTTTGGAATATGGTGGTTCTTTCTGCCAACATTAGAGTTTATGAAATCACGATTAACATTTATTTTGTTCTCATCATGAGGTTCTTCTACTATCTTTTCACCATTAGGAAACATTTCTTGTATCAATTTTGTCAAACCTTCGATGTCTTCTTTTAGATCATTCTTCATGTTTTCCATGTTGTCTTTCATGTCATCCATCTTAGCTTCCATGCCAGCTTCCATGCCATCCATCTTAGCTTCCACGCCTATCTTCAAACCGTCCATCTTTGCTTCCACGCCTTTCTTCAAAACTTCCATTTCATTTTTTGTTGCTCTTTGCGAGAGTGAAAATTGTTGCACTTGCTCTTGTAATTTTGATAGATCATGTTGCAATTCTTCATCTTCATGAGTCATAGTAGAGCCTTCTGAAGGCTTAATGGGTGTTGAATTATTTTACGGGGCATATTTTAGAACGAAATACTGATATCTATTCTACAATATGTCTGAATCACCCTGAAATTCCTTGATTTTTTCAAACAAGACTTATGCACTGAAAATACACATTTTTCTTGCTTTTGAGGAGCTCGATATTGAAATTGGATTATCTTTGTGATTACCAAAGTGACTTCAATAATGATTTTTGTGACCAACGTAGCCCTCAATTATCTTTTCGAATGCCAACTCATATCAATTCGATTTGGATTCTTCAAGGCAAAGTTAGGCCCAATCTCCTACAATGACCTAATTATGGATTGGTTCAATAGAGAAAACTTATACGACTTGCCACGTGTCACCGTTTTGTTTTTTGTCTCTGAAATTGATATCCACGAAACTAAAGACCGTGTACTTGGGACAAATTTTGACGGTACTCAAATCCAATCTCTAGAGAGAGAGTTATTGAACTTTTCCCACGATCACCTCTTTGAGATGAAATTCAGGAGCCTGAAAAAGCACTACCTTCCACAGATCATATCTCCAAAAATATTGCGAACCAAGATTTGAAATTTTTTGATTTTAATTTTCAGATTTCAACTTTTAATCGCAAGAATTTCGGATTCGAACCTTCGTAGAAAAAGTGCAGTGCAAATGCCACGGCGCATCCTGCTTAGGGATTCCTCGAAAAAGACCTAATCTCCATGCCGCATCATATCTCCGAAAATATTACAGCAAGCTCAAATCTTTAGACAATCTTCCTCAGATTTGTCATGACCCTCTAAAAAATTTCAACTGCAACTATGTAGAAAAAAGCTATGAGAAAATGCCACGATGACTCCGTTTGGAGCAAATGGAATCCTAATCCAAAGCTCTGATACCAAATGTTGTGTAACCATCTCCAAAAATAGAAGAAAAGAGATATCAACGCCTTAAAAATGAGCCACTTTGAGGGGGCAACCTCCAATACATTACATAAATGAACAATTCTTGGATGATACAATTTACAAAAACTCCTTTCTATATATAGGAGTCCATGGGGCCATAATGTAATCCTAGTGGGCCACAATGTAATCTTAGCCGACCTAACAATAATAATTTAAGGGCACAAAATGGGGGTTACAAGGGTACAATAATAACAATAAGGGGGTTACACTAACAACAATAAGGGACTATACTAGTAATATAGGGACCTAACAAGAACGATGAAATCAAGAGATAGATTCAGGAGTTGTTGCAGAAAAGGCACATCAGACCAAGTTCATCATCCTATGGGAGCCCGATTGTGTTGGTACAGAAGAAGGACGAGACTTGGAGACTCTGTATTGACTATCTGGCATTGAATAAGATCATTATCCGCAATAGATATCCAATCAAAAGGATTGATGACATTTTGGACCAACTTAAGGGAGCCAAATATTTCAGCAAGATTGACATGAAGTCTGGTTACAACTAGGTACCAATCGAACCCTCTGATGTGTGGAAGACTGCTTTCAAATCCAAGGAGGGCCTTTTCGAATGGTTGGTCATGCCTTTCAGGTTGACGAATACCTCTGCAACCTTCATGAGGTTGATGGACGACATCTTGCAACCCTTCACCAACTCATTTGTGGTAGTGTATTTGGACGACATCCTGATCTTCAGCCGGAATTGGGAAGAGCACCACATTCGATAGGTCCTCCAAACCTCGCGTCAACACAAATTGTGTGCCAATTTGGAGAAATGCACTTTTGGTATGACCCAAGTTCAATATCTGGGGTACATCATTGATGAGCAGGGTGTGCATGTGGACCCAGCCAAGATAAAAATTATTCGAGATTGGCCAACGCCAACCACTCTAACAGAGCTCCGCAGCTTTCTAGGTCTTGCCAATTTCTACCACAGATTCATGTTGGGTTTCTCTTGTATCACTTGGCCCTTGAGTCAAGTCACGAAGGGCAGAGTGAAAGCAAAATTTTTTTGGTCTGAATCCCAACAGAAGGTGTTTGTCAAGTTGAAACATCGCCTCTACTCTGCATCGGTGCTCACGTTACCAAATCTGCAGTAGTCATTTGAGATTGAGAGAGATGCCTCGAATTATGCTATTGGTGCAGTTCTTAATCAGCAGGGGCATCCGATGGCACATCACAATGTGACACTTTCAGACATAGTCTAAAAGTATTTCGCGTATGACAAAGAGATGTATTCCATTGTGCAGGTCTGCCAACAATGGAAGAATTATACTCTGAGGAAGGAAACGGTCATTCACATTGACCATCGACCCATGCAATTCATACAAACATAAGGAAAGTTGCAAAATGATCGCCATCAAAAATGGTCCACCTACTTGCAATAGTTCCATTTGAACATTAAGTAAAAGAAGGCCAGCACCAATAATGTTGCAGACTACCTCAGTCAACCGTTGGTCATAGCATTGACCATTATGCTCGAATCTTGTGGACATGAGACTTTAGAATGACCACATTTTTACAAGTGTGATCCAGAATTCGGCACCACATACAAGATGCTCCTAGAAGGTAACCAAGTTCCAAATTTTCACCTCCAGGACGCACTATTATGCCACCTGGGACACCTTTGTGTTCTCTCAAGTGAGCGTGCCAAGATGATTTGGGAGGCACACTACAGTTGAGTCGTTGGACATTTTGGGGTAGAAAAGACAGTGGTTGTGTTGCAAAAGTATTTTTATTGGTCGAATCTTCAACAGGATGTGGGGAAGTACATCAAATTTTGCACTGCTTGCGTCGTTGCCAAACCGACAATCAAGAAGCAAGTCCTATATACTCCTCTGCCTACTCCTAGTCGGCCTCCATCTTCATGGATTACATGTCGTGCCTTCCTTACACCAAGCATGGCAACGACTATGTTTTCGTGGACCATGGTCGTCAGCAGATTCTCTAAGATGGCCATTCTAGCGACCTGCAAGAAGAGTATCCCACAACCCATTATCTCATTTTGGGACAGTCAATTCCTAAGTGCTTTTTGGTCAAGCCTCTAGTCATTGCTGGATACCAAGGTCCCTAAGTCCACAACCTTCCACTCCCAAATTGATGGTCAAACAGAGGTTGTCAACAAGATGAGCGTGCACATCTTACGCATGTGCAACTCGAATCACCCACGTAGATGGGATGAGATCCTCCCCTATGTTCAACACAGCTACAACAGAGCTCTCCAGAGCTCAACTGGCCATAGCCCCTTTCAGGTAGGATTGGGATTCGAGCCACTCTATCCCATTAATGTTTTCAAAGCTGGCCAACTCTTGCACCAAGACAAGTGGCTTAACAGGGACCAAGTTCAGCAAAAATATACTCACCTCATGGAGGCTTTGCACGCAATGGGGGCCATTGCTTCCTAAGGGAGGAGGACTGATCCAAGTGGATATCGGTGGTCACCTGCCAATTCTACCTGGACCTCCAGCGATTTCATCAATTTCCTTATTTATAGCACAATTTACTATTTTTAGCAATTTTTTTGGGTCCTGAACTTGCAAAGTTATTTTGACCTCCTAAACAACATTTTTTTAAGTCTGCAGCAAGCCCATAGTCGTAGGGAGCAGACTATCACAAATATTGTAGTACTCAGAGAGATCTTTCTAACGAGGTATCGTACACACCAAACGGAGCTCATATGACCAAGTTACGACCCCGGGAAGTTGGTTGCCCAACTAACCCCAACGGGGCCCACAAGCTCTTAGTGTTCCATCTCCTAGGGTTAGATTTTTGGTTTTTAGGGTTTCTCTCTGATGTTCAATAATAGAAAGGCCCATGAGCCTCATTGTAACACAATTCAAAGGATGTAGAGCCACATCTCTTCTCAAAGATACGCTACCATCCCCCGAGCTAATTTATTTCCATTCTATATGTAAGCATATTTCAGCTCTTTGATATTAATGAAATAAAATTTTATTTTTGTTGCATCATTGTGTTTATGTTTATATTTGTATTATGTTGTGTTCCTGCATAAGTTTGGATCAGCGAACCACCAAGACCAAGCATGGCACATGGTATTGGTGAGGGGAGCGGTAGTCATGCAACTCGTCCAACTCCTACTTCTAGTTCTGCTAGGCCTAGTACTGTTATTGATGTTGGAGAGGAGTGTGAAGAGTCCTCAAACTCTAAGCCAAATGATGTTTATGTAGCTCCTGTCGATATTCCCATGTCTAATAGTGGTGATGAGTTTGATGAGTGATCATGTTGATCAATGATTTGCACTTTGAGTTTGTAGTAGGCAAGTGAGCTAGTAGCTTGAGTTTTAGCATTGTTTTTGGACTCTAGAGGCCATTTAGACCCTCATTGGTTATATATTTTGTCTCTAATGGTTTGGAAACATGGTTTGTAATCTTTACAATAACTTTTTTCATTAAAAAAATAGATATTTTATGTATTTTTTTCAATTCTAGTTTATGAATCTGGTTCGATCCAGTTCTTGTTCCAATCATGGTTAGATAGACGATTGGTTAAATGACTGGTTTTGGTTTTTAAATCTATGACTCGAATGCTACAAAATCTTAGTATGGCCACTATTGACCACTCTTTGTCAACGACCCCATAGCAGTACACCCCCATTTTTTCAAATGGGATTTATCATGTTCTAGGTGTTCACGCCATTCAAATTTCATCGTCAATCGACAGTTTTGTAAACAATGTAAACCCACTCTGCATGGTTATGATGTAAATGATCCAAGTAAGACCATCATGTATGTAACAACCTAGGTAAGCCTAGTATTTTAGTGACGATTTCTATCCTAGGAGGTTTTTTGTCTCATTGATTCATTTGTGTTTCTCGACACAAGTGATTGGTAGAGTTTTCCCCTCCAACCTCACCACAAAGCTAGGGTGGATTTTGTCGTCAAGATACTAAGTGAGTTTTAGTGTTTTCTATCGAGTCTTTGTAAAATTAGTTTGGAAATAATACTAGCTAATTGGCTAGATTATTTTATTACAAGCTACTTGGTCTACTAGATCATGTTTTGAGTCGCAGAATTCGGTAGCAATTTAAGGGTCTATCAAAAATGGGTTTTCCCCCTTCATGTGTCTAAATGTATTTATCTTATGTAAAGAGGGTTGGAAAAATAATTAAATCCCCTCTCAGTCAATTAATTAAATTTTCTGGCCAAATTAAATTAAAAATCCTAAGCCAGAAATTTAATTAATTTTAAGTCCTATGTGATTTAAAATTCTTCAAAGGCAAAATTCGTGGGTCCCTAAAAAATAAACTTTTAAAGGTCCTAGGCCAAGGGGATATTTTGAATTTCGAGAAATTTTGGACCCTTGAGCCTTGGTCAAATTTTTGAGGTAATTAACTCAAAAATATTATTTTTGAATTAATTAAAAAGGAATTAAATGATAAATTCGAATTTCCTCAAAAATTTATAATTTCGACGGACAAGATTAAAAGATGATTAAATATTTTCTAACGGTCGAGATTACTTTGACGGGGATCAACTGAACTACCCGTTGGATATTTTATCTTATAAATTAGAGGTCTTTGTCTGTCATAATCATCCGATCTCCTGATCATGTAGTTGTTCTTGAAACTCTCCTATAATATTTTTTGAATAATACAAACGAAATCTTTATTTTGATGGTAGTGTTCCTCTTCAACATTTTATGGTAAACTTGTTCTTTATATTCTACCGATAATTATTTTAATGAATTGTTGATTGATAGCTCTTGTAGAGTAATTTATTGCACAGGTATCTTGCTTAGTTTACTGGATTTAGGGTAAGAATTTTAATTGGATTGACTTAGCAGGTATCTCTAACTCTTGAAAATTTCATTTTCATCTTATTTCTCCATTGATTTAACAGTTTAACTTTAAGTGTGCAGAAATCTTTCGGATTTAGAATTGGGTGTTTGGAAAGTCCTCAACTGAACCAACTGACTCCCAAATAAATAAGATCTGAAGAGCCCTCTGGATCTAATTCCCCAAGCTTATCTTGAGTTCCCTTCTTGCAGGGTTATTCTAGAACTTATGCCTAAATAAAAAATTTATCTTAAATTTTATTGAATTTAAAGTTAGATCTGGCTAATAAGAGCCTTATTTATATCTTCAGATCTGGGATCGAATTCAGATTTATGCTCCTCAGATCTGACAGATCTGCAACTCTTGTGCATAGATCTGTAAATATATTGTATAGATATGTAATTTACAAGTGTAGATCTGAAGTTTTGTAACATAATTTTGAATTCTAACATTTGGATTTTTAAGATTTTCTCTATTTTTGTACATATTTGGTATTGGGTTTTTCTCTTTTGACATGTGCAGGATTAGATCTAAAAAATCAGCTAAGGAAATATTCAGATCTGAGCCAAATCTAGACCCTGGAGGGCAAGATCTAGGCTCAATATTTGTTTGCAGGAATAGATTTGAAAAATCAACCAAAGAAATCTTCAGATCTGAACCGGATCTAGACCCTGGAGGGCAAGGTCTTGGCTCAATATTTGTTTGCAAGAATATATCTGAAAAATCAACCAAGGAAATCTTCAGATCTGAGCCAGATTTAGACCCTTGAGGGCGTACAGGCTTTTGAGACTATTTTTGCAGGATTTTGGTCTCAAAAATTCTAATTTTCAAGCGACAACATTATCCCAAAATTTCAAGAATTTTCAACGGTGGGATCTTCAAAGCCTTGGGCTAAGGCAATGTGGAAAAAGTCAGAGTCGGGATTAAATCGGCAAGGGTAAAAAAGTTGAAAAAATCGGCAAAGTCGGGATTTTTTTGAAAAAATCGGCAAAAAGTCAACAAAATTTAAAAAATACAAAATTATTCAAAAATTTTCAATTTTTTTAGCATCTAAAGTATCCACAACATCAAATAAATGCATTTCCACATAAACATGTAAAGAAAGCTAATATATAATATGTATATGAAGTCTAGTCCTACATCACATATCAAAATAGTGAATCGAGTCCTGAATCTTGAGTCTCAGTCTCAAGAGTCAAAATATCAACAAAAAATATAATAATGTATATCATGAGTCATCTCCATGTCATAAAGGAAGTCACTAAGATGAAGATCCCCTGCCCCTTTTACGGGAATAGGGAATGGCTTTGCCTTTTCCTCTAGAGGAAGAAGGCCCTGCCCCTCGGGAATCAGATGGACCCAGTCGTCCTCTAGAAGCAAAAAAAATAGGTGGCCTCTGTGCTCTGCCACTGACGCTGCCACTGCTACTGCCCATCCTAGATGGTGTCACCTCCTCCTCCACATCCTCCTCCTGCTCTGCCTCCTGACTCTGCTCCTCCTCCTCTACCACTGGCTCCTCCTGCTGTGCATCTGCTTCCTCCTCTGGCACTAATGCCTCTGGATCCACATCTAACCTGTTAAACACCATGTTGAAGCACACACATGGTGTATGAGGAAGAAGAATGCACACACAAGAGAAACAACACACAATGAAAGATAAGCGTGAGGCTTTCTTATTTTCCATTATACAAAGATGTACATTTATAGTACAATGGTGTGACTCTTGGTTTCCATCCTCCAAGGTCACTTTGACTCATTGTCTCTTTTCATATTCCACACCTACCCATAGAGGATTAGGTGTTCCAACATCCCCCCTTAATCCGAAGGGTATGTGAGTCCAAGAAAAGAGTTGTAATACAAATCGCAAAGTATGCATGGCAAGACTTGGGCTCTTGGCCGAATCAACTCTCTGGAAATGTTGGAAAAAGAGGGGTGGTTTTAGGATGACCACAAACACCGGAATGCAAAAAACTTGTTGCGCCTTAACTCTTCAAAACCGGCAAGAAGTCGGCTTCGCTAGAGGAATTGGTCCTCATAAAAAGGGAAGGAACCTCATAAAAAGGGAGACCTTCGACCTAAAAGAAGGGAGGTCTACTACCTGTGGTGGTTTTAGGTTGTCCACCAACCAAAGATGATGGTTTTAGGTTATCCACCAACCAAAGATGATGGTTTTAGGTTATCCACCAACCGAAAATGCTCATGGGCATCCATGTCTCTGGCTACATCTCTGAATCCGGAATGACGAATTGTGGCTCAGGCTCGCTTGAACTTCTGGCTACAACTCTAAACATGGAATGAGAGATTGTGGCTCAGGCTCGCTTGATCTGTCGTCGAAGCTTGTACATGACCACCATTTTCCCCCCTGTCAGGGACAAGGTGAGATGATGGCGAAAACTCAACTGCAAGTTTGCTCAATATCCTTGAACAAGTTCTAACATGTGTCGTAAACATCTTCTTGGCCGCTGATGCCCATTGCCAAGAAGCGATCCATCCAAGATGAATCTTTGTTCTTGCAGGAGGCTTGTGTCTGAAGCATCTGTCTGAAGAATGGGTGTGCCGACCACAGTGCTTGCATGGATGAAGATCAAAACAGTGATCTTTCATATGGCCAACTCGATCACAATGTTGGCATTTCTCAATCTGTTGTGGAAGTGGAACAGGATCTGGAACAGCTGCAGGTGAACTGTCATATAGGAATCCGGCACTCTGAAATATGATGGGCTTTGTGTAGTCTGGAATATGAAAGGACACATCCTTGTCATATCCAAGACCAGTTCGGTGCTTGTTGTGGACAAGCTCTTTCCAAGGTCTGATGATGGGCTTAGGAAGTGCAGGCTGAACTACTGCATCTACATTTAAATTTGCTCTAGTACAAGGAACTGAATGGGAATCAACTGGAACTTGTCTTCTTTCTTCTGATGAGATTCCTTCACAATCTTCTGAACAGAAACAGGTTCAGAATGGTGACTCTTTTGCTGAAGTTCATCTTGTTGGATTTGAGATTCCAATTGCAAAAACTCAATCTTTTCTTGTGCATATAGCAAACAACTTTGAATGTTACAAAGAGCATCCTTGCTCATTTTTATCATGTCATCAACATTTGAATGAATGAGGTTATTTAACAACTCTAATGCCTCATTGATTTTGGCCATTTTCAACAACTTAGGCTCAAAAAATGAAAGGGTGTCGGCTACAACCGAAAATGCACCTGTTTACAATGTGATTCAACAACAAATACAAATGACTCAAGAAATTCTCAAAGTACAAAGTGTGCTCCTCAAATGATGGAGGGCAATCAACAATCCAACAACTCAAATACTGATTGCAACTATGAATGAAGCAATATCTACTCACAATACAATGTCACCTCAATACAATATCTCTGCAAAAATGTGCAGCAAAAACAATGCGCAAGAACCCTGAATTCTCTTCTTCGAATAGTTATTTCAAACTTGTCTTCTCATGTAAAATTCTTCAAAAAATCACCCTTCAAATCAATGCCACGAATCACAATGTAAATCTGCAATATTCAGTCCATGTGCTCTTCATATGCCATTTCCTTTTCTTTTTTAACTGTTCAAATCTCTCTTTCCTCTCTCTCTGCTCTTTCTCTCTTCCTCTCTCTGCTGTTTGTTCGTTTGTTTTTTTTTTTTTAATTAAAAATTAATTACAAATGGGAATTGATTAAAAAAGGGAAGAATTTAATTTGGGAAGGGAAATATTAAAATGGGAAAGGATGGAATATATTAAAATGAAATTAAATATGAAAATTAAAAAGGGAAGGAATGTATTAAATGGAGAGGTTTTAATAATAAAAAATTTAAAATGGGAAAAAGGTAAAGTAATTTAAAAAGGAGTCGAATATTAAAATGGGGGAGGGAGTATTATACGGAGGGGGAGTATTATATAGGAGTGGAGGGAGTATTATAGTGGAGGAGGAGTTAAGGGGGTGTGGGTGAGTCGTATTTTAAATTTTAAAATTAAAAAAACGAGATTAGATGTTGGGGAGAGGGAGGGTATTAAATTAAAATTGATGTGGGGGGTTCATATTATATGGGAGGGGGGTATATATAAAAACGAATTTAAAAAAGTGAGGGGCGGGGAATTAATGAACGGAGAGGGGGCGGATATTATATGAAATGGTGCGTTATTAGTTATGGAGGGGGGCGTACTAATTATGAAAGGGGGAACGAATTAAAAAGGAGGGGAGATATTATTAAAAATTCAGAAGTCGATTTTTAAATTACAAAAGAGAGGGAAAAGACTGTCGTGGGAGGGCGTTGGATAACGGTTGAGTGGGATGGGTAGTCGAGAGGTAGGGCGGAGAGACTGGTGTATAGTCTGCGTTCAAATCCGTGGGGAGTCGTAAGGGGAGGCAGGGGTCGGGGATAGGATAGGGGGAGGCAGGGAGTAGAGAGTATGTGCAGGGTCGTAGGCAGCAAGGTGAGGGAGCGCAGGTGTGAGCAGAGGCGTTTAGAGAGTAAGGCGGGTACGCTGTGTGGGAGCAGGAAACCGTGAGGTAATGTGAGTATGAGCGTAGGGTTGTGTGCGTTTTTTTTTTTTTATTAAGGCGTTTGCACAGGTCGATTTGCAGTGAGCGCAAGGGAGTAAGGGCGTATGCAGATGAGAGGGGTTCGGGATGTTTAAATTGAGGGCGGAGTTTGGTAGAGGGTAGAGCGATAGGAAATGACGTATGTGAGTTTGCAGTTGAGAGAGGTTCGAGTGATAAAAATGAGCAGTAGTGTGGAAGGCGTAAGTGGTGAGGGCGTAGGGATTTGTGGAGAGAGGCGTAGGGATTTGTGTAGTATAGTTGTAGAGGGAGGAGCCCGGGGAGTGGAGAGCCGTAGGCCGAGAGGGCAAGAATGTTGAAGTTTTTTTTTATTTTTTTTTTTATTTTTTTTTATATAACAGCAGAGAATGGAGAGATTCCAGAATTGCAGAAAGCAGCAGAATGATTTCAAAATTGCAGAAAGCAGCAGAATTTTTTTTCTTTCAAATATAGAGCAGAGTTTTTCTGGAACATATAGCAGTGAAAATCCAAAATTTTGCAGGAATCTTCGAATGAAAAACTCAGAAATTCTTTCTCATTAAAACCAGAAACTTTTACTTCAGAAACCCTCTTTAAACAGTGTTTTCCAGCAACTCTTCAAAAGCAGAATTAAAATGCAGAAATTGCAGGAAAACATTAGAGTGAAAACCTTCAGATGGGCAGTGCTGCCTTCTTCAAAACCAATGCTGAATGCTGCCAAATCACTGAATGCTGCTCTTTCTCCAAAGCAGATTTCTGAATGCTGCAGAAAGTCTCTTCAAAACACCTCTGAATGGCAACAAAAACACTGCTGCAGAAACTCTCTAAATGCTGCAAAAATGCAGATATGCACAGGCCATAAACACAAATGGCTCACTCAAAGTGGAGCAGGGCCAGCAATCGCCCGCTCTGATACCATGTTAAACACCATGTTGAAGCACACACATGGTGTATGAGGAAGAAGAATGCACACACAAGAGAAACAATACACAATGAAAGATAAGCGTGAGGCTTTCTTATTTTCCATTATACAAAGATGTACATTTATAGTACAATGGTGTGACTCTTGGTTTCATCTTCCAAGGTCACTTGGACTCCATTGTGACTTTTCGTATTCCACACCTACCCATAGAGGATTAGGTGTTCCAACAAACCAATCAGAGGTCGATTCCATGACCGGCCTCTCAGTCTCGACCCTCCATGCAGCAGTGGTATCAATATTGTTCAATGAAATGGCATCCATATCAGGAATTTTCTGAATTTGTCTCATCCACAATTGAAGATTGTAGTAGACATACACCATGTCATTGAGACGTTGGGATTCCAATCTGTAAAAGGGTCATAGATTATAAATTAGTACTTGGAAAATTTATATAGTAAAAAATTAAAATAATCAAATTATTTCAAAAATTTAATTTGAAATTTTTTTACCTATTGCGCTTTTTTCTATGTATTTTGTCAAAGACACTCCAATTGCGCTCACACCCAGAGGAACTGCATCTCTGGCTGAGCACTCAGATGGCAAGATTTTGGAGATGGGGTACTCTACCACCATAGCTTGTTCACCAAGCATCTACAAGTTAAAATAAAAATGAGAAGCAAAAATTATGAAGAGACAATGAATTATTAAATTTGAAAGTTGAAAGTTGAAACAAACTGAACAATGAAGCTTACCTGGGATTTTGGTCATCCTACTCTTAATAGCCATGTTAAAACCAAATGTGCCACCAGCCATCCTATATATTTCCATTTCTTTGGAAATTTCTTCACGTTCTTGCTCAAATACCACCATCCTCTCAACACATGTGAAGAATCCATCCATCACCTCGGCATCAAATCTGAAACCACAGGAGTAAGAAAATGCGGGGTTGAAGTAGATACCTGTAGCATGAATGGGGCGATGGAGGGTATTGTTCCATCGGTCATCAATCACTCTCCATATGACCTGTTGTTTCTCTAACCCCTCATCTCCCTTATCTGCATAATAAGCACGAATGGCTTCTTTGGCCCTATCCATGGCCTCATACAAGTAGCCCATTGCGGGCTTCTCTCCATCAACCAACCGAAGAACCCTTACCAAAGGTTCTGAAATGGCACACACCTCCTCTACTCCTGCCAAAAACTCTTGATCATATGAAACAAGTCTGCATATGCCCTCTCCCTCTAGTTTGCGGCTAATAGATAAGTCACGCCAATCCTGTGAAAGAAACATGCTCTTCACATCCCACATAGAATTCAACAGAGACTGAAGAGATATGAAAGTAGTGGCAAAGCGTGTTATCGCAGGACGCACCAACTCTTTGTTGTTGGTGAATCTTCTCATCAAGCTAAGCACAAATGCATGATTGTAAATAAATTTTGTTATGCTCTTGGATGATTCAACAATATGTCTCACCATAGGAATCTTACCTATATCCTCCAACATCAAGTCAATACAATGAGCAGCACAAGGTGTCCAAAACAGGGCAGGATACCTCTCCATAAGCAACCTGCCAGCTGCAACATAATTTGTAGCGTTGTCCGTTATGACTTGGACAACATTCTGCGGGCCTATTTCCTGAATGAAGATGTCCAACAACTCACATAATAAACGCGCATCTTTAATGTGTGCAGATGTATCAACAGATTTTATAAACATTGTCCCCCTGGGACAACTAACCAAGAAGTTAAGAAGGGTCCTACCCTTCTGGTCAGTCCAACCATCTGACATGACTGTGCATCCAGTGTGTTCCCAAGATGCCCTAAACTCCTCCAGTCTAGCAGTACAATCATTCTTTTCCTCTTGAAGAAGAGGCCCTCTCAACTGTGCAAAGGTAGGGGCTTTGTACCCCGGGCCAACGACAGCAACAGCATCAAACATAGGTTGGTAGAATGGGTTTGTCTTGGCAATGTTGAAAGGAACATCACTCCATAGAAGAAATCTACTCACCAACCTATCAGCTTCTGCCTTTTCCTTTTTTTTAATTACTGATTTGATGTCAGGTTGTGCACCAGGTGTCGTTCTAGGGACAAAAAAGGATGAAAAAGCTGAGGGGTTGGAATTGGAAGGTAATGCTGAACCAGAAGAAGCACTCTCACTTACCCCCAGGCTTGAGCTCTCTACAAGTTGCCTTTTCATTGCTGCCCTGGTGTCTTTGCCATCTTCTTTTTCCATCAAGGCTTTAATGGCCTGTCGGATCATTTCTGGACCCGGATTTGGGCAAAGTTCTGTATTTTGCCCTGGAATTTGCCCTATATGGCATTTTAATCTATAAATACCCCCTGACATATGCTTTCCACACAACTTGCAAGACAAATACATTCTATTGAGTCCTCCAGTTCCGGGTACAGGATCAGGTTCACCATACTGCCAGAAAGGATCCAAATTCCTTGGCATTTTGTTTGAAACTTTTTGATGTTTGAACCTGGGCACAAAACAAGAATTTAAAAAAAAATTAAAAATTGCCCATCACATAAATTAAAAATTAAAATCACTAAATAGTAGACTGGGCACTAGGTGTATAGGTCCAATAGAGGTTATGGGAATGCTGTAGCTACTGTGATTTCCCAGGCTCTCAAAGATCATCCATTTTTAGTCTGCACGATATGCTAGTTGACGTTGCCAAATGCTGGAACTATTCTTGAAGACTGCTATTTTTTATCCGTGGACAAATATATTTTATCCTATTTTGCTAATGTAAATGTTGGAACGGTTTGAAGACTGTTGGATAGATATATTTTTGAATTCATGATGTAATTATTTGGACTTTAATGTTATTTGGCTCATTATGGACGATATCTATCCACAGTTTCTTGAGATTCTGTATGTGAAGGATATAGGGCAGTCTTTTGAGTGTTTTCATCGAGGATAATTACACTGATCCATCACGCAATGCTAACGGCATCTACAGAATGTATATCCATTCTTTTATGGACTAGAAATTCAGAATGTATATCCAACAGAAATCGATGATTCGATTATGAAGATGGCAAGCCGCAAATGTTTTTAACTTACCTGGAGGCTGGCGGCAGCACAAAACCCTGGCGACACCCAATCTGCAAGCTCGAATCTTCAGCTCCCTCCCAACGCAAAGTTGCAATCCAAAACCCTCTTGCTAGATTGTCGAGTCTTCACGGACCACAGCAACTGCTCCACAGTGTTAAACGCGACGCGGGCAGGCGGACAAACAAAACAAAATAACACAAAAAAATCGAAATTTCCAGCTCTTATAATCACTTTCACGATTTTTTCAATCGAATCGGGAAAAAATCGGGCATATAACGATTTTATCGGGATTTTTTCAAATTTTAAAAAATCAGGAAAAAATCGGCCGATTTAATCGGCGTCTTGAAAAAATCGAGATTTTTTGAAAAAATCGCGATTTTATCCCGACTTTTTCCACACTGGGCTAAGGGTTTGATCTCTGAACCCTTATTTTCTGCAAAATTTTATTACAGCAAGCAAATCACAAATAATTAGGCCCTAAAAACACATTTTATATGGTCAGAGTTTAGAATTGCAAAATCTTCATTTTCAAAGTTTTTGGTGACTTAGCCATCTTTAATTTTGCTTACATCTGACTTTGAAGATTGCTGGAAATTACTGCATAACTGTGAAAAATCAGATTTAAACATTTCTTATGCATATCCTAAATAAGGTCCAAAAAATTTGAATTTTTAGTTTTTCGACAACACTTACTATTTTTAGACATTGTGGGGATCATTTTCAATATTTTCAGTTTGCTGATCTATTATTAATTTACTGTTGTTATAAACTTATCAGTTCTGAAAATCACTGAATCAAACTCTCTTAAAGCCTTAAAATTGAATTTTTCAAGTTTTAATATATTTTTGTTATTTCTGGAAGTATTTGGCAACTATTTTTGGCATTTTTGTCTTGTTGATCTGTCACTATTTCACTACTGAAATAAAAATATCAGATCTGAAATTTCTTTCAATCAAGCCCTAAAAATTGATTTTTCTTCAAGTTCAATAATTTTTACTATTTTTAATCATTTTAGGCATTGGTGTCGGTATCGTTTGTTTGCTTATCTATGGTTAAATTATTGTTGCAACTAATATTTCAGATTTGAAATCTTGCTGAAAATATATATCTTAAATTTGACGATAGGAGAAAATTAAAAAAAATTATTGGATTTACATTAGTTTAGAATATCATTCAATCCATAAATTACTTGATGAAGTGTTTATTTAGCATCTAAATTTCATGGTATTTCTTGCTAATTAATTATTAAGATTTAAGTACTAGTTACTTCCATATGCTTCAGTTGGGTTTGATGATCATTGGCCTCTGAACTTTTGAGTGTTTTCTATCGATTAAAATTGCCTAATGTGTAATTAAGTCATGTTTCATTTACTTGAATTTGGACATTTATTGAATATTAATATTTGAAAAATTATTTCAAATAAGTGTAATTGATATCTAATTATTGTGGATTTGCGACAAATTGGATATCTTTTAAATTGAGTAATCTTTTGGCATCTTCATAATTGGCACTCTCGCTTAAGTACTTAGTGGTTAGATCAGATTATTTATAACCTAAGTGCTTTAGGCTTTTTTAACATCACCTATCATCTTCGAAGCTTGTTTCATCTCACCCCTTCAAATCATTTTCCTTGCATTGCATAGCAATAGTTTCTCATCAAGTACTTGGTTGTAATTTCCTTAGTAGAATAGTTGACTCCATAAGGCAGTAGGATCAGTCTTTCAAATTCAATCGAATCCTTTAATCTTGTTAGATCTTTCACAAGTGTTTGGTTGTCTAACTATGTCTCTTGAACTAGTTGGTTCCCAACTAGTTCTCCTTCATTCCATTTCCGTAGGGTCTACCCCCCTTAGCCTGCTATAAGGAGACAGCTTAAACAGAGAGATTGGGGATCAGGGTGACAACCCCCGATCTGAGTCGTTGTCGCAGTGCCTAGACATTTTGTGCGACAACTGCCACAAAATCAAGCCAATGCCATATTATTGATTCTTTTTCCTCATGGAACCAAGAAGGCTATCCAAAATTACAACTCTTCTTAGTCTTTAATCAAGTTCATGATTAACTTACTACATATTACTCCATATTATCAAGATGATAACACATATTAAGAACCTTTGCATCTTCATAAACAATTGAGCGATAAACAAGTCATGGTATTTAGCTAGCACAAAGATATTCATGAAGCACTAAAAGACTTTTGCAGAAATATGCCTTAGGAAATCCAAAATCCTATAGCATTTTCTAACTTCATCCCACTCAATCTACTTCAATTCCTTCATAGAATGCAATGGCATAAGCACATGTGGGAATTCTTTCTTAAAATTCATTTGCTTGCTTTAATCTAGCTATTCCAGTGATCTAAGTGAGTTTTCTATAGCAACACTCATATTGGAATGTTATAGACTCTCAGTATGGCCACTAAAGCAAGCCAATGCCATAAAATTGATTTTTATTTCCTTGTGTAACCAACAAGACTACCTTAAATTGCAATTCTTCAGTGTCTTTAACCATGTTTTTGAATAGCTTATACACCATATTACTCCATATTATCATATCCAACAAACACATATTAAGAAACTTTAAATATTTATAGATGATTCAGAGACAAACCAGTGATAGTATTTTGCTAGCACAAATATATTCATGAGGTGCTAAATGACTTTCGCATAGATAGGCCTCAATAAATTCAAAACCCTGTGACATTTTCTAACCTTAACTCACACTATCTACCCTGATTCCTCCACAAGATCCAATGGCATAACCACATGTGGGAATTATGGTGGATAATGCCTTATTCTAGTGCAAAATACTTTGTCCAACAGAACAAATTATAAAGCCAACCATTTTGTGACATTCTATGGATCATAGTTCTCCCTAACCAAAAGGTACTTTTGCTCTCACACGTAACTGGTAATAGAGTTTTTTTCCATTTATCACCCATAAAAAGTATTTAGATACCTTACACTTACCCCCACTGATAAGGAAGCTTTGTTTTCATCAATGTTCACGCAAAATATCATTTTTGCTCAAGTTGGGCTATCTCATATTCCATGAACATTTGGCTTATGAATGAAAACCAAATGTCACCCTGCACCTCAACAGAGAGAATCCTGTCTTCCTAACATTGTCCTGACAATGTCCATGATGTTTGTCATGGGTAGAAAACAGTCCCTTGCCCTACCAGGAGGAAGTAAATTATGTCTGTAATTTAGCCATGCACCAAATGGCACATAGAAATACTTTCACCTTCTTTGAACAGTATGTTAACATATTAAACCATGACATGGAATTCCAAGCCTATGATACTGGAACCATCACATAACAATATTTGGTTAATCACTTATAGTTTTACAAAGCAAAAAACAACATTAATTGGCAGAAATAAGATAACGACATAAGAAATGATCTCCGAGGAATAAGAAAGAGAAAAGGTATGTTAATATTTTTCTCTCAAACTTCGTGACTACTAGGAAAGCAACACATTTATTCGAAGGAATATATAAGATCCAAGTGTGACTGCAATAGACTGACATATTCGAAGACACATTAAGAATAAAGAGAATGCATCATTAGTCTATTACTCATGCTATGACACAATAAATGAGTATTTAAAAAGAAATGAAAAGTCGGCAAGGTAGATGAGAAACTTCAACTAAAGGAGTTTGAGCAAGAGTATTTCCAAATAGGCAAATCAATGTCAACTTGGTTGGAAAGTGTACCA
This sequence comes from Pinus albicaulis, assembly GCA_034641835.2. Lineage (NCBI taxonomy): Eukaryota > Viridiplantae > Streptophyta > Pinopsida > Pinales > Pinaceae > Pinus > Pinus albicaulis. The sequence goes on along the minus strand of CM076580.1, from coordinate 625,818,798 downwards.
AAACAGTTTTGGCCTCAAAACATAATTAATACAACCTGGGACCATAAAAATTAATAAATATCTTACTTGTCTCCGGCACCTTTTGAACCTTCAACATGCATAGACACCTGCAGCAGAATTAGAGTCACTCCATCAGAAAACAACTTGCAAGAGAAAGAACATAAGAAATTTAGCAAGGGAGTGAAAAGAAAGAAATTTACTAAAAGAACTGACACACCAAAACCACTAACCTTCTCAGTTATCAAATTACAATCAATCAACTCCCACCGCTCTTTCTGAAGTCTAAGTATTTCTACATCTCCATCATCATATAAGATCTTGGACAAGCAATAAAGGTGATTTAGAAGAGTGCATAAAATTAGACTATATTCTGAAGACCATGAAATGTGGCTTACCCTATGTTTCTTCTGCATCGAGTCGTATGACTCCACAATTCCCTCATAATACCTGTAGAGGATTAGTCAAATATTAGTACAAGCTCTAAAAAGACTTTGGGCATTGTTTATTCCTAGTTACAGCAAATGATCAATCCCAAGCTTTTGACACCTGTAAAGAAATATAGGAATTTCTTCAAAGCCAAGTGTCCAACAAATTTTGCACCTACCTGGATATGAATTTCTCTAGGTGGGATCATGCAAAATAATGTAAAATTTGAAAATTATAACACATCACTTATCAAAGTAACAAGTTTAATAAGCCAATCTGTAACACAAAAACATTTAACTACCAACTGAAGCTATAAAAGCCCCCCTCATTTCGAATAAATACCTATCCCTACTGAGAATGGAACCTATTGTTAAGAAGACCAAAGCATGCAAGCTTTTCAAATCAAAAATTTCTTTAAAAAATAACAAGATTGATTAATCTCAAGAATAAAATTGTACGGTTCCTCTTCAAGAATAAAACAAATAACATGGGATAAGATAAATATAATAACCAAAAAGGTAGGTCAATGGAACTGAAAAAAGTACAATCAGCAATAAGCACGCCACAACTGCTTCAGTCTACTCCAAAAGCATAAAGTAAGCTAAATTACCCAAAACATGAATAATGCATAATAGAGCATGATCAAGTACTATCACAGAAAAGAAAGAAAAGAAGCAGGGGCTATCTATAACAGCAAGGCCCTAACTCTATCAGCACCACAAATGGAAGTATGAGTAGGGGTGGAGGGAGGAGCCTATGCTGCAGATATTGGACCAACGTGAATCCTAATGATCTCATCTAAAAGTTCCAAAGAGGCCCCATGTGGGTCAAAATGTGCAAAGTGGGGCATGTTACCTCCTAATTTACCATGCTTTGATAAGCAAGGCCAACACTCATGACAAACCAAAGGGAAATTTGGAAATTTGGTTGGAACTGTTGGAATTTGGTTGTCATAGATGTCAACCCAAGCAGCAGCCAGAAGAAGCCCCACTTTCGTTAAGAAAATTGATTGGGAAGATCAGTATGGTTGGGCTCAACACCATCTTCATTTGATTCTCCTCATCGTATCTTCATTTGATTCTCCTCATCGTGCCAATTCCAGTAGTAGGTGGCACGCTCCATAACTCCTCAAGGTTGAGAAGATATGCCTCGTCAAAGTTGGAGCCCCATTTTGTGGTCAAGAAACCCCAAAGGAGATGCTACAAGCAGCTTATTGATTTGTTTATTAATGGGTTTTACTCTCAAGAAAATTTAAACATTATATTGGGCCTATTAACCATTCACATGTGGACTATCCCAGCCTAATTCGGCTTGAAGAAAAGCCTCAATTAATTATGATATATTTGGAGGTTAAGTCAGCCTTAATGGCTGTTTGGTTTTGGTTCCAAAATTTTGAATTTTGAAAATTCAAATTTTAATTTGTAAGGGTGGCTCCCTTGCATAGTTTTAAAACTCCGACTTGGATTCGAAACCGGCCTAGGGTCGACTCTGACTCGGTATCGACTTGGCCTAGTTGATTTCAATGACTTAGTTAGGGAAATTTTTGAGAATGGAACTTTATATTAAATTTTAGAAACCTTAGCGAATCTCACTAGTCCTTAATATGCAAACTATAAAAATTTTGACAATATTTTTGTAAAAGTATTCAAATTTCTAATGATTTTATATATTCTCTACAAAAAATTGGTGAATTTTATAATAAAATGATTTTATAGTGTAAAATTACGGCGAATCATTTTTAGAAAAAAAAAGGAAATTGGCTAATCATTTTTTTTGGGAAAACCATGGGAAAATAGCCCACCTGCGAATATTAGCCCCTAAAATTTTCCTTGGACTCGGTCGTTGTAAAAAATACATTAAATATTTATTTTTTTACGAAAAAACATATTTTTAAATATTTTCATTCATGTTTCCAAACTCAAAGCATTAGAATATCAAAGAAGACAACATATGATCAAAGTATACTCATGAATATATCTATTATATCAAAATGGCACCCAGTGCATTGTCCAATACATGTACTATATAAAGATCAGAACAAAAACTCATAACCAGGGAGGCTCCAAATGGCCTCTACAATAAAACATCACTAGTCACTACTGCTAAACAAGGCAAAATCATCTGGCTCAGACTCTGAATAAAAGTTAGACGGGGAAACCCATGGCTCCTCCTCACTACTACTCCAAAAACCAACTCCAACTCTTCACAAACTCCTCACAAATGCTCACACAAAAGCAATGAGATAGTTGTGAATAAATGTGAGGGAGTTGGGTCACTTTTATAGGCTTGGGAGAGGGGTAGAGGCATGAAGGAAGAAAAAAAAAAAACCAAAAAAAATTGAACATGAAGTCCAAGTTGCCGCCATTTTCCCCGTGGACTAGCTCGGCCGGTTTAAGACAGGTTCGGTTGAACCGGCCGAATCGGTGTCCGGCTCAGCCAGTTCGGTAACAGATCGGCCATCAAACCGGTTTTTCTACCTAGCCAACCCAGGCAGGGGTCTGGCTCGGTCTACCAGGTCGAATCAAATACGGACCGGCCTAGTTTTAAAACACTACTCCCTTGCAATATGACCATGTCGGCATCTCTAGAAGCCCCTTCTTTCCAGTATAAATAGAGCTTGTACTTCTCCATGGACGACATTAATCGATCAAGAAAATATCTATACTTTGATTTGATTTCAGGAGGCCCTGTATAGTCATGCAGAACTGAAGGTGGAGGCCGAGCTTTGAAGACAGTTTTGGGTAAGTAACGTTTATCTTTTCTTATTGGTTCTTAATTGGGCTATTGAATATCATCTGAGACCATTTGGCCCTCCTGAGGCAGATCTAGAAACAAGTTTCTGAGGCAGTTCGTGGATACTGAGGCCCTGTCTAAGGCCTAACCTCGGACCCTCCCTGTGGCATTGTTTTGAGGCCTACTCAACCCTCTCTTGGGAGACTCTTGCAGCATTCAAAGGTGGCATCTCTGTCGATTAGTTCAGACCTTATGTGGACACTTCTTCACTGGTTACAGAGTACCTTTCTGAGGGCATTCGGAAGACATCCTTCAAGTGAAGGAAATCCATGAATCTGAGATACCTTGGGTTTAATCTTTTGCACTTTTCTGTGGTGATCCACGACCATCCCTGAGGCCCTCTTTGCAGAGTGTTGTAGGATTAATTGTGGGTCTGGTTAAAGCTTTGTCTAAGGATCTTATTCGCATAATAGAGGCCTTCTTTTGGCCCTATTCCTGGCAGAGTTTTCGACCATCTATTCAGACATTTTACTGAGGCTTATAAGGATAAATCAAGTTCTGAGTTGAAGCAAATTTTAAAGCATGCCTTGGCTGTTCTTTGCAGAGGCGTGTGACCTTATTTTGGCCTAATTCAGACATTTGTTAGCCTAGCAAAAGATATATTTCGATGGTCTGTGTTCTTGGCATTTTCCATGGAGGATATTCACCAGATTAGATCCTGAAGTTGATCAAACCAGCACAGGTTCTAAGGCTTATCCAGGGCTCGGTTTGAGGTTTCTCAGAAGCTAACTGTAGATCCAATTCGCAATCATTCAAGGACACTTCACATCTAATTCTATGGCATTGTTTTGAAGCAGTCTAACCCTCATCTCTGTAACACCATTTCAAAATATTTGCAGCGTTAAGTCCTATTTCTGAGGCACTATTTCAAGAAATTTGCAACAAGATTAAGGATCTATCTGAAGGGTCAGCAGAATTGCCACATCATCTTAGTGGAAAGCATAGTTGGCATCAAGTCATCATTAGGGTGAAGCCAAATAGAGTTGCCATGAAGCCTGAAGCAGTCGGATTAACTTTTAAAAGGTATTGGTGGTCACTTTGTGGGGATTATAAGAAGCTCGCATTGGGATTTTGAATTAAAGTATCATTTGTTCCATATTTGAAGAATTTGTTGAGCTAATGTGTCTCGTCATCCCATGGAGAACAATGATCTTGATAGAGGAAACCCGAAGCACATCTAGGCCTTTCTGAAATTGTATCAAATTACCATCATATGCTTAGTCACGGGGACTGACCGGCGTCCATCAGGGAACAAGGCAGGCTTGAGTGGACTAAAGATCTAGACTAAAGCAAGTAATTGAAAGAGAATCAGTGACTGTGAGTCAATTTTCTTCATTTCCTGTGGTATGATCTTTTCATACAAAGGAGAGGGCAGACTTGAGATCTCTCAAAGACATCTTCAGGCACAACACTTGGTAATCAGTGGCACCCTTCATATCAAGCATCTTGAGGTATGAGATATGTTATGTTCAAGTAGTTGTTAAGAAAAGTATATAAGGAGCAGACTGTATATATAAGCAAGGACAGTGCCAAAGTGTTTTTGATCATTCTGTAGCAGAGCTAATGACCACTTGTTGTTGAAGCATTCCAAAGGGTTTACTTTGTGAAATTGCCTTGCATTTACATGATGATTGATTGAACACATGTCTAGTGAAGATATCTTCTTGACATGCCACTGATCAGAGATTGCGTTGGCTATATAGTGTAATTCTACTACAGCCATTATCATATGCCATTGTCAGGATTTGATGAAGTATTGAGCAGTTGGTGTATTTTGTATCATTGCTGGTCAGACTTGTTTTTGAAGCTGCTAGGATTTTATTCATATGTTGCTGACCATTGCTAATGAGAATATTGTTGAGCAAGGTTGCTGCCTAGGGTTTCATACTAGAGTTGAGCAAAATTGTTGTTGAATGTGTGTGCGGAACAGAGAAAGCTATTGACCAGGATTGATCTTATTGCTGCTGGTTAGAGTGGGATTTGTTGCAAGGGTTAGAACTTAGATCTTTTTGTTGAGCAGAGAGAGTTGGTTGATATTTTTATGTTGATATTAAGCACAAGTGGATCCAGTTTGAAAATGAGATGAAATCATGGCCCACTATGATGCATTGAAAGTTGGAGCCTTCAGAGCAAGTGGTGGACTGTTGATCAGGAAGGTAGGGTGGTGCAAGGTGGAGATTGGAGTCTCCTTCAAGTTGGAGCCTGAGAACACTTCAAGGCGGCAGGGTGGTGCTAGGGCAGGTTGAAGCATGTGCAGGGTGTTGGAGCATCCTTTCAGTCAGAATTGGTAAATCAGGGCATTGTAGCATCCTAGTTGGTGCTGGTAAACCAGGGTGTTGGCTAATTTCTCCATTTTAGGTAGTATCCTTTGCCCTAGAAAAGTCATAGTTTGCACTAGGCTTCAACTTGAGGCTTGTTAAAGGCTTCTTGTGCCATAAATTGAATGCATATATCTATTGTAAGCATATGATTGGCCTTGTAGTCCTAGATAAGGTTGTTGATATTGATTGTTCTTCAACCCTAGGTCACGTTGTGCCCTAACTAGGCCTTTTGGATGATGTGCATTGCCCCAATTGTTCTAGTTGAGCCTTGTTCCTAATAAGGGCATCCTTCCTTAGCCTATCTTGTCACCTTTTCATTTGGACTAGATCTATCCTTTAGGTGACCTAATATAGGGAAGCCTCCCTTGTGTTGAAAGTCCACTAAAGACCAAGAGGTAGTGGCTGTGGTGACAGTGCGCCACACCTCATATTGTTGTCCCTTGGTCTATTTCTTCTCTTGTGAGATACCCTCACAAGACCTGCTAGATTTTGGGGCAACATAATCTATAGCTAATTAATAACTTACTTATACAACTATACAACCAACAAATTACTAAAAAGTAACCCAACTAAAAATTTAAATAGACTATTTGCTTTTTAGGGTTTCAACATTCAAACAAGTAGCAAATATCTTTAAAAAATAAAAAATAAACCAAAAATTCTAATATTATTTGCTTGGGATCTGGCATGTGAGGGCTAGTTGGCACATGGTCCATTTCAGTTGCATGGGATCCATTTCTGAGTTTGAAGGATCCATTTGTGTGGTGGATATGGGTGGATCTGCATCTGTATCCATATCCAAAACGCAAATCCACAGATCCTGTATCAAGACCCCGTGGATCTGATAACACAAGAGTAGAGACACCACCTATGTTGTTAGATATAGATGCTTCTTTCTTTCATAAAGGAGCTATGATATATGAATGGTGTTAGGATCAAAAGATATTGCAACATTGTATTGAACACCTTTTGGTTCCTTGTTGTCTAAATAGAATGTGCTCTTTGCATATAATCAAATGCCCATGAATCATGATATTTATATGCTTCCTCTTTCAACTACAAATCCACAAATAGAAGATTCATTTTGTGTAAGACAAAATGGCCGCAAGGGGTCAATGAGCATTTTTTGGTGCATATTGTTACCATTTTTGGATGAGGACAAACTGCCTTTCAGAGACTATAATCCACATGTTGTAACATTGTCAACCATGGATTTATGAGAAATCTGGCTATTCCATTATTATAATATTATTTTGATTTGTCATGGAGTTAGAAAGATAATATATTTTATTATATGATATATTTAATTCACTCTATATAAAGAGGAGTGTGTCTCCATTTTCATTTGTAATTGGGCAATTTTGAGTTTGAGAATTATGAGGAAAAGCTACGTTACCGAATTCGCGGGGCAAGTGACGAAACCACGGATCCCATATTCGAAACGGATACGGATACCAATCTGGTTGGATCCGCAAGGGTGATGATTCCAAAGTTGACATCAGCCATCTTATTGCAAATTGGCGCAGTTCTGGTAGTTTTGGAGGGGGACCTGGCCAGCAAACTCTAGTCAAGACGTCAACTCCAGTTAATTTAACACTTCAGATCCTTTAATTCCCAGTTTGACTCCTTCAATTAATAGTTCGACTGGCGTGACTTCGTTCAACTCAAGAATTATGGTGTTTTGCCAAACTTTCTCCATATTATAAAACTTGACACTAAGGGTTGAAATTGTAATCTATCATTGAGCATTGGTCAAGAGAAATTGTGGTTGGAATAGTACCTCCTACGCTGCTCGAGGGTCGCATTTATGGTCAGCTTTGTTGGTCGACTAGTTACTGTGTCATGGTTGTTCCATCGTGGTCGAGTTTGTGTTGCAGGTAGCATGGCGCAGGTGGTCCAGTTGTGTTGCAACGTGGTCGATTTTCTGTTGCAGGTGGTCCGGCGTCGAGGTTGAGTTTTGTGTTGTAGCGTTGTCAATTTTGTGTTGCAGGTAGTCCGGCGTTGAGGTCGAGTTTTGTGTTGCAACGTTGTTGATTTTGTGTTGCAGCGTTGTTGATTTTGTGATGCAGGTGGTCCAGTGTCGACACAGCATGGGGCAGGTAATTTTTTTTATTTGTTCAATTTTAAATTTTATATAGTTTTTTTTTGTTTAATTTTAAACTTTATATATAGTTTGTGGCATCGACAAGGTTTAATTTTAAATTTTATATAGTTTTTGTTTTTGGTTTGATTTTAAACTTTATATATAGTTTGTGTTTAAAAACTAATATGTTTAATATATAGTTTAAACCTAGGTTTTCTATTTTTGCCATTTTAGTTTTTTAATATAATTAATTAACTTTATAAATTAATTAATAATCGTTTGAACCTAGGTTTTGTATTTTTTCCAGTTATATATTTAATTAACTTTATAAATTAATTAAAGTTCATTTCTTATATATATATATATATATATATATATATATATATATTTTATAAAGTCATAGAATAAATAAAGCTAAAGTTATTTATATTTAATCATATATTTATATTTGCAATTAAGAATATTAGATTTTCTTTTTTAAATTTAGACACATGTATTAATTATAAAATAGCAATTTATAATTTTTTTTTGGTAGTTAGAAATTTATAATTTTACTAATTTATATCTTATTATAAATGCATAGTGATAAACATGGAACCATCATGACATGAAACGATCGAGGGGACAAATGTCAACAGAGATCCAAAATCTCCTTTATGGCAGTATGTCGAAATTCTTGGCAAAATTCTAGGGGTGGTTTATACAAATCGAGATGTAGTGAATGCAACAGCATCTGAAATGGGTCATATACTAGAGTGAAGGCCCATCTGACTAGGCAAACTAAAACAAGTGTGTTGGAACTTGGTATGCACAGGTCCAAATGGTCCAAATGGCCAACCTAGGACAGGTTTAAGTCCTGCAAAACTTATATTTTATGCATCTTTGCAAGATGTCGTTGATAGGAGATTCACCAAGGCAAAACAACATGTGCAAGCCTCCACAACCAAGTCTTCATTTCCATCTACACCAGTTGTAAAAATAAATAAAAGGCCTTCTCTAGGACCTCTTTAAGCAACGTTCAATAACCAAGGCAGAGAAGTTGCAGATGAGCATGTTGCACGTTGCATCTATGCAAATGGGCTAGCATTCAATTTGGTGCGTTATCCTTATTGGCAAAAAATGATTAAAGCAGTTAATGAAGCACCAAAAGGATACAAGACCCCTCACTACGAAAAGGAACGCACCACTTTGTTAACATCAGAAAGACAATTTGTGGATAGACATTTATAATCAATCCGTGATACATGGGTAGAAACAAGAGTGTCCATCATTTCTGATGGATGGAAAGACCAAAGAAATCGCCCTTTAATTAATGTTATCGCAACAAACCCCCAAGAAGCAATGTTTGTGAAGGCCATTGATGTAGAAATTTATGAATCTTACACTTTATGCAGAAATTCTTACTGTTAATCTGGTTATGCTCCTCCTACTTAGACAAGTTATTAACTGAATAAATTCAAGTTAAAATCGAAGCAAAACACATAACAGACCTCTACCAATCTAGATCTAGAACAAGTTCATGCACACATTGACAAAGTGACCCAGTTATTTCTGAACAAATAGTTCCCGGAAAAACCCAATGCGGGAAAACCGGTCTCTGGCTGCTACATGGTTTTTATTATTAAGAATATTTCTGAATACACAAATATGGGTTCCAGATCTGGAAATCCCAATAGAGAAAATACTAGATCTACATCTCCCTAGTTGATCTAGGGCCAAAATAATGACTAATCCACACCCTCAAACGGGATTTACAGAACTCAGTCAAGATTAGGGCCTAGAAACCCCAGCGTTGTCCCTGAAAGCCTCTGCATCAACCTCTGAAGCCACTCAAATCCTTAGTGCTGCTCCAGAAGAGACTGTGTTACCCCAGACTGGGTAACGTAGTCACTACGCTGCCCCTGAAGGGTCTCTGCGTAACCCCTGACGGTTTCCTGCTAAAAATTACGTTGTCCTTGGAGGGACTGCATTGTCCTTGTTGCTGCTACTGCTCTCTCCTTATGCGATGTCCTTGAGCTGATCTCTACCTCTTGTGTATTCTAGACCCCGGGATCAGATCACCCCCTTGGCCTAAATTCCCCTCTCTGCAGCTGAAACACTTCCGAGTATTCTTAGCAAACCTTGCCTTAGAATCTCAACTTAGCTTCAGTGCTCTGCCTCTCTGTGTGTTTACAAATGACCCCAAGCCATTCCTTTATACTTTTCTTGTTGACAAATCAACGGCCATGATCAGATCTTGAATCAATGGCTAAGATTAAAAGAAAGCTTGATTCGTCTGACTTAAGACAATTTCATCACATGTTTAATTAAATTTACTTTAATTATTTAAGTTCTCTAAGTTTTAACTTAGGAAATACACTTAAAATAATTAATTAATTTAATATCTCCTAAACCGGATGAAATTTCCCAAATCCTTTTCTGGGTCTTGTAGATCAAGTGTACTCTAGTCCTTCCTCAAAATTTGGGACCTAGAGCACCACTGATGCTACCCCAAATACACAAAATCTCAACACTCCCTCTTAGCATCAATGGTGTGCTCTAGCAATACATCACACTATGCATTACATGACTTTGAGTACTGGTTCTGCGCTGCTGAAGCTTGGCCTACTACGACTCAACTCTGTACTGTTGCTTCCATTCTGTACGGTTGCCCATAACTCTGCCACTGCCACGGCAACTTCTGTACTGCAACTCCCTCTCAATATGTTGCATCTTTGTTGCTCATAGCACTGCCACTGATGATCTGCTGCATTGCATTTTCAGTTTTGGAGAGAACCAACTAAATCTCCTGCCTAATCTTTGACAGACAAGTCAGATGGGCTGCATCTTCATCACTGAAGCTCCATAGGCTACAAATCAGTGCTGGCATTTAAAGAACGATGCACAACTACAGCTCTGCCTATGTAATCAGACTCCCTCTGCACTACTGAAGTCACATTAGCCCCTTGTGCTGAAATCTATCATGCTGCTGTTGCACTGCGCTGTCCCTCTGAAGATTTATACATTGCTGCAACTCTGCTCTGCGCTGCTGAAGTCACATCAGCCTCTGCGCTGCTACTTCTTCTACGTTGCTGCTGCCTTGATTTGCGCTGCTCCTTCCAGTCTTCAGATCTGCCTCTGCCTGCTTCATCTGTGATCTATGCACCCACTGCTCCACTTGTCCCGCTACTGTCTTAAGGATATCGTAGCTCGCTTGTGATCCAAGAGATGAGTTGCTCAAGGATCCCGCCACTCTTCCATGTAGCTCTTCTACATGTCCATGTCACCCCACCTCCGTGGTTCATGAGCACTCATGGTTGCATCATCTCCTGACCCATCATCTGCCACAGCTGTGTTGGAAGAAGATGCTTCCTTGTCTCTTTTCTTCTCCGAACAATTGCTGGCAAAATGTCCCATTTCACCACAGTGGAAGCACTTGATCTTTGAAAGATCCTTCCTCTTCTTTGGCTGCTTCTTTGATGCCAAGGCGGCATCTTCCTCATCTTCTTTATTCACTTTGTTCAATGCAGAGTTGTGCTGCTTCTTGGTGAATCTGCGGAGCTCTTCTTGACGCAGAATTGACCAAAAGTTGTCCCTATCTGGGAGGTTCACTCTGCCCAAGATACTTTGGACAAAGGTTTCCCACTCATCTGTGACTGCATTGAGGACAGTCCTGACTATCACATCATCATCCACCGTTGCACCTGTTGCAGTCAGCTGATCTCTGATTGACTACAATCTGAAGAGAAAATGCTCCATGTCTTCTCCCTTGGTCATCATGAATGACCTCATCAGAGTCTCCAACAACATTTTTCTTTGAACATACTTACCCTCATACAGGGAGGTCAAGGCCTTCCACATCTCGTTAGTTGTCTTCTTCTCAGCTACATGTGGTACAATATGGTCCTTGATACCATCCATTATCAACCGCTTGGCATGCCCCACAGCTTCCTTATGCTTCCGAAGGAGATCCGGATTTGTCGGTGTGCCCAGAGTTTGCTCTGCATGATCTCTTAGATTGTACGCCTTAAGGAATATCAGGATCCTTGCCTTCCAAACTGAAAAGTTTGAGAGGCCATCCAGCCTATCCTGATCACGCTGTCCATGAGGAGACATCTGCTCAAAATGTGTCGGAACTTCCTTTTCTCTTTGCTAAAGAAATGGATCTAAGGCCCTTGGTGAAACAGACACCTTCTGCTCCCTCTGAAAACTGATTTCCCTCCTTGGAAATCTACAAAATCAACTATGATTCAGCTTCTTCTTTGATCCTCCGATCAAACTGCAAGTTTCCTTTGGTTAGAAACCCTCTGAGAAGTTGATCTCCTCCCGCTCTTTGTCACTTGTGCTAAGGCTAAAAATCTAAAATCTTCAAAAATTTAACCCCACCAGCACCTTCTGAATTTCTACAACTTTTCTGTAGTCTTTTCTAGATTTGAAAGATTCAAATCTGAATCACACTGGCTACCTTCAGACCAAACCAGCGTTGTTTCTGAGTTGCCTCTGCGCAGTAATTGCGTGGGCTTGTTAGGACACAGCGCTAGACAGCGTCACCCTTCCCTCTGCGTGAACCTGCCTCTGAAAACTGCGTTGCCCCTTCAGATCTGCGTTTCTACTGCTTTTCCAGCTGATTTCTGCAGCTAGAACCTTCAGTCTCTTCTATCGGTGACCCTCCTAGATCTGCAATTCCTTTGATACCATGTAGAAATTTCTGAATATTACACTTTATGCAGAAATTATTACTGTTAATCTAGTTATGCTCCTCCTACTTAGAGAAGTTATTAACTGAATAAAATCAAGTTAAAATCGATGCAAAACACATAACAAATCTCTACCAATCCAGATCTAAAACAAGTTCATGCACACATTGACAAAGTGATAGATATTTTTGGACAAATAGTCCCCGGAAAAACCCAATGTGGGAAACCCGGTCTCTGGTTGTTGGAGGGTTTTTATTATGAAGAACATTTCTGAATACACAAATCTGGGTTCCAGATCTGGAAATCTCGATAGAGAAAATACTAGATCTACAGCTCACTGGCTGATCTAGGGCCAAAATAATGACTGATCCACAGCCTCAAACGGGATTTACAGAACTCAACCAAGATTAGGGCCTAGAAACCCCAGCGTTGTCCCTGAAAGCCTCTGCATCAGCCTCTGAAGCCCCTCAAATCCTCAGCGCTGCTCCAGAAGAGACTATGTTACCCCAGACTGGGTGACGCAGTCACTACGCTGCCCCTGAAGGGTCTCTGCGTAACCCCTGAGGGCTTCCTGCTGAAAATCACACTGTCCTTGGAGGGACTGCATTGTCCTTGCTGCTGCTACTGCTCTCTCCTTCTGTGCTATCCTTGAGTTGATCTCTGCCTCTTGTGTATTCCAGACCCCAGGATCAAATCATCCCCTTGGCCTAAATTCCCCTCTCTGCAGCTGAAGCACTTTTGAGTATTCTTAGCAAACCCTGCCCTAGAATCTTAGCTTAGCTTCAGTGCTCTACCTCTGTGTGTGTTTACAAATGACCCCAAGCCTTTCCTTTATACTTTTCTCGTTGACAAATCAACGGCCATGATCAGATCTTGAATCAATGGCTAAGATTAAAAGAACGCTTGATCCATGTGATTTAAGACAATTTCATCACATGCTTAATTAAATTTACTTTAATTATTTAAGTTCCCTAAGTTTTAACTTAGGAAATATAATTAAAATAATTAATTAATTTAATATCACCTAAACCAGATGAAATTTCCCAAATCCTTTTCTAGGTCTTGTAGATCAAATGTACTCTAGTCCTTCCTCAAAATTTGGGACCTAGAGCACAACTGATGCTACCCCAAACACAAAAAATCTCAACAATTGATTGCAGTGGAGTGGAAAAAGATACAACATTCATCTCCACTATTCTTATTGATGTAATAGAAAGCGTGGGGCGAAAAAATGTTGTCCAAGTTATATGGACAATGCAAAGGTTTGTAGAGTTGTGAGTCTGATTGTGGAGGGTCAATATGATCACATCTTCTGGACTCCATGTGCAGTGCATTCGTTAAACCTTATTCTTGCCAAGATTGATGAGATTGAGTGGATCAATGAAATATATGTAGCATCAAAGGAGATCCAAATGTTTATCAATTTTGCAAAGTTGGAGCTACGAAAGGTACTCAATTTTAAATCAGTTCTATGCATTATAATTTATGAATTCCTAATTTTAATTTTAATTTATTTTATTTCTAATTTGAAATTTGACTTGTGAAAACACATGTAGGTTGTTGAAACTTGTTTTGCTTCCCACACCTTAGTCATAAAGAGGCTTGTGGAGGTCAGACAAGCATTACAGACAATGGTCATTGACACCCTTTGGGAATCATGAAGGACTTCAACTTCTGATAGAGGACAAAGAATAAAGTCTATCATTCTTGATGATGCATGGTGGGACAAGCTCCAATAGCTTTTGCAGTTCATAGAACCAATCCTAACCATGATTAGGGCATTTGACACAGATATGCGTTGCTTGGGGGATGTCTATGAAAACATAGTTAGTTTTGTAAATCTCGTTTGAGAGTGTGCATCAGTCATTATTTTGGCCCTAGATCAGCTAGTGAGTTGTAGATCTAGTATTTTCTCTATCGAGATTTCCAGATCTGGAACCCGGATTTGTGTATTCAGAAATATTCTTAATAATAGAACCCTCCAGCAGCTAGAGACCGGTTTTCCCACATTGGGTTTTTCCGGGGACTATTTGTCCAGAAATAACTATGTCACTTTGTCAATGTGTGCATGTGCTTATTCTAGATCTGGATTGGTAGAGATCAGTTATGTGTTTTGCTTCAATTTTATCTTGAATTTATTCAATTAATAACTTGTCTAAGTAGGAGGAGCATCACCGGAATAACAGTAATAATTTCTGCATAAAGTATAAGATTGAGAAATTTCTACATGGTATCAAAGCAATTGCAGATCTAGGAGGGTCACCAGCAGGAGAATTTGAAGGATCTAGCTGCAGAAAGTAGCTGGAAAAGCAGCAGAAACGCAGATCTGAAGGGACAATGCAATTTTCAGGAGCAGACTCACACAGAGGGAAGGGTGGCGTCCAGCATTGTGTCCTAGCAAGCCTACACAATTGCCGCGCAGAGGCAGCTCAGAAACAGTGTTGGTTTAGTCTGAAGTCAGCCAGTGTGATTCAGATCTAAATCTATCAGATCCAGAAAATACTGCAGAAAAGCTATAGCAATTCAGAAGAGCTGGTGGGGTTAAAATTCTGAAGTTTTCAGATTTTTAGCCTTAGCACAAGTGACAAAGATTAGGAGGAGATCAGCTTCTCAGAGAGTTTCTTGCTAAAGGAAACTTGCAATTTGATCAAAGGATCAAAGAAGAAGTTGAATCATAGATGATTTGGTAGATTTCCAAGGAGGGAAATCAGTTGTCAAAGGGAGCAGAAGGCACCTGTTTCACCAAGGGCCTTAGATACATTTCTCTAGCAAAGAGAAAAGGAAGTTTCAACGCATTCTGAGCAGATGGCTCCTCATGGACTGCGTGATCAGGATAGGCTGGATGGCCACTCAAAATTTTCGGTTTGGAAGGCAAGGATCCTGATTGTCCTTGAGGCGTACAATTTAAGAGACCATGCAAAGCAGACTCTGGCCACATCGATAGATGCAGATCTCCTTCGGAAGCATAAGGAAGCTGTTGGGCATGCCAAGCGACTGATTATGGAGAGTATCAAGGACCATATTGTATAACACATAGCTGAGAAGAAGACAGCTAACGAGATGTGGAAGGCCTTGACTTCCCTATATGAGGGAAAGTCTGTCCAAAGAAAAATGTTGTTGGAGACCCAAATGAGGTCATTCGTGATGACCAAGGGAGAAGACATGGAGCACTTCCTCTTCAGACTGCAGTCAATCAGAGATCAACTGACTGCAACGGGTGCAACAGTGGATGATGCTGTGATAGTTAGGACTACCCTCAATGTAGTCACAGATGAGTGGGAAACCTTTGTCCAAAGTATCTTGGGCAGAGCGGACCTCCCAGATTGGGACAACTTGTGGTTAATTTTGCATCAAGAACAACTCTGCAGATTCACCAAGAGGCAGCACAGCCCAGGATGGAGCAAAGTGAAGAAGGAAGATGAGGAGGATGCAACCTTGGCATCAAAGAAGCAGCCAAAGAAGAAGAAGGATATTTCAAAGATCAAGTGCTTCCACTGTGGTGAAATGGGACATTTTGCCAGCCATTGTCCAGAGAAGAAAAGGGACAAGGAAGCATCTTCTTCCAAAGCATTTGTGGAAAATGATGGGTCAGGAGATGATGCAGCCATGAGTGCTCATGAACCAAGGAGGTGGGGTGACATGGACATGTAGAAGAGCTACATGGAAGTAAGGTGGGATCCTTGAGCAGCTCATCTCTTGGATCACAAGCGAGCTACGGCAGCCTTAAGATGGTAGCGGGACAAGTAGAGCAGTGGGTGCATAGATCACAGATGAGGCAAAAGCAAAGGCAGATCTAAAGGCTAGGAGGAGCAGCGCAGAGCAAAGCAGCAGTAGCATAGAAGCAATAGCAGCGCAGAGGCTGATGTGACTATAGCAACGTAGAGCAGTGCTGCTTACACAATTCAGAGCTGCAGCAGCGCAGAAGGCTTCAAAGGGACAGCGTAGTGCAGCGACAACGTGATAGATTTCAGCACAAGGTGTTGATGTGACTTCAGTAGTGCAAAGGGAGTCTGATTATGCAAGCAGAGTTGTAGTTGTGCATCATTCTTTAGATGCCATGATCCAGGTGGATATCGGTGGCCACCCACCTATTCCATTTGGACCAGCACCATCAATTCTTGCAGCTTTTCACATTCAGCACAACTTACTATTTTTAGCAGGTTTTCGGATCCTCCACTCTCGGAGCCGTTTTGGGGGCTTAATGATCCAGGGGGATATTGGTGGCCACCCACCTATTCCATTTGAACCCCCATCTTCAGTTCTTTCAATTTTCAAGTTGCAACAAAACTTACTATTTTTAGCAGTTTTTCGGGTCCTGAACTTCCGGAGCCGTTTTGAGGCCCTAAACGACATTTTTTGGGAAAACGGAGAGCAACATGGGTCCATGGACCGATGTTGCTTGTTCAAAAATTGAAGTCCTCAGATAGATCTTTCTAACGAGCTATTGAGCGCATCAAACGGAGATCGGGTGCCAAAGTTATGCCCCCGGGAAGTTGAACCACCAATTTACCCAAACGGGCGCCCACAATTTTGGTGCCTCATCTCCTACGGTTAGGTTTTTGGACGTTTCAGATTCTACATTGTTTCCCAACAATAAATAGGCCCTCGAGCCTCATTGTAACATAGTGGAGAGGTCTGTAGCCATCACATCTCTTCTCAGAGATTCGCTACCAGCACCCTAGCTATTTTATTTCCATTATGCCTGTAAGCATATTTCTGTTATTTGATATTAATGAAATGAAGTGTTATTTCCGTTGCATCTCTGTATTTATGGTTATATGTTTATTCTATTGCATTCCTACATAACCGGATCAAAGGGTAATTGTGAGGAGTTCGCTTCTTTCTTTGTTTTTCTTTGCATGTCCCCAACGCGGTCAGGGTATAAGGAGTTAGGGCTCGATCCGGTTGAACCCTTGCAAGATCAGCCTCGCAAACCCCGACGACCTCCCATGGCGGAAGAAAAGAAAGACGAGGGAGCAGGAGATCCTATCAAAATACTGCTCGAGGAGGCCCTCGAGAAACAAAGGAACGCAATGATGGATAACTTTGCTCAAATCCTTCAACGATTGCCCACATATGGCGCATCTGCATCCAACAGCCACTCTGGAGGCGCCACTCCCTTCAAGGTACAGGTAAACTTTGACATTCCTATATTTGAAGGAAAAATAGATGCAGACGCTGTAGACAGATGGTTAAGTTTGTTGGAAGGGTATTTCTCGGTCCATGACTTCTCTGACCGAGAAAAGATTATTTTTGCACTCCTCAAAGCTGCCCCCCATGTCAAAGACTGGTGGGAAACCTACCGTGAGCAAGAGGGCGAAGGGGAACCCTCTCTGTTCTCCGCCACACCCACTTGGAATTCGTTTCGAGACGGCATCAAGGAACAATATTACCCCATGGGGAGCTATGAGGACAAATACATCCAATGGACCACGTTGCGGCAACAAAAGGATCAAGATGTGCACGAACTGACGAATCTGTTCCATACCCTGCGCACAAAGTTGGGTATTAAAGATTCAGAGAGACATTTGGTGCTCAAGTACCGCGGCTGTCTGCACAAACACATCCAGGAGGAAATGGAGTTTCTTGACATTACATCACTTGGCACGGCATATCGCTATGCCGCCAAGATCGAGCAGAAATTTAAGCAGAAGAAGCGAGACTTTGGATCTGCGAATCCGAAAGGTGCCCCCGAACCGAAGAACAAGGGGCAAGGCCAAAGCAATTCGACTCAGAACAACACCACAAATCCAAAGAAGGACACAGGGAAGTGGTGTGAATTTCATAACAGCCCCACTCACAGCACAAACGAGTGTCGGGCCAAACAGTCTTTGGTGGCTGAACTAAAGGCACCCGAATCAAATGCATTTTCTGATCCTGAGTTAGAACCAGACAAAGGCAATGACAAAGGGAAGCATATCATTGATGCGGATCCCAGTGCCATTGTTGCCACCACCAAGATCCAGAAGGAGGGTCCAGAGGATCCAGAGGAGGGGGCGCGCCTCTTCCAGTCGCAGATGTGGGTGAAGGGTTCTCCGCTGCAGTTTCTCGTCGATAGCGGAAGCCAAAAGAACCTCATTTCAGCAGACGTCGTGAAGCGGCTCGGCCTAACAACCATAGCACACCCGCAGCCGTATACCATCGGGTGGCTCCACCCAGGGAGAGATCTCCGCATCCGCCAGCAGTGCCGCCTTCCATACAGTATCAAGCCATTCACGGATGAGGTATTGTGTGATGTTGCTCCTCTTGATGTAGCCGATGTATTATTGGGCCAACCATACTTGTGGAGGCGACATGTTGTGTATGAGTCTAGGCCTCGTGCTGTTATTATTACTTTGGGAAATAACTTGTACAGGATACCGGAGGTAGTACCGCCTCCTGTCATCTCTTTGACTACTGCAAAACAACGCAGTAAGATTGTTTCCCAAACTAGGAAATTCATTTTCCTTACAACTCACTCACAGGGAAAGAAAAATATTGTGGCCACAACCTTGAAACAGGGCTCCCTTGCACGGCTGCAGCAGATGGACAAAGTCATGGAGGAATACGAGGAAGTTTTCCCCTCACTCATAGAGGTTCCTCTACACTGTCAGGACAAGCACTCCATTGATCTGACTCCCAACGCACCACCGCCTGATGTTGCCATACATCCTGCAACTACACATACAGAATCCAAACATGTACTGTCTGAGGCTGATAAAGAAACCAAATTTTCTAAATGCATCCAGCATGTCCACCCACAGGTCCTTGACATCTTCAACACATCTAATACTCAATTCAACAGAATTTTCCTCATCTCATGGAGGATCTCAACGCAATGGGGACCATTGCTTCCTAAGGAGGGAGGAATGATCCAGGTGGATATCGGTGGCCACCCACCTAGTCCATTTGGACCAGCACCATCAATTCTTGCAGATTTTCACATTCAGCACAACTTACTATTTTTAGCAGGTTTTCGGGTCCTCCACTCTCGGAGCCGTTTTGGGGGCTTAATGATCCAGGTGGATATTGGTGGCCACCCACCTATTCCATTCGAACCCCCATCTTCAGTTCTTTCAATTTTCAAGTTGCAACAAAACTTACTATTTTTAGCAGTTTTTCGGGTCCTGAACTTCCGGAGCCGTTTTGAGGCCCTAAACGACATTTTTTGGGAAAACGGAGAGCAGCATGGGTCCATGGAACGATGTTGCTCATTCAAAATTGAAGTCCTCGGATAGATCTTTCTAACGAGCTATTGAACGCGTCAAACGGAGATTGGGTGCCAAAGTTATGCCCCCGGGAAGTTGAACCACCAATTTACCCAAACGGGCGCCCACAGTTTTGGCGCCTCATCTCCTACAGTTAGGTTTTTGGACGTTTCAGATTCTACATTGTTTCTCAACAATAAATAGGCCCTCGAGCCTCATTGTAACACAGTTCAGAGGTCTGTAGCCATCACATCTCTTCTCAGAGATTCGCTACCAGCACCCTATCTATTTTATTTCCATTATGCCTGTAAGCATATTTCTGTTATTTGATATTAATGAAATGAAGTGTTATTTCCGCTGCATCTCTGTATTTATGGTTATATGTTTATTCTGTTGCGTTCCTGCATAAATCCGGATCATGCCAACAAATATCTGTAGCCTATGGAGCTTCAGTGATGAGGATGCAACCCATCTGACTTGTTTGTCAAAGATTGGGCAGGAGATTCAGTTGTTTCTCTCAACAACTGAAGTTGCAGTGCAGCAGATCAGCAGTGGCAGTGCTATGAGCAGCACAGATGTAGCATATTGAGAGGGAGTTGTAGTACAGAAGTTGTAGTGGCAGTGGCAGAGTCGTGAGCAACAGTACAGAATGGCAGCAGCAGTGCAGAGTTGAGTGGCAGCAGGCCAAGCTTCCGCAGCACAGAACCAGTACTCAAAGTCACGTAATGCATAGTGTGATGTATTGCTAGAGCACACCCTTGATGCTAAGAGGGAGTGTTGATATTTTGTGTATTTTGGGTAGCATCAGTTGTGCTCTAGGTCCCAAATTTTGAGGACAGACTAGAGTAAACCTGATCTACAAGACCCAGAAATGGATTAGGGAAATTTCATCTGGTTTAGGAGATATTAAATTAATTAATTATTTTAATGTATTTCCTAAGTTAAAACTTAGGGAACTTAAATAATTAAAATGAATTTAATTAAACATGTGATGAAATTGTCTTAAGTCACACGGATCAAGCTTTCTTTTAATCTTATCCATTGATTCAAGATCTGATCTTTGTCGTTGGTTTCCCAACGAGAAAAGTATAAAGGAAAGGCTTGGGGTCATTTGTAAAGACACACAGAGGTAGAGCATTGAAGCTAAGCTGAGATTCTAGGGCGGGTTTGCTAAGAATTCTCAGAAGTGTTTCAGCTGAAGAGAGGGGAATTTAGACCAAGGGGTGGAGCAACAAAGATGTAGGCTTGTTGACTTTAATTGTAAAATGCACAAGAGGTATTTGTAATAATAATATATTATATAAAAATGTATAAAATATGATAAAATGTTACAATGAAGCCCTGCTTATATACCTATGCAGGTGGCCTTTCATGAATGGGCATGTCTTTTAGACATGCCCTTTCACTAACTTAATGACTACTTACATAATCCTTATTTGACTATTAATAACTATATTTATTATATTTGTTATGAATTATATTCACAACATTGCCCCTTCCTTCAAAAGCTTTGTCCCCAAAGCTATACTACTGAAAAGTTTCCTCATTCGCGACATCACTGGTACCTTCTTTGTACATTTCACTTGTACACTGTCTTGAATCCATGTTTTCTCGATTTCTCGTTACAAATTTTCTTTTTTCTTTTAATAATAATAATAATAATTTTTTTTTAATTATTATTATTATTTTTAAATTAAATAATAATTTTTTTTCTTATATATAAATTTTATATATATATATATATATATATATATATATATATATATATATTATAACTTTTTAATTATGATTTTAATTAAATCAAAACCGTCCACTGTATAAATACGTCCTTCTTTAAACATCACACCTTGCACCGTTTATTAAAACCGATACACTGTTTTGTAAACCTGTTCACCGAATTGTTGATCGCTTGTTTGTTTTTTTGTTGACCTGCAGCAGCACGGGTCACCCGCAGCAGTTTAATCGCCAAATCCAAGTCAGCAGAGTATTGAGCCATGTTGATAGCAAAGAATGAGCTGAGGTTAACGCGACTGGAACGAATGGAATTTGTCGGGTTGTCGGAATAGCCTGTGTCGTCTAAGAATTGATGGCGGGGGGCACGTTACCATGGTTGTCTATCCTAGTCATGCCAAAAGTGTTGGTGGCACTGGATCGATGTCATTGGCGTGGTTGATAACCGTGTATGTTGAACTCTTCAATGCTCTCGATGTTTGATTTCGAAGTCACCTTGAAGTCCATGGCCCTAGGTTCAGGTTTACGAATGCCATTGAAGCTTTCCCTTGACTGGTTGTCATTGTCAATTCGTTGCTCTTTACAAGCCAGTTCTCTGCAACTGCCACCTGTTGAATATGGTGATAAAAACCTGCTTGCTCCATGAGGAAAGAGGGGAGACAATAATATCCTTGAGCCAAGAGATATACAGGGTTGTAAGCACCTATTCGCACCGTGAGGAGGTCTTACTATTGGATATATGCGTCTAAGCTCTCTGGATGGTTCAATATTTTTCGACACATTTTTGGGAAAGGTGGAAGCAATACAACCTAAACCATCAGTGCTCAAATGGCTATCTCCAAAACTATCATGTGGATTTAATGAAGCTGCCTTATTTGACAACATTTTCTTCTCTGCTAGATCGTAAATGTCCTCAAAGGTGCTAAGGCCCTTCTTGTTTTGTAGCTGCAAAAACTCTACATAAGATTTGCACTCTTGTTTTTGTTTAGGTGAGAAAAATTCATAATTCTCAGCCTTCCCTAATTCAATCAGCGATCTATTTTTCAGGTCAACGTATAATTTAATCCCATTGTCACACTCAGAGTACCGAGAAGAATCTTCAGGAGATGTGTTGATAAGCCCATTATCAGAGGATACTAAATCTGTGTTAGCAATGAGAGTTCTCTTCATTTCAAACTTATCATTTATGCTGGCCAAGCTATTGAAAGTTCCTTTACTACCAGGACCTTCAATTACCATGACTCCAACAGGTTCCTTCATTGATAAATCATTTTTATATTTCCTTTGTGTATCGTCCTCTGTGTTTTGGGTTTCCACTAGAGAAGCCTCGTTTAACCATTCATAAGTGAAATTATGGACAGATATTTTGGGATTTTTCGTTATGATTGTTGAAATTTCCTCGTCTTTGTCCAGCAAATTCGCCTTCTCCATCCGAATCTGTTTCAGCTTAGTCTTCTAAGATTCTTTTTCATCATTTTGATCGTCAAGGTCGTCAATACTGATGAGCCTATTTATTCTCAGGAGTGAGGATTTAGATTTTGTGGTTTTAGTTCCAAAATTTAATTCATTGGAGTTTTGGTTGGGAGCAGTGGATTTCGCATTTCTCTCTATGTGACCTTTGTCCTCAATATTCTTTTCGCTTAGCACACAAGATTTATCCTTTGTGCGACTGCGAGGTTTTGTTTTAGATCGAATGTAATTAGTTTCAAAGGGTTGTTTGTTCATCTGCGGAATATTGCAGCCTGGGCTGATAGTTCCTTTCTTTTTCTTCTTCATCAGGGTAAAATCTGGCCTCTCCCTCTTTGTCCCTGTTGCGATCATTTTCATAGCAATTCATTTTCAAATCCTGAGCAGCAACTTTATCAATACCACCTATAAAAATTTCAATTTGATTTTTTTATTCACATGCTTTAAGAGGGCAGACATGTCATTAATTTCACATTCATCATTTTCAAAAAATTTCATATTCATATCAGTTTCTTCATCAAAAGCATTTTCTTCTTTTTCTTCATCTGAAACTGAAATTTTCATAACTTGATCTTTTGCAGAATGTAGTGATTCTTCATGATTATCTCATGAATTCTTTGAATCGGCTGAATTGTTCTGTTGATTATGTCCCATATTCGGGAGTATCAGTTTATCTTGTCCCAAATGGCATTTATCTTCTGCATTGCTTTGTTATGACTGTCTACTCGCTATGGTTTTGCCAAATTTTTTGTTCTATCTGATTTGTCGTGTCTTGAGTTTTTTTGATGTCATCAGAATTTCCTGTAACCTTATCCTCAAGATTGATTAGTCTTTTAGTGAATTCATCAAAATTATTATTGATCTTACTCTCAAGATTGATCAACCTTTTGTTGAAATCGACCATCAACATTGATGAAGACATCGAGCAGCAACGATTTCGAGGCACCGCATGTAACAGCGGAAGGCAGCGAGTAGTAGTGGCGTAGGTGTTTTCTTCCAGACGAAAAGATCACCCTTCTGATACCAAATGGAGCAACAAATTTGTAGGCATGTTAACTTTAATTGTAAAATACACAAGAGGTATTTGTAATAATAATATATTATATAAAAATGTATAAAAGATGACAAAATGTTACAATGAGGCCCTGCTTATGTATATACCTATGCAGGTGGTCTTTCATGAATGGGCATGTCTTTTAGACATGCCCTTTCACTAACTTAATGACTACTTACATAATCCTTAATTGACTATTAATAACTATATTTATTATATTTGTTATGAATTATATTCACAACAAGGGGATGATCTAATCCCTAAGTTTTGATGTTTAACTATTGCTCCTCGTGCGTTGGTGCTTTCTAGCAATGTTACAAACATAAACATAGGGATAATATCGGCAAGCATCCAGAAAACCAGAAAATCATAGAAATCGAGAGAATATTGATAAACAATTGCAAAATTAAGATACCACCAAAATATCGGTAAAAATAGGCAAAGATCAGCTCGGCCAAAAAATCATGATTTTGTGATTTCTTTGTGATAAAATCAAGATGTTTGCAAAACTGCTTTCTAGTCCTTCAACAGTTTTATTTGCCATGGTCAAACTTGGGTTCAGCCCATGTGAGTGCCCTAGCCCATTGACGGGTTATTAATACTTGGATGGCTTTACTATGACATGGAACATCGACTTAGGTGGACATCCCCCTTATTGGAGGCACATTTATATTTATTTGTATTTTATTGTTTGATGATGGGGCCATACCTTCTTCTGTGGAATTAGTTGGCACGTATCTATTCATTGCACATTGATTGAAGATTATTATTTGATATGTTCACATATTCCTCCTTGTACTGGCCATTTACACATTAATTGAGGAAATGGTTACACCATGGAGATGTTGATGTTTGTAGCTTGGGCAGTTACTTCTACATAGGCCTAATGTCTAAGCATGCAGAAGTTGCCCAAAGTCTCCTCAAACACTTTTCTAGTGTGAGCATGTTGCATTTGTAACTTACCCTAAGTCTAACATAGGACAAGCACATAGTTATTATGTTGGCTTATTGAGGTAAAAAAAAAATTAGAAAAGAGTAATTCTCAGCCCTTGATCTCAAGCAAGGCGAGATATAATCTCCCCTGTCAATCATTTTGGAGATTAGGGTTACAGTTTTAACTCAATGAAAAGTTTAAAAAGCAAGGGTAAGGAGAGAGAAAAGACACACCATATAGCAGCACAAAATTAAGAGAGGCATCTCATTTGGGAGTGCAATACTCTAGTGTGTGGGAGCAGCAAGGAGATACAAGTCGGAGAAGGAGGGCATGATCAACGGGATCACATCTAGTTGTTTTACAAGTATTCCTTCAATTGGACCATATCCTAAGATGGGAGCCCAAGTAGGTTCTGAATATTTTAATGATGAACTGATTTGATTGGGCATAATGTCAATTTAATGTTAATAATCTATCAGTGTGTTCATTCAGTTTATCTATAATCTGCTAGGTCAATGTATTTTCGGGTTCTATGTTTACTAGGGAAATTAACATGAGACTATGTCATGGATCTTTTATTCAGCAAGTGTGAAAGAATTTGCCTATTTTTAGCATACATGCACACATCTAGGCTTCTATTTATCCTCATTGTGGGCTGTGCTTTCACTAGATATCCTTGGCACATTTATGAATACTCTTTGATGGGGAAGTTTGGCTTGCAGCACCCACACATGCTATTTGTACCTGCTCATTACTTGGTATTCTTACTATTTTTGGATAACATGTGCTAGAGGGTACTTTTAGTGCCAGTTTATCAGCAAATATATTCTGATAGACTGCCCCGGTTGCCACCTTATTAACCCAATTAGATGCAAAGTGGCCACAGCATTTCCAAAAAGTGGCTATAATAAAGAATCCAATAAATGTTAAGGCAGTTATCACAATTTTGAACCTGTCACTTTAAAACCCTCACAGGATTTTGACCATTGTGCCATTGGGAGTTGGTTATTGTTCATTTATGGAGGTTGTTAGAGAATTGACCTACCTTGGAGGAGTTTCAGAGAACATAATGGAGCTTGTTGACATGATCAATCACTTTGGAGAAGACACACGGAATAACTAACATCATTTTATTATTGTTATCTCGTGTCATGGAGTCGATTACATAGGAGCCATATCATATTGTTTTCCTTAGACAATTTAATGTTTCTTCTTGAAGAAGAAAGTGGATCTCAACAACTCATTTCTACTATTATGAAAGAAGTTGTTGAGAATCATATTTTATTGTTATTTCTTGGAAAACTAATGGATCTCAGAAAACAAACACTTTCTTATTTTTGAGAAGATGGAGCTGAAATCTATGTAAGGGTTTGGTCTCTCCATTTGATGCATGGTGGATTTGGGGAGAAATCGATTGGAACATAGTTTAATATCTATAGGATGTGCTTGGAGGATTAATGAAATGCTTTGTGGATGAGGATGTCTTGTAGATCTAAATGTTTTACATCTAACTGCTCTCTCTTATTGCTGGTTATCTTGACATATGTTTATGGAGCACTAAATTGGCTAACATTATTCCTTCTCATTTTAAGCTATCCTTAAGATGTTGTTTATGGATGCATTCTTTCTCTATTCTTCGTTAAAATAACATACCTTTCATTCTAGGTAATCATAATCTTCATAAGGGTTGGAGTTCATCTATTTTTGTGATCTTTCTAGCTACATTTTTGCAATTTCAGACAACAAGGAAAGCGCCTTTGTAGCTGGTACCTTTCAGCCTCAATTACCATCTTTTCCTCAATAGAATAGCCCCCCGCAAACCTTTATTTGACCCCTTATGCCCAATCGAAATAAACTAGTCATTGGTCCATTCATCCATATTATTTCCTAAAACTTTATCAACATGTTTTTCTATAACTTTCTCTTCACTTCCCCTTCAACTTCATTGCATAAGTTCGAGAAAATGTATCCGAGGGAAGCCCCCATTAATCCAAAGGATAGCCAGCCTAAAGTGTGAAGCGGGTTTGTGAGGTGGCAGTAGCATCACTCTTAGTTCCTCCAAGGTCTCACTTGAACTTTAGGACGTTATCTCAAGAAATAAGGGTTTGAGAGGTAATATATTGAATAGTTTAATATACCGTGTACATCGTTGCTCCTCCAAGACAGTCATTTCGTCACATGCCTTCAGTCATATGTTATTTATCCTAATACTATCAATCCTTAGCTTATTGAATTTATGTACTTTGTACTACCTAAACTCAGATCATAGATATTTTAGGCACTTTCCCTTGTGTTCAAACATTTGATGGTTTTTACTACAATCATTGACCTTTGTTTGTCAACTGAATTTAACAGTATGATAATCGATTTCTTTCTTTTCATATCATTAGGCAAGTGTGTTCAGTCACCATTTCACAACTCCTGAGTCTATAATATGTGATACTCAGTGTTTTGCTAATGAACTCATAAAATGAAGCATGGTAAAGAGAATCTACCTTCCTCTTCAAATTCTATTTGCAAATTTCCCACGGGGGGCAACTCAATTGGCGAACAACGTGTTATGAAGTATTATGTAAACCATGAGATTCAAGGTTCAAATCCCCGTGGGGCAAACCAACAAAAAAAAAACAATTTGCAAATTGCAATTTTCACTAGTTAATTGTTTAACTGATCTACTTAAATCATTAGAATTGACTTCATGAATTCATCAAAGATGAACATTATTAAGGATCACTAAAAATTCAAAGTAGATGGTAAAAGAAATAAAGACTTACTGCATATCAAGAGGCCACCAGACTTTAATCCTATATCCAGTCAACTTTTCGTAATCAATATTTCGTTTATTTGTTTTCCCAGGACTCTGCAAACAAAGAAAATGAAACCATTAAATCATAGACCCTATTGAGAGTTAATATACACAAGAAGCAACAAATAATATATACCAACAGTTTATGCTTTGGGCGAAAATAACTGTAGAACCCAAGACCAAGGAGAAAACTGATAAATTCACCAAATCTAAATATCGTTACCTCCCAGGCAAACTACAAAAACTACCACAAATCAAGCCATGCAAAGAGCAATAAAAGTGCACTCTTGCTTGGAGAAAAACAAGAAGCATCCAGGAATTCCATCACAGTAAATCGATGGGCAAGAAGCTGACAGGCCTTCAAACTTAATTAAAGATAAAATCCTCCATAAATCCATCAAAATTGTAACTCGTGGTGAGACAGAAGAAAACAACTAACTCTTCCCAAGTAGAGAAGATTACCTTCTGCAATCTTGAAATTCTTTTCCTCTTCAAGGTCTTTCTGGAAGACCCCATGGGACTCCTTGAACTACCACTCAAAGCCTTTGAAATAGATTCTGGCTGAGCAATTGACTTCTCCTGCCAGGAAGAAAAAAAAAACATTTCTACCCGAGTGTATATTTGATGTTTCCTCCATGTCTTCAAATGGATTTGAATAATTGAAAGAACAACCTATTTAATATTTTTACCTCTTTATGCTCATGCATTTCTTGCCTTGCTTCCGGAGTAGTGTCCTCTCTCAAAACATTTGAAGTTCTAGAAGGGGCTTTCTGTGCTCTTTTGGATATAAAAACATCACTGGCATCTAGAATAGATATTTGCGATGGTGAAACCTTACTCTGTTCTGAGTTTGGACTGGAAGATAATTCAGAAGGCCTAAATTCTGCTCCATTGAGACCAGCTGGTTCTCCTCCAGTTTTTAGCATCATCAAACCTCGGGGTTTGACACTTTTAATATTTGATTTTTTAGCAGAACCTTTTGTACGTCCTAGATTAGAACCTAAGACATATTCTGCGTACTTGCTCGATTTGGTACTTTTCCTCTTGGTTGAGATTGGCATTTCCATATCACTGCTAACTGGATTATCAACAATATGTTTTTCAGGCACATCATCTCTTCTTGTATTCTTAATTCCGTTTGAAATTTTACATGAAGGTTTATTGGAATCATGACTTTTTGAAGCTTTATCTGATAGAATACCAGCTGCCCTGAGCAACACATTTGATGCTTCCTTACTGCAACCTTTTAGTAGACGTGATGCTTCTCTAGGTGTTCGGACTCCAAGATTATTCTGCTTTCTAATTCCTTGCAGTTTGCCACACTGCATCACCTTTCGCAGAGGCACTTCCAGATCCTCCTCATCGCTTTCTTTAGCCACATTTTCATCAATATCAATCTTTGTCTTCTGGTTTCGACTTAGCTAGAGAAATTTACAAGAAAAGGGTGAAGTACGGTGTTATGTAAGAATATAGCATACATAATTTTAGTCACTAAACTTCTTTATGGAAATATGTATCCTTGATAACATGGTAGCAGAGCAAATTCTTCACTGCATTCAACACAGATGAATTTGAAAACACTAACCTGAGCTGTTTGGTCCATATTTGATGCCTTATAATGCGCGAAAACATGAGTACCAGCAAGGCCTGCACTTAAATGTCTTACATCTGCCTGAAATCCATAACCATTTGAAATAAGGTAAATATAAACAGTGGAAATATAATAAAATAAGCAGCATTGAAAAAATATCACTGCCAAACAAATGATTCCTAAAAATGTTAATGTAAAGGAAGCTAGCTGCATGGTAGAAGAGACAGAAATTACGTTCAAATCGCCATAAAGATTTGCATTCTTTGAGTCCAGCATTTGATGCACTGTATTTGACAACTGATTATTTAACCTACAGCTATTAGAAACAGAAAATACAAGGCTCCTCAAAAAGACTTGGAACTCCTCAAAAGTTGGGTATGCACCACAGTATTTGGTAATGCTTTGAAAAAGGAAGGAATTAATTTTTTGACCCATCTTACAAATGAATATTGACCCATAATTTTTTAGCAGAGCTAATGCTCACTACCAAAATTATATCGGCAGTGCTTTGAACCTAGATGTAGCCTAAATTTCACTATGTTTTGCTATTCTCTCATGGAGCTCGAAGGAATCTATGAAAGAGAGCCCTGGTATAGAAAGTGTGCATGTTTATGTCAGGTGCATTGATGAGAACTTGTTATCGGAAGCTTTATCTTAGCTTTCCCATTATTTTCACTTTTAGATTTTAGCTTCAGCTTTATCTAACAAACTCCAGCTTTTAACTTTTATCTCAGATGATTTCTCATTCATGCACTGCAAGCCACATTAGATATTTCAGCTAACCTACATTTATGTTGATTTTTATAGCATCGGGAGGTATTCCCGAATGCCAAGAAGCCTTCAAAATCAGCAAAAGAAATTATAAATATTAAAAAGAAAAAATAATTTTTTTTATATCGGTTTATGTAGGCTCCAAGAAGCCTAAGTTGGCCCCACGATTAGAGGGCACCTATTTGACCAATATAATAAGTCAATTCGATCTCCTCGCTAGGCATAATTCAGATCATTCAAACAAGAGCAAGAATTCATCTATTCACATATGCGAAGGAGCAGAAGAAGTCTGAAGTTGACCTCCAAAATCTGAAGCGAAGTTTGACTCATTGACCAGCATTGACTTTGGCATTTTTCTGGGCTATTTGACTGATTATTGGAGCGAATATTCTGGGCATCGTTGACTAAACATTGACCAAATTTCTGGGCTGAAATCTGGATGTTGACTAAGGTTGGCCACAGGTCAACTCTAACAGTTTGACCAAATTCTCTAATGAAGTTGCAGGGCCGAAAATTGGCCTCCTTTGACTACTGTTGACCAGAAGCAGAACAGACCAAAAGTCAGCCTGTTGACCAGATTTGACTAAGCTAACAGGCATCAGAGATTCTCTCTCCTTTGACCAGGCTTGACTGGTATTTTGTGCCTGGAAATTGGCACATATTTCTAGACAATTTATATTGTAAACATTGTTGAAGAATGACTTCTTAGAAGAAAAGTTGGCTGGGATTTTCGCAAGGTTGGCTTTCCCAGGGTAATCTTGTGTCTCTTATTGTGTTTCGCTGTCTCTTTATGATCCTATGGTTATTGCATTATAGTTGATATTTTTCTATGTATAATTACTTAATGATTTAAGTGACATAAGGCAACTTGAGAATACAAATCATTGGAAGTAATTATCAGATTAGATAATCAGTTTCTATTATAAGAAAAATCAACAATTTATTGGCATCTAATAAAGTGTGTGTGTGTTCTCTATCTCACACACACACATGATCAGGCTTCTCCTCAAACATCACAGTTTGGGTTTTATTTGGGATCTTTTATCATCACCCAGAATAAATTTTGTTGATCAAGTCTATTGCAGTTATAATGTTTTCAGGACTAAACTGGTTACTCAACCAATCTACCCCAACAATCAGAACAAAACCGATAAAAAATTGGAAACAAAATATGGTCAATCAAAAAATACATAAAATATTCAAGTTTTCATTAAAAAATAGGTTCATGTACATCCATGTGAATCCAACCTATTAGACACAAATATACAACAATTTCTCATGTATATATATCAAGCAAGGATTTAAATTTAGGTTTAGAGTTTTAGGCTTTATATTTTTAATATATTTTTCATTTTTTACTGAATTTGATGAGACCACATGTGCCCATCCAGAACTGTATGGAACCAGCTGGTTCAGACTGAGAAGACAGACTCTGTACAGAACTGACTGGTTCAGAGCAATGTCACATTTATCGTTCTTGGGAATTTATCGCAATCAGAAATGTCAGGGAAAATACCAAAAATTATCGAAAATCAGGAAACCTCAAAAATAATAATAGTAATAATCATTTTTTTCAACTTTTTAAACTTCTAAAGCAACAACAAAATCAAACAAACACGTTGCTACATAAATATGAAATAAAGCTGATATATAAGATGTCAAGTCATACTGTATACATCAGACATTGATACTGAAATATGATATCTGTCTTGAGACGTAAGTTCTAACATGATACAAAATCACATCAAAACAAAAATAAATGTGTCTCATAAGATGAATAATGATAATGAAAACAACGGATTTCCCCTTGTTTGTTTGATGGAAAATGGTCACAGCATCATTAACAATGTTATCAAAACCAAACCAGTCAACCCAGGGAGCTTGATCCAGATAGAAACTGGAAAAAACCTGGATGGTAAGACAGGTTGACCAAAAAATACATCAAATATTCAAATTTTGAAACACACACACATATGTATCCATATGAATCCAAACCAATATACACAAATATGTAAAATTTCTCTCGCATATTGTACAGGTGAATCTAACCAAAATAACAGCAGGTGCAATCCATCTCTATACCAAAATACATGAAAAAAGAGCCTCTAAATGGTCTGTAGAGTACAAAAAAAAACCATTCTACATCAAATAGCTACATAACATTAAATCATTGCTTATATTGGGATCATCATCATCATAACTATCACCCTCTTAGCAATTAAATAAGATAAAAGAGGCTTAACATGCCTAATCCATGATTTTGCTTGAGTGAAGGGCACATTTTTTAATTTTTATTGGGGTCATGACAGAGGAGTTCAACAGTCAATGCCTCCAACATTGACGTACATAGAGGGCTTGCTGCTCTTAATTAAATGTCAGTTTCCATTCCATGACATAAACTAGTGGAAACACTGCAACCTGCCAATCCTGAAATACTGAAAACTGTTAAGTCTGCTGAATTTCGAATGGGACCTGAAATTCTACTCTCTACATATGAAATCAAATGAGGATGGAACTTGCAACCACTCTCAAACATCATGAAACAATTACTGGTAATGTTAAAAATGTAAGCAAAAGGATTCTACTTTAAGAATTTAATGTAACCATTAATTACTAGAGAATGTAACTTATGAGATGAATCATGGGAAATGAGAATAATAGATTTCCCCTTGTTTGCTTGATGGAAAATAACCACATTATCCTGAAAGCTCAATCCACTAACTCATTTTTGCAAAAAGAGGTCTAAATAACAAAAAAATGGTTAAAGGTGATATGACACAGAGTGATAATTTATTAATTTCCAAATTATTGCGATAATCACCTTAACAATCATAATAACTTCAAAAATTAAATTTATCACAATATATAATGCTGATATTATTGCCGATGTTGGTTTTGGTGACATTATCATGATAATTCCAATAATTAAATAATATCGTGATGTACAACACTTGTTCAGACTGAAAAGACCAATTCCACTGGAACCAGCAAGTGCAGTCTTGGAACCAACCAATTCAGTATGAAATTAATCAACTAAAGTTGGATGAACCAGCTCGACCTAGAAATGCACAAGAACCAATCCAACCAGCCAATTCAATCGATTCAAGTCTGGTCCTAATATTACTAACTCTAGGTATGATACTAATTGTTCAATGTCCATGCCCAAGAAGAGATTAAAGGCTTACATCATCATCACAAAATATAATGGAATCCTTTCAAGATCCAATAAACCCTCACATTGTAGCTAGCTACTCTGTCCAAAATTCTAATCCAAAGTTGAGCTTTAGTCATGGCCAATAACTAATCATGTGAAATTCTAGAGAATCCAAAATTCTACCCAGATCTGAATCTATTCCAAATTTTAGCCCAAGATCCTAGAGACAAACAGCCACAACAAAAATGTGTTATAGAGGAAAATGATACAAAACATGATCACCACGTTTAAGAAATTAATAAGATAGCAACAACAATTTCTTGGAAAACAATTCCAAATGGTTGGTAAATCACAGCTTCCTAAGAAATTCCCACTTAATAAATCACTCTTAAGCTAGATCCCAGCCACAAAGAAATCCACCGTCCCCCCATCCCCCTCACACTTTGAGGAATATTTACATACATAATATTTGTAATCACTCAGTTTGGTTTGCCGCAGCAATGACAATTAAATACGGGTGATACAATACCATTCACATACTTAATTACAATTAAATCCAATTTAACCCAGGGATGAAGATAGGGATGTTACAATACTCTCCCCCTTAAAGGAACATCATCCTCGGTGTTGACACTAACTCTTGGCGGTCTTTTGATTGCAGCAGCACCATCCTAGGTGGTCACCATTATGGCAGTAAAAGGAGAGATTTTGTGGAAAATAACCTCCCCATGATGTTTAGGCTCTCCAATCCCCAAAACAACCCTTACCTAGGGATACGCACTAAGCACGAGATTATGAGCTTATCCTTGAAGAGGTCAAATTCAAGAGAAGGATTTATGCATAGAAAAAGTAATTGATCACCAACAGAGTAGGCTAGTGCCTTCTTCCTTGGGATTATGGACTCTATGATGCGTTAGATCGGCCAAAGCCTAAAGGTTTTCCAAGTAGGCCAAAATCTTGATGCCCTAGGAACAAGACTTCAAACAATTATCTATGCAATGGAGAATGGACTTTTCAAGGGACACTTCAAGATAACATGCAAAGAGATTCCATCCATTTGATCCAAAGAATAACTCCAAAGACAATGTTTTAGCTCCAAATATCAAAATGCATCAATAGACCCGAATTCTCCAAAAAAAGGAAGGCTGATTTACTCCACTAGGCTGAAATTCTCAAGAGTGATGATGAATGATACAAATGACTCCTCTATTTATATGAGGAGGTCAAGTTCCTATTTAGCCTACTAGCCCCTAAAACAATAAAATAATGTGCAAGAAACAAACTAGGTCACAAGCCAACCTAGTAGCTAATGAAATAAACTCAAACTAGCTCACACGTGTGAGTCCTAGGAGTGATGATGCTAAATTCATCAGTGTGTACGCTTGCTTAGGGCAAGCGTTGAGGGCTCAGGGTGCTATGATGTGAGTAGATAAGATAGTCTCCTAGGGGTTGGCCCCTAGATCCCTTTCAATCTCTCTTTGTAGACCCCAATTTTCACAATGGGGCAAAAAAGTAGTCTCAAGGGTCTCCTAGTGGTCAAAATGCATGTCTCTGCTCAATGCTAAGCGCTCTCAAGGTGGTGCTAGCTCTCCATGTCTCAAGGTGTGAGACCATCCTCCTCTGGGCCCTAAATTCAATTGCCAATCCCTTATGAAATGCTAAGGCAACTAATGGCATGCCTGGGCCAAGTGCATCATCCCATAAAAGTCATCAATGTAGGGAAAAGTGTTGGAATGTTGTGATTGTTGGAGGTGCCCATGGCGATGCGTGATACTCTACTACAACTAGGAAACCCATGGCTCTCAATGCCTCACCTGTGCGTGTTAAAATGCTCCTCTGAAGGACTTGGGCCCCAATTAAGTTGCCCGAGCCATGGACATGGAACCACCTGTTACACACAATATCTAGTGCTAGCATCTACATTATCAGCTACATTTAATCATTTTTGCATCTAAGTGAACCAAGCTTGCAATTAATGGACAATTTGACACTTTAAACAAGGCTCCCCTTCCAGAATCAAGGCTTGGAACTCGAAATAAGGTTACCTCCCTAAGTAGGAGTGGTTAATAGACCACCCTATTAGGTGTTTCCCGCCCCTAAGGGGAAATGACATGTCCTTGGTCCACCCTCCAATCGATAGGTGTCATGTGAATAATGATGGAACGGAGAGAAGAACATTTCATGGCCAAGTGTCATGGCCAAAGGGACCATCTATGATGGGCTCCTCATCCTGAGCGTATAAATGTGGGGAGGAAGCAATCATGGATGCATGAGTTACCAACTCGACCTTCGTTTTTCCACCCCTCTTGTGCACATTTACCTTTTCTTGATTTTTCTTTGTATTATTGCTCATAGCTCAAGGGTTCGAGCTTGCTTTGTATGATGAATAGCAGTGATTACCCTCTTAAGGGCGAAGCAGCTCTTTTCCCACGAGGGGTTGGGACATGCAAGGGTTCCTTCTCATAATATGAAGAGCAACATGAGCTCTAGAACCAGGTGATGACCAAAATGAGTGAGGTAGAGGTCATGCTAGGATTTTTCCCATGTGTAAATGTGTATGTCCCAGCATCTTTTGCATTTTGATCTTTTTTTGTTTTTTTACTTGTGGCCATCATATGCTTTGTCCTTTTCTTTTAGTTGCATCGATATCCCAAGAACAAGTTCCTGTTGGAAAACTGGTTAGGGCAGCTTATTAATTTATGTTTTCCATACATGATAGTTATTTATGATTATACTCTTTTTATTATGTGTGTATTATTTTATCATCAAATAAATGCCAAACAAATAGAGATCACAAGAACACAAGATGTAGGCATCATGCCAAGGCAAAACTCCTCCAACAAGGGATAACCAGCAATAACTTTTCTTCTTATCAACTTCAAATGAGACTTCCAAGACCAACACACCAAGACCAAGCCAACCACCCAACCAAGAGATCTACTCCTCCAACAAGGTTTGTTGCTAGCTTATGCAAGATCCAAACCTGTGGAAACCCTAGTCTCCACAAAACTTCGCATATCACTTTAGAAAAACATGAGATCTTCTTTCTTCCTTCTTTGTTGGCTGCGTATAAGAGTCAAGACCCCTGCACCTTCTTTCTTGTCTCAGATCAGATCAGATGAATTTACTCCAAAATGTATGTCTAATGGAGGTCGAATTCCTTCCTTTATATAGCCTTCTTGTGGGCTACAAGGTTCTCCTCTAGGTCGACTTGAAAGGTTGGTCGACCTAATCTTTGGTGGACTCTTTTACATAAAATCAAATTTCTTTTCCTTGTTACATGAGCCCCAATGGGTCTATTACATCATGACTTTGATTTTGACTCAATACAAAAATCCTAGAGAACACAATGGGTGCTTTGACCTATTGACCAATGACCCAAGCATGAAACCCATGCTTTAATAATTTTTCTTTCTTCTTTTGATCAATACATAAGAGTTACATCATGACATAAGACATATGGAAATTATGAAGACTGAAACTAGTTACAATTTCCAACAATCCCTCTTAACTAGGGAGGTATTCATAATTGTCCAATCGGTACAAGGATAGTACTCCATTTGAAAAGTTCATATAAGAAGAGTTCTAGATTGATAAGCATCATTCATTATAGCCGGCATTGTCACATTACTCAAGGCCTTAACAGGTACTCTCTATCTCTCACAAGATCAAAGCACAACGTTGGGAGGCATTGCATAGGACACCATATTGTCTCATCATAGTACATACTCCACCCAAGATACTGGAGTAATCCTACCATCGAACCATTCTTATACAAGCCCATGTGACTTATAGTTTCCATCCTAATCCATCACATTATATGTCTCCAAGAATGTATGTCCAAGATGCTAATCTAATCCAACATTCTCCTTATCCATGTCCATGTACTTGACCTAGGACATCAGTCCTAATCCATCAAAGTACCTTACACAAGGAGAACAAAACAAGTCATCATTCTCCCTATCTGTGATGCATGCGCTAGACTTACGGTT
The DNA here is from genome assembly GCA_034641835.2 of Pinus albicaulis. Classification (NCBI taxonomy): domain Eukaryota; kingdom Viridiplantae; phylum Streptophyta; class Pinopsida; order Pinales; family Pinaceae; genus Pinus; species Pinus albicaulis. Next base: position 625,781,812 of record CM076580.1, on the reverse strand, counting down.
GTTATTCTTGGTCTAGTACATGACATAGGGAAAACCAGTGTCCAACCATACTCCCTCTCAATCAAGGATGACAACGTTATTCTCTTTGTAATTAGAGAATCTATAAAAGGAGACTCCTTTTACTCCCGCTCAGACCAAGAGGAGATTCCAACTTCATTAGATAAGTCACAGCCACAAGTCTTCTTACTTGCCTTTCATAAGCTTGCATGGCTCCCTCTTTCTTCCGCATCTCAAAGCATTCTTTTGGTATCACGGATCATGGAACCATCTTCTCACTATAGATTCCAAGTCATCCATCTTCAATATCAGTTTTATCCAGTGTTCCACGGGGTCGTGTCCCCCAGGTTTGGGTGCACGCACCCTTTGCACCCCCTCGCACCCGGGACGAAGAGTCTCGTGGGGGTGCGCTTCCCCCATACCCTTTTTGGGGAGTCTTGGGGAGACGCAAGGGGGTGCATTTCCCCAGTGTGGGGGATGCAACTCCCCAAAAAGGGTGCTTCTGGGCATCCCCCTTTTGAAGGGGGACGCGTCCCCCCTTAGATTTCTCTAATGACACCTAATGTAAAAAAAACGACTATCATATAGCATAAAGTCTAAATTTAAAAAAAAAAAAAAATTTAAAAACAAATAAAACAAAATGGTAAGTTAAAAAAAATTATGATTCATTATTCAATGATTCATTTCATTTCTAGCTCTTCGACCTTCGGCTGACCTCTACAACTTCGACCTTGACCTCTCTATGTCCTTGATGTTGATTTTATTTTCAGTGCTCATTATCCATTTTTACTTTTTAGTTGATGACCTCAAACTGATTCTTGACTCTTCACTCTTAACAATTTTTTAGTTCGAAGCTTTGAGTTATATAAATTTACTATTTACTATTTAGTGTTCAAAGTTCAAACTTCAGTATCTACTATCTACTTCTAGACTGCTAGTATGTTTTTCTTTCAATTTCGATTCTAGAATGATGAATGATGAAATTAATTTTTAAATCAATGTACATTGTAGATTGTAGAATGATGAATGATGGAATCATGGATCAATGTATTTGAAGATTTCATTATAGAATTTATTCATTGAATGATCATTTAATATGGATGAATATTAGAATAATGAGTATGTCATATGAATCATGTATGTATCAAAAAGAATGATGAGGATGGATCAATGTATGTCATTATTCAATTCAATTATGAATTTAAATTTTATCATGTGTAGATCAAATTTCAATTTTCAATGTATTGGTATTCATATTAGTATATACTATATACTATATTATTATTAGTCTACTTAATATTTAATATTTATGATTTCATTATTTAACAATGAATATGAACTTATATATATATATATACCCTGACGACTCCCTGCACCCCCGAAATTTCCCTAAAATTTCAAGGTACTCCCACACGCCCCCCCCCCCCCCTGTGCGTCTCCCCGCACCAGAGTCTTGATGGAACATTGCTTTTATCTCGTCTTTATCAATGAAGCCTTTCTATTGAACCTTCACAATCTTCGAGTTGCTCATAGCTTCCTCACAAAAGTGCTCTCCCTTCTAGACTTATAGTGTAATGTGCCAAAAAGGAAATAACAGTGATAAACAAATCAAAATACCATACAACACCGAAATATTTAAACAACGATCAAACACCCACAATTTACACCAAAACTACACCAAAATTCATCCATTTTATTATATATAGCGAAGAGTACAATGCATGAAATGTGTGCACCTGGGCTTGCCAAAGAAAACAATCCCAGGTGAGAAAGATGTTATAGGCTTCTCCCCAATGTTCTGCGTTGGCCCTCGAAATTGTACAACTACTGGCTGGAAGAAATTCCTGTTTGAGCCTCCATAAGTGCTCAAAAAATTCCGCCAAATTAATCTTGAGCTCTCCATCAAAAACCCAGAAAGGGTTTGGCCCAACTCCAAGCCAAACAAAACCCACAAAGTGATGCAAATTTACTAGCTAATAAGCAATACGCCATGCTATAAGAATTACGATTTCGGGCCAAAATATTGCCTGGAAAATTCTGTAAAAATATTGCCTGGAAAATTCTGTAAAATTAGCTGGAGACTCCTCTCAATAAACCCAAAAAGGGTTTGGGTTGAATCCACTGACCCCTAGTGACCCCCAACAAGTGTGAATTTCCCATCTTCCCAGAAAACGCCCCACAATTTTGATACTACTGAATTATGCCCAAATCTACCAAGAGAAATTTCTCCCAACTTTGGCTAAATTCTCCACCGGGAAATACCTCCTATCTCCAACCCTTATCTCTACCGACTCCACTGTTCTCAACCCCTACGCAACACTTGGTCAATAGCTTTTGTGCCCTTGCCAAAGATAGAAAAATCGACCCAAGTAATAGCCTCCAATCCAGCTTGGAAAATCATTGTCCAAACTCTAGTCTAACAATAAGAAAATTCCCTGCAAAATCTTGGAGCCTCTAACCCACGCTTGCTCCCACAATGTGCTTCACAAAATATCTTTGCGCCCAAGAAAAACCCACTATTGAATAAACTTTTTCAATGATGTCCAATGGAAGCTCTGGATTGAGCTCCCCAAATTGCCTCACTAGAGAGACACTTGAAGTTCTCTGAAACGAGGGTGGAATTCTGCTTGGAATTCCTGGTGCTAAACAACACTCTGGCCCTTGTGCTAAACAGCTCTAAGAGAAGACGAAATATGAAGTGTAATAGCCAAAAGATGATCAACAAATCAGTCCCTCCCTTTATAATTTTTCCCCATGCTTCTAGACTCCCATATTAATTATAAATTTATTGGTTGGGGCCATTTTCCACTAAATGGCTTTTTTCTTAATTTTAATAAATTAATAATTTGCTGCGAACCTCTAATAAAATAATACTTGTCGCCTTTCTCCAAAATAATATTTGCCCCTTATAATTAATATTTACCAAAATTGGGCAAAATTCCCAAGCTCACAAAATTGGGGATATTACAATCCTCCTCGCCAAAAATTACTTGTCCTCAAGCAATGCCTAAACAAGTGCCTCCACTATCTGCTGGCCCAAACTATCACTGCAAACCATATCGAGGTCCCAAATATACCACTGTGTCACCCTGAATCTGTACACCATCCTGTCATAAATGAATCCCTTGTTGAAATTTGGTTACCGGAGGACAGGTGGTTCCCTAAGGCTTTGATCTTTGGCCTAGGGAAAAGTGTCCAAAAGAATTTAATTTTTCTCCTAAAGTGACTTTATAATTTTTATAAGTCAAGTCTAATTTAAAAGTGACTTTAAGTGATAAAGTTACTAAAGTCTAATTTTAAAGTGACTTTAATAAAATCAATGTAAAATTAGAAAAGAAAAGTGACTTTGGAAATAAATGACTAAATGGGTCTTTATTATAGTGGGGTGAATTAAAAAATAGAAAGTGAGATTTAAATGAGCATTTAATCTCAGCCCTAGATCTCAATCTATTTCAGCCATTGGATTTAGGGATTCCCCAAAAGTCACTTAGGGTTAGATTAAAAGAGGGAAAGGAGGAAAAGGTCATTCATTCTTTCATGAGCAGATTGGGAGAAGAGAAGGAGAGCTGGAGGCTTTTTCTGAAGAGAGCTTGAGAAGATGAAGGAGAGGCAAACTCAACAAATCCGTACAGTAGCAAGGAGGGCACGGTTTTCGAGGCAGTAAGAGATTGCACGGATACCAAGGTAGCTTGGTCGTACAAAAGCACAGAAATCTGTACAACAGTCCGTACAGCGGTATTGAGGCACGGTTTTCAAGGGGAAAGGCAGCACATTTTTCGAGGAATAGTACAGCAGCAAGGGGGCTCGATTTTCTAGGTGGCTGGGCAAGTTTATCGAGGCAGCCAGCACTGTTTTCGAGAAAGACAGCTTGCTGGAAAATTCCGTACAGTCTGTACAGTTCGTACGACTGTTCAGCTAAGTTCTGGGCACAAATTTCTGAACTGTTATTTGCTGTAATAAATTTCTGTTTTGAGTATTTTGCTGTTCTGGCACATTTTCCAAGGCGGAGGCAAGCACGGAAAACCAGATAAGTCTGTAATTAATTTGCTGGAATTTTTTCTGTATATTTCACCTCTCTGTAAAAGCATTTTCCAGAAATAAGAAGGAGCTCTCAAACTAGTTTTCCCCAAGAGTTGTAGGAGGTTTTTCCAGGGTCATGTTGACCAAAAATATCTGTGTTAAAATGTGTGAATGACTGTTTTCAGCTTGCTGATTTTTATTTCTGCATTTTCCAGCATTCTGTAAATTTTCCAGAATTTGTGTTTTCAGCAAAAATTTATTTTCCAGTTTGTTGAATGTAAAGATATGGGAAGGGCATTTAACTATTTGGAGAAATAAGGTGGAACTGAAAACCGGGGTGGGAAACAAGAAATTTCTACATGGTATCAAAGCTTGAGTGTTGAAAGTGCAGTTTGGGACAGCAAGGAGAAATATACAGCCTGCTGATTTTTCACTCAGAAAATTCCAGCAAGCTAATTTTTCATACACAGAATTTTTTTTATCTTTACTACAGCAGTGCTATTTTTCAGTTTTAAGACAACAGGATGTCATTGGCACTGAAGGTGGAGGATAGGTTGGATGGGCATACCAATTACAGCGTTTGGAAGGAGAGAATGCAGAGTATCTTTGAGGAGGCAGAAGTCTGAGATATCATAGTTCATACCACACAGCAGCCTGTTAATGTGCCTACTGATGCTACTTAGTTGGCAGCATATAATAGGAAGAACAACAAGGGTAAAAGACTGATTCTAGACGGAATCAAAGACCATTGCATTCCTCATGTGAGAGGAAAGATAAATGCTCATGAGATGTGGACAGCATTGTCCAATCTCTACCAAAGTACCAATGAGAACCGGAAAATGGTCCTGAAGGAGAAGTTGAAAACCATTAAGATGGGTAAGACTGATAGTGCAGTTGGATATCTCACAAAGATTACTAATGTGAGAGATGAATTGGCAGCAATTGGAGAGGTCATTCCACCCACTGAGTTGGTGCGGATAGCAGTGAATGGCCTCCCCAGTTCATGGATGAACTTTGCTGATGGGGTTTGTGCACGTGAGACCCTTCCCACATGGGAGAGGTTTTTGGATGATTGCATTCAGACAGAGATCAGGAAAGGTCAGCTTGGGGCAGCCAAGCCAGTTGAGCAGGATGAGGATGTAGCACTGTTGGCAGGAGGCAAGAAAGGCAAAGGCAAGAAGCAGGCTTCCACAAGCAATGGTGGGGGCAAAGGTAAAGGTAAAGGTAAACAGGGTAACACACAAAAGGACTATTCCAAGGTGAAGTGTTGGAATTGTCAGAAGATGGGACACTATGCAGTTGTGTGTCCGGAGAAGAAGAAGAAGAAGGGGAAGAACCAGAACATGGCAGCATCAGCAGAGGTTGAGGACTTGCAGATCGCTTTGACTGGGAGTTTGGGTTCATTGCGTGTGAGTCCTCTAGTGCAGGATTACCTGCCACAGAGGTTCAGAGGGAGCATGCATTTCCTCGACTAGCGAAAAGACATCTTGGAGTATGCGGTATGTGGACGGTCGAGCTTCACGTGTATGACGGTGCGGTGCTTCCTAAACTTTCGAGTGGAGAATGCAGGGTAGTACTCGTGTGTATTCTCGATAGGAAGTCGGTGTGGAATACTTACGACATTTCGAGTCTAATATACGAAGGTGTCGGAATGTTCTTCATGTTACCCTTGAGATAGGAAAAACATATGTCCAGTCTCAACTTTGGAGGATAGAGGATATGAGGTACTGTTCAGGGGAGGACAGGTGTTGATGTATCCCAGGGGCACTCCAGCTGATTCAGCTAGAGTGATAGGTGTACGCCATGCAAAGGTGTACAAGTTTGCATTTCAGTCCCTTTTGGCATTGAGCAGTAGTACCGACAGCAGAGCTAGCAGTTCTGAGTTGTGTGAGATTTGGCACCGCAAGATGGGGCACATGTATCATGGAGCCTTGAGGACTTTGCGGGAGATCACTACAGGTGTGCCAGATTTCAGTACTGATCACTTTGATACTTGCAGAGGATGTGCGATGGGCAAGTTTGCCAAATCCCCTTTTCCCAGCAGTGACAGCAGAGCGACTGGGATACTTGATTTGATTCATTCCGATGTGAGCGGTGGGATGTCTCATGTTTCCTTGAGTGGATATGAGTACTATGTGTTATTCATTGATGATCACTCCAGGAGGACCTGGATTTATTTCTTGAAGACCAAGAGTGAGGTCTTCAAGCGGTTTCAGGAGTTCAGAGCTCTTGTGGAGACACAGACAGGTCGGAAGATCAAGTCCCCGAGGTCGGACAATGGAGGAGAGTACACCCTTGGAGAGTTTGTTGACTATTGTGCGGAGGCAGGCATTAGGAGGGAGTTCACTGTTCCTTACAACCCCCAGCAGAACGGGGTTGCGGAGAGGAAGAACAGATCCATCGGAGGGGCTGCCAAAGCCATGTTGCATGATTAGGGGTTGCCATTGTTCTTGTGGGCAGAGGCCTGCAACACTGTTGTTTATTTGTAGAACAAGAGTCCGCATCGTGCCCTGGGGCACATGACTCCGGAGGAGGCTTTTTCTGGGAAGAAGCCTGATATTGGTCATCTTCGTATCTTTGGGTGCATCACATACTCCTACATACCCAAGGAGAAGAGGACCAAACTAGAGCCCACCGCAGAGAAGGGTATCTTTGTGGGCTACACTGAGACCTCAAAGGCCTTTCGGATTTACATTCCTGCACAGAGGAAAGTTGTTGTCAGGTGGGATGTGAAGTTCGAGGAGGATAGGGCCTTTAGGAGGTCACGGGAGTTAGAGTATCTGGATCAGCCAGACCCTCAGCAGCAGTTGAGTCAGTCGCAGGGATCCAGTGGGCAGGGATCAGGAGGATCCGGAGGTACATCTATTACGATGTCAGGTCCGTCGGGGTGGAGCGCGGGCTCGCGAAGGTCGAGGGGTGGTGCTTCGGCAAAGATGCGCAGCGCCCACAGAGGCGCTCACCAGGGAAGTCCACCGATGGACAACACACGCACTCCTCGGCCTTCTACAAGTTCACCAGCAGGAGGACAAAGAGATGCATACCAAGAGTTCAGGCTCCTGATGATGATGAGGAGGAGGAGTTTCATTCTCCAATGGGAGAAGCATGCTCAAGGAAGAGGAAGCCCAATTGGCTTCAGGACACCTTGAGAAAGGCCACATCTGTTGCTGGGCCTAAGAGGCTGTTCAGAGAGAGCAGACCACCTGAGAGGTTTTGTAGCTATATGGCAATGGCTACCAGCATCCTTGACTCTGAGCCTTCTAGCTATGAGGAGGCAGCTAGCCAGCAGGTCTGGAGAGAGGCCATGCAGGAGGAGTATTCTTCTATCATGAAGAATGATGTTTGGGAGGTGGTGCCAAGGCCCGAGGGCAAATCCGTGGTTACTTCCAGATGGCTTTACAAGGTAAAGCATGCTGCAGATGGCAGCATTGAGAAATTCAAAGCGAGGTTTGTGGCTAGAGGGTTCTCCCAGGTAGAGGGAGTTGATTATGAGGAGACCTTCGCTCCCGTGGCTCGACATACTTCGATCCGCTCCATTATATCGATAGCAGCAGAGATGGGTTGGAAGATCCACCAGATGGATGTGAAGACCGCATTTCTCAATGGCTTCATACAGGAGGAGGTGTACATTGAGCAGCCACAGGGCTTTGAGGTGCATGGGAAGGAGTCTCATGTGTGTAGACTGAAGAAGGCCCTTTATGGCCTGAAGCAAGCTCCCAGAGCTTGGTACTCCAGGATATATACTTACTTGCAGAAGATGGGTTTCACAAAGAGTGAGGCAGATCCGAACCTTTACTATATTGTGATAGGTGAGGAGCCTCTCATTCTGGTGCTGTATGTGGATGAATTAGTCATTACAGGTGCAGAGAGACTCATAGAGCACCGCAAGAGAGATCTTGCGGTGGAGTTTGAGATGAAGGACATCGGCTTGATGCATTAATTTTTGGGTTTGGAGGTGTGGCAGGAGGAGGGGCATTTCTTCCTGGGACAGGGGAAGTATATTGTGGACATCCTTGGCAGATTCCACATGGAGGATTGTAGACCCATGTCGACACCGATGATCACCAACTGGAAGAAGCTCCATGCTTCGGATTCCGAGTTGGTGGATCCCACATTGTACAGACAGCTGATTGGTTCCTTGATGTATTTGGTCAACACTAGACCAGATATTTGTTTTGCAGTCAACACGATGAGTCAATTTATGTGTGAGCCTAGGAAGGTTCACTGGGTGGCTGCAAAACACATTTTGTGGTACTTGCAGTGGATAGTGGATTATGATCTGGACTACAGGCAGGGGATGGAGTGAGATTGGCAGGTTACACTGATTCTGATTGGGCAGGTTGTGCTTCTGATAGGAAGATCACTTCAGGGTGCTGTTTTGGGTTGGGTTCGGCAGTTGTGTCATAGTTCAGCCGAAAGCAGCAGTCAGTAGCATTGAGTTCGAAGGAAGGCAGTATATGGCAAACTAGCTTCACTAGTTGCAGGCCATCCGGTCGCAAGATGTTGTTTGGCTTATTTGGTCACCAAGAGACCTTCAGTGATTTACTGTGATAATCAGAGTTGCATTAAACTCACGAAGAATCCAGTATTTCATGACAGGTCAAAGCATATCGGGATCAAATATCATTTCATCAGAGACTATGTTCAGAAAGGAGCTGTGAAGCTTGAGTATATTCCCACTGATGAGCAGGTTGCAGATATTCTTACCAAAGCCTTACCACGGGGCAAGCATGTCTACTTCATAGACAAGATGGATGTGGTGAGGAACACCTTCCTCGGTAACAGGGAGTGTTGAAATTTGGTTACCAGAGGACAGGTGGTTCCTTAAGGCTTTGATCTTTGGCCTAGGGAAAAGTGTCCAAAAGAATTTAATTTTTCTCCTAGAGTGACTTTAAGTGACTTTAAGTGATAAAGTTACTAAAGTCTAATTTTAAAGTGACTTTAATAAAGTCAATGTAAAATTAGAAAGGAAAAGTGACATTGGAAATAAATGACTAAGTGGGTCTTTATTAAAGTGGGGTGAATTAAAAAATCGAAAGTGAGATTTAAATGAGCATTTAATCTCAGCCCTAGATCTCAATCTATTTCAGCCATTGGATTTAGGGATTCCCCAAAAGTCACTTAGGGTTAGATTAAAGGAGGGAAAGGAGGAAAAGGTCATTCATTCTTTCATGAGCAGATTGAGAGAGGAAGAGAAGGAGAGCTGGAGACTTTTTCTGAAGAGAGCTTGAGAAGGTGAAGGAGAGGCAAACTCAGCAAATCCATACAGCAGCAAGGAGGGCATGGTTTTCGAGGCAGTAAGAGATTGCACGGATACCGAGGCAGCTTGGTCATACAGCAGCACAGAAATTTGTACAGCAATCCGTACAGCGGCATTGAGGCACGATTTTCAAGGGAAAAGGCAGCACATTTTTCGAGGAATAGTACAGCAGCAAGGGGGCTCGATTTTCTAGGTGGCTGGGCACATTTATCGAGGCAGCCAACACTGTTTTCGAGAAAGACAGCTTGCTGGAAAATTCCGTACAGTCTGTACAGTCCGTACAGCTGTTCAGCTGAGTTCTGGGCACGAATTTCTGAACTGTCATTTGCTGTAATAAATTTCTCTTTGAGTATTTTGCTGTTCTGGCACGTTTTCCAAGGCGGAGGCAAGCACGGAAAACCAAATAAGTCTGTAATTAATTTGCTGGAATTTTTTCTGTATATTTCACCTCTCTGTAAAAGCATTTTCCAGAAATAAGGAGGAGCTCTCAAACTGGTTTTCCCCAAGAGTTGTAGGGGGTTTTTCCAGGGTCATGTTGACCAAAAATATCTGTGTTAAAATGTGTGAATGACTGTTTTAAGCTTGCTGATTTTTATTTCTGCATTTTCCAGCATTCTGTAAATTTTCCAAAATTTGTGTTTTCAGCAAAAATTTATTTTCCAGTTTGTTGAATGTAAGGATATGGGAAAGGGCATTTAACTATTTGGAGAAATAAGGTGAAACTGAAAACCGGGGTGGGAAACAAGAAATTTCTACATCCCTCAATACCAAGGTCCCATGCGAATCTAAAAAATATGCCACCATGCAGACACTGAGCTACTCTGATTACATCTGACTGCCCATCGTGCACATACCATATCCTCCTCTCCTGGAACTTGATGATGAAATACTGATAAAGGCCAAATACATCCTACCCAGGCATCTTCATGATGCCAATGCCTACCCATCCAAAGCTAACCCTGAACTTTTGCAGTAACAGGGAAATCCAACCTCGCCATACAATGAAGCCTCCACAAACCCCCATGTATCAACCCAAGAATGAGCTATATCACTCTCTGCCATGACTCCCCTCATCAAGAGACAGAGTGATCTATCAACCAACTAAATCCCTAAATCCCATAGCCAGACTTCTTGTGGCATAGCTCTGACAATTGTTGGAATCCATTCGTGCCTTGTCTCTAGTCCCTGCATGTAATCAATATGTAGGCTCCATATGTCATGAACTAATCTGATGCATGCTAAATTGCCATGTGTCTGCCACTGCGTAGTACTAATGACCGCTAGAAACCATCTAAGTCACCTGATACGGGGATACGGGGATATGAGGATTCGAATTCAGGTACGGTGACCCCGAAACGAGATACTTCTGGGATACGATACGTTATATATTATTTTATTAAAAAATATATATATATATATATTAATATATTAAAAATTAGATATTTTTTACACAAATTCATACAAAATTCATTGATTCAAACATAGATTTAAGATCTATCATCTTAGATACTCATACATGATCATTGATACATTGATACATCATACATTTGTCAAATTTACTCAGAAAGACAAGATTGAAGATAGTAAGATACTTTAGTTTTCTCATTAAGTCGTCAGAATCAAAATGTGTTACATAAGTACACTACCAATGGCAAATAGAAATAGAAAACAAAATACAAAAAACCTACAGTCTACAAGACTACAAGCCTGAAGCCTCAATGAGTCAGAGACTCAGAGTCAATGAGTCATCAATCCTCATCATCATAATCAGCATCACTGTCCTCATCCCGATCATCATGCTCACCACTGCTCTCCTCTGGCTCTGATGCATCCTCCTCCTCTGTCATCTCTGCATCTGCTGGTGTGGAGGATGACAAAATGCAAAAATATAGAGGGACAGTGTACTTACTGGATGCTCGAATCCCTTCGAAAGAACTCCCTTTCTCTTTGCTAACCTTTTCTTCTTGCAAACCCTTGCTCCTTGCTCACTTCACAAACTGAAAACGGTGAGAAAGAATGAGCGGATTCAGTGTTTTATAAGGCAAAATCGCACTTTTTTGAGACGGCGAATCCAGATTCACCAGGATTCGTACCCGATTCACAAGATACAACCGTATCCGTACGGGGTACAGCCAGGATTCACCGTACCCTGTACGGATACGGCCATATCCCGTGAATCGGGTACGAATCCTGGCGAATCGTATCGGATTCGCCAAATTCGGGATTCGAAGCCACTGGGGGACGAATCTAGTTTCTTAGGAAACCACACATGCCAAATAGCAACCCCCTAAATGCAGCCAATAGATGGGTATATGATATTTGCAATCGACTTAGTGTATATGGACCCATCCTACTCCCGCCAACCATCACCACTAAGTTTTCCATCCACCCTCTCAATAATGTGCCAATACAATGTCTGGGGCCCAGACACCCATTGGAAAATAGCCTCAATCATACATGGTATCCTCTGCTCATGCAGGATCCCGACATACCCTATCGCGCAAATCTCGACTCTCCCACGTGACCATCTCCCTACGTGTGTAGACTCAGTGATGAACAGTGTGCCACCACTACAGAAGATCACCTCATCCCCCAGCGTGTGGCTATCAACTCGCGCACCAACCCTGCTCCTCCCCTAAAGAATATCTATCGTGCCCCTAAGGAACTGAATCTCATAGCGTCATCCTAGGCAAATCCCCCAAGTCCTGCTAACCACACTATGGGTATGGATTGACCACACTATAGGTATGGATTGAACGCAACAAGGCTCCCTTCGACTACACGTGGTTCCAACTAGTGGAAGATGCATGGGTTCCGATGGGTATGATCAAGATTCCATGTGGATGCTCCTGGCCCGTCCCGTGACCAATCCACTCTCCCAACCTGGGTAAGTCCATCCCAATGACATGCCTGACATCCTCGTCAAGGAATCTCTCTACTAGTAGCTGTTAACCATGTCAAACTCCTATTAAATTTCTGGCAGGCCATTCCGTTTGAACCCTTCAAAATTCTTTTGATAGCCTAAGTAATCCTTTTGCTGCATATCGTTGCCCTTTTCCCGCCTCAAAAGTGCATGAAAGGGCCGAAAATCCACATTTGAAAATATTCAAAGCCTATCCCTTTCGGCCCTAGCCCCTCAGTCGTTTCCTCCACGTAACCCAGCACTGGAACCATGCGCAAAAACACTCGGCGCTTATCGCATATGAATATCGGGCGCGCCCTCAACCATTGATCTGTACAGATCGAACGGCATTCACGATGCACCACTACGCCCGTGACCCACTCCATTCATCGCTCAAACCGCATCTTAGCCGTTCTTTCACCCATAAATCCGACGATCCGTATCTCCCTTGCCCCGGTGGTCCCCGCAACACGATACACCAAAACCAGGGGGTATCTATCACACCGCCCTCCTGGTGGGCGGTAATTCTCGTTTGGCCAGCGATTCCATACACTGTCTACCACGTGTCCCTACGTACGACTCCAAAACCGCCGTTCATCGCACGCTATTGTTCGGCAAAATATGCGCAGTAATATCGCTGTCAGCCGTCGGATCTGGAGATCTTCATCTAACAGTCATCGCGCATCGAAGCCGCACAGGTTTTAATCCACAGCAAATACGCCCCTGGCCCACTGTCCACCGCCTCCCACGCTCTTTCAACCGTCGATCTCCTCCTGAGATCGGACAGTCAAGATTTCATCATCCCCGCCGTTGACCGATCCCACTGTCAACACTCCACATCATCCATTTCCCGTTGTCTTGGTGTCGGGCCACCTGTCCCCCAATTTTTCTCCACGTGCTCTCCGCCACCTCAGATCTATATTTAGTTCATTTCTTCATATCTTACGTATTTTCACGATCATTTTCGCATTCCACTAGCTTTCTCCTTTGCCACCTCCCACCATCGCGCTGCATTTCCCATCGTCGTTCTGCATTTCTCGGCCTCTCCACCATGCCGCGCCGTCTCACCATTATCCCCACTGTATTCACCTTCCCGTGCATGGTTTTCTTTAACGAGTTTGCAGATTTTGCAGGGTTACAACGGCGGAAAGTTGCCATAATTCACAGCTTCCGCTTCAAAAGTCGAGAACGCATCAAAGGACAATCTTTCAGAGGCAGAATTTATGAGGGAAATCCGGGAAGCTGTTACGACACGACTTTCATTAATGGAGCAGATAGAGAATATCAACGAAAGGTTGGGAATTGAAGACATGTAATTGAAGATTTTAGGGCCTTGATTTAACCTTTTGAAGGCACAGTACCAGATTGAAGATCCTGCAGATCACTCCAAAGATTTGTGCACAAGAAACAATACCCTCCAGGTTTTATTTCAGCAAGAGTTTTCTTTCCAGGAAAGAACGGAATGTCCATGTGCTTTTTATTCTATACCGTGTTCCTGAAGATATTTTTACCCAGTGCATTTACTTCAAAAAGCAAGCAGCAGAGTACATACAGCACTACAGAGCCGTCAAGCAGTATGGGCGGGCACTTTTTCACCATTTTGTTTTAATGAGACAATTAAATGTTCATCACCTACTCCCTTATGGAGCTTTCTTTCCCTCCTATAAAGCTCCCGAAGAACAAATGATTTAGGGTTCTAGATTTTATCAGAAAACAATGCAGTGAAAGGCTTTTTGTATAAATTTTGTAAAGCTCTTGTATGAAGGCTTAGAGCCCATAAGGTCTCAGTGAGGAGGAGTTCTATCTGTTAAAGAGGATTCTGGTCTTTGGTATTTCACAGTGTGTAACATTTTCTCTTATGTGTTATATTAATAGATCATTTCATTTCATCCATCTTTCTTGTATCATGTTTTGGAATGCGAGTGGCTCACTGATTTCTGGTATGGATTCATCCTAGTTGATGCCCATGCCCGGATCAGTAAAGCGCTTTAAATATGGCTCATGCATGATATTCTGTTCCATTATTCAGCTAAACCGTATTTCTGCTATATTAGTTTCTTTGGGAGGGTGCTTTTAAAATGCTATTATCATGTATGGATTCTTAGATTGGTAAGCCCATGCATGGTGGTATTGTATATCTAGGTATCAGCTCAATGTTAACTAATATCTCTTCTACATTTCATTCACTACATACACCTTCTGATAACTTATGTCTGTGAAGTATTTCTGAATCGGCCCGCTTTGCAGTAAACTGTCTCTGAATTGTCTGTTGCTTTTATATTAGATTTATGCACTTTGCCTCTGCAGTATCCCTTTCTCTGTGTCATTTTCTGAGGGTCTTGGTCCCATTCTAGTTTATTTCTATGTTTACAGGAGATAGCATGTGAGCTGAAGTTGACAACTTCATACATTATATTATACGCTCCTTGCTATGCTAAGATGTCCTAGGCACTGGTCTATCACAACTCTAGGCTGTCTCTAGGAGTGACAACATCTTTCTGGCGCCGTTGTTGGTGAACGAAGCTGAGAAATTTTAAAAACTCTGGGCCTCGACAAATCAAATTCACTCTTCAAGTAGGTGAGTATGGAGAGTTGAGAGTTGTAGATCCCTTACCTTGGCGACTCCACGTTTGTTTATTTGATAAACCTATTTGCAGTCCTGGCTCCTCGAAAGCCACAGCTGAGGTCAGATACGTCTAAGCCAAAGACACCTTCAGTGTCTGACCCTGAAAAGATTATACATAGAAGAAATTGGAGGGAAAGAAAATCAGTCCATTCTGAGATTCCCGAATTCTCTCAAGAAGACTTTCCATCCTCCTCCTCTCAAGATTCTCAATTACAAATTCCCGACTCCACTGTTGGAGATACCGATTACTATTCAAATAGTCCACCCCGAGGAGGTGCCCAATTTAAAGACAGTTTTCATCCTACTCCTGAGGTCGAAGAGGTCAAGGAAGTCACTGAAGTATCTGTTGTTAACAGACCGTTATTCCCCTCAACCCCTCAGGCTGCAGTTGAGTATATTCCTATTATTATTCATATTCCACTTCCACCTCCTCCTCCTCTTACTCATCAAACTATTGCACTACCTTCACCTCCTCCAATGGCCAATGTTCCGGCCTTCTTGATGAATAAATATGCTCCCCTGGCACTACCCCAAGTGTTGAATGATATGCCCCAGGATTATTTGAATATCTTGCCCAGATTCAATGGGGAAAATGAGATTGACGCTCAAAAACATCTTGAGACTTTCTGCTCCTTTGCAGAGAGCTTCAATGTTGAACATTTAGATGTGGTCTTAAGACTGTTTGTGCAATCTCTTGATGGTGAAGCTCGAAAATGGTTTAAGACATTGGCTGCCTGTTCTATTACCACTTGGGATAACATGGAAGACACTTTTCTCAGGAAATGGGGAGAGAAGAAAGATCATGGAAATTGTCTCATTGAGTTCAATACATTAAAGAAAAGACACAATGAAGGAGTGTCAGAATTTATCAAGAGATTTAATAAATTGTATCTGAGTCTCCCTGCTGATATGAAACCCCATCAAACTGTTGCTAAAGTTGTTTTTGTAGCCGCCTTTGATTCAGAATTTGGTTTCTCTCTCAGAGAAAAAAAGCTTGCTACTCTGGATGATGCTCAGGCAGATGCACTAGAGCTGGAAGCAAACTTCGCCTCCACTGGTAAATCAAAGGGAAACGCTGAACAAGATACCAGAAGAAGAGGCAAAGAGGAAGTATCCACTTCTAGTCAGGACAGAGACTCAGACAAAATGGAAGAAATGAGCAAATTGATTAAGAAAATGGTCAAGCTTGAATTGGAAGCCAAGAACTCAGCCTTCAAGAATTTCCAGAATGCTCCAAACAGAGGTTACAATCCTCAGTACAGAAGACCACCCCTGCAAATATTGCCAAGGGAATCAAAAGAGCAACAGGATCAGGTACCACACCCATTGTACCTAGAAGGTCCAGAAGATGATCCCACTGGAGATACTGCCTATGGACTGGAGGATGCAAATCTCGCTTTCTCGGATAGAGAAGAAGAGGAATGCTCATTGCAAGAAGAAGAAAAGGCTAGAGACACGGAAGACTCGGAGATTGATCACTGTTGTAAGCAATTTGTTGACCTTATGCAAGCACAGCTCAATAGAAGATATGACCTCAGATCTTCTAAGAAGAGAACTCGTACTCAAGAGCAAGAAGAAGAGCCACATCAGAAGGAAGCACCTGCTCAGGAGGAGTCAACAATGCAGAAAGCCATAGACAAAGGTAAGGGACCTCTAAACAAACCTTTGCAGTTTAGTGATCAAATTCCTTCCTCTTCAAAAGCAGTCATTCCCACTAATCTCAAGTCTGTGTCTAAAGAAGTCAAGCCCCCAGTTGAAAATAAAGAATCAAAAGAAGTTGTAATAGAAAAGTCTTCCCCTGTTTTTAGTCTGCAAAAGGAACTTGAAAAAGTCAAAATCCTAGTGCCCTTGACCGAGTTGTTGAAACAACCTGCATATCAATCCCAAGTCACCTCATTCATGCTCCCTCCAGAAGCAACACTCACTCCAGATAGTCTCAACCTTCAAGAAGAAAGACCCATGGTAGTCTTTGGCTCACATGTTGAGGAGTTAGATCCCTCTACTCCTCCCTTCTATGTGTCTCTAGTGATTCATGACCTGTTACTACATAACTGTATGCTAGATTCTGGAGCTTCCCACAATCTTATGCCTCTGTCAGTCATGGAACAATCAGGACTACAAATCACCCGTCCATACAAAGACCTCTATTCATTTGACTCCAAAAGAGTTAAATGCTTGGGGAGGATCAAAGATTTGGTAGTCAATCTGGCCCAAATACTAGTAAAAAGTGTCGTAATGGACATCGTGGTGGTTGACATCCCAGCTTGCTTTGGCATGTTGCTGTCAAGGTCCTGGGGAACAAAAATTGGCGGGTCAATCAAGATGGATTTAACATATGCCACAATCCCGGTTTTTGGTGGCCAAGAGAGGAAGTTGTACAGGGAGACTAGATTTGTCAAGATGGTGACTAAGGCTGACAATTTTGTAAATTCACCAATCTACAGTAAAGAAGGCAATTTCTCATGCTTGATGCTGGAAGAAGATCAAGACTATGCTCATGAACCATCCTTCTGTCAGATCAAGACTGAGCAGCATCCAGAGAGTCATGAAGCAGGAATCTGGACACTCCATTTTGATGGAGCAAATTCAAAGGAAGGTAATGGAGCTGGAATATTATTGATTTCTCCTACAGGAAGATGGGTCCCTCTATCTTTCAAACTAGAATATGAAGCCACCAACAATGTGGCTGAATATGAAGCACTTCTATTAGGATTGCAAACAGCCAGGAATATGAATATACAAAGTTTAAAAGTTCTGGGAGATTCAAAACTGGTGGTTAGACAAGTCAGGAATCAGTGTCAGACCAAACATCCTAGGCTAAGGGCTTATAGGAATGAAGTTTGGGACATGGTAGAAAATTTCTTCTTGGCATTTAATATCCAGTTCATGCCTCGAGAACAGAATAGGATGGCTAATTCCCTTGTTGTGGCTGCCAGTACATTTCGGCCACCTCAGAACCCTCTTTTAAGGTATGAAGTTGGGGTGCGCTATCGGCCTTCAATCCTAGATAACATCAAACACTTGCAGGTATTTGAAGATGAAGAGATTCCTGGAAACAGTGGGAGAATTCTCAAATATGGAGATTGATGCTGATGAAGAAGAGGTTGAGTCTGAAAATACTTCAGAAAGAAATTGGGAGGAGAAAGTGGCAGGTAATAAAGTGCTGCAATTGAAGGGAAACATGATACCTAGAGGGCTGGTGCCTCTAGAAAGATTATTTGACAAGAATGATGTCTCATTGCAGCCGAGCAAAGTGGTAGAAGACCTGAATCTGGGAACTGATGCTGACCCCAAAATTGTAAGACTGTCCAAGAGGGTCCCAGAAGAATATAAAAAGCTATATCAGAAATTATTTCAGTCTTATAGAGATGTGCTTACATGGTCCTATCAGGACTTGAAAACTTTTGATATCAGTATTATGCAGCACAAAATTCCATTGAAGGCAGATGCAAAACCCCATAAGCAGCAGCTCAGACAAATCAATCCCCTACTGCTGCCTTCTATTGAGAAGGAAATCAAGAAGCTGCTAAAAGCCAAAATGATTGTACCACTGAGGTACTCTGAATGGGTGGCAAACCTTGTCCCTATACGAAAAAAGAATGGAGAAATAAGGTTGTGTGTGGATTTTAGAAATTTAAACAGAGCATCCTTAAAGGATAACTATCCACTACCTAAGATGGATTACATCCTGCAGAAAGTGGTTGGAGCTTCTAGGATGTCAATGATGGATGGTTTCTCTGGTTATAACCAGGTGGCTGTACTTCCAGAGGATCAAAAGAAGACTGCTTTCACCACATCATGGGGTACATTTATGTATGCCAGGATGCCTTTTGGATTGATTAATGCAAGAGCCACTTTTCAGAGGGCGATGGACATTGCTTTTGTTGGGGAGCAAGATAAATTCCTGGTGGTCTACCTCGATGATATCACTATATTTTCCAAAAATGATACTGAGCAAATTGAGCATCTGCGTAGAACTTTTGAGAAATGCAGAAGGTATGGTCTCTCTTTGAATCCTCAAAAGTCTTTATTTGCATTAGAAGAGGGAAAGCTTTTGGGCCATATTGTGACCAAAGATGGGGTGAAGATAGATCCTAAGAGGGTAGAGGATATAAATGGTATTGTTTTTCTCAGAAATAAGAAAGAGGTACAAGTATTCCTAGGGCGTATTAATTTCCTGAGAAGGTTTATTCCTAACTATGTTGAAATAGTTAGACACATAACAGACATGCTGAAGAAGAATAATGAGGTAAAGTGGTCCCAGGAATCACGAGAGGCATTTACCAGAATTAAAAATGCTTTTGCAGAAGCCCCTGTGCTAACTGGACCAAATTATGATAAACCTTTCATGATTTTTTCTTTTGCATCACCTCATACAATAGCAGGAGTTTTATTGCAGAAAAATGAGGAAGGGCATGAGCAACCTATTGCCTTTTTCAGTCAGGTGCCCCGCGATGCAGAATTAAAGTACAACATATTGGAAAAGCAAGCATACGCCCTAGTGAAATCCCTCAAAGCATTTCGCGTATATATCTTATGGTCCCATATCACTGCATTTGTGCCTGCAGCTGCTGTAAAAGATATTCTTATTCAGGGGGATAGTGAAGGAAAAAGGGGTAAGTGGATTGCTAAAATACAGGAATATGACCTAGACATCCGCCCTACTAAGCTGATCAAAGGACAGGGGCTTGCTAAAATGTTATCTGAATCAAACTATCAAGCTCTGGGCATAAATTTGTCCATTATAGCAGGTGAGGAATCTGAAGAGCAAGACGAGCGACAGGGAATTGGAGTAGCTACTCCAGAAACACATCTAAAGTACCTCACCAGTCCGTGGTACAAAGATATAGTAGAATATCTCCTCACACTCAGTTGCCCTCCAAGCTGTGATAAAGCTAAATACAGAACACTAAGATTGAAATCACAGAAATATATAGTCGCCAATCGCCGGCTATTCTGGCGAGATCCTTCAGGTATCCAACTGCTATGCCTCACAGAGGATGAGGTAGGAAGTATTATAACCGAGTTTCATGAAGGGATTTGTGGGGGTCACTACAGCTAGAGGGCCACTGCTCATAAAATCCTGAAGGCTGGTTTTTATTGGCCCAAGCTTGTTGGAGATATTTTCGCTCAGGTTAGAGCATGTGAGAAATGTCAGAAGTTTGCGGAAAGATAGAAGATGGCACCTCTTCCCATGATTCCCGTTCACGTGGATGAACCTTTCAGACAATGCGGAATTGATTTCATAGGTGAAATACATCCTCCATCAAGTGGTCAGCATAAATGGATATTAACTGCCACGGATTATTTCACTAAATGGGTGGAAGCCATACCTGCAAGGAATGCTACGGACACCATGATAATAAAATTCATGGAAGAAAACATCATATCCAGGTTTGGTTGTCCTGCCAAGATAGTAACTGATAATGCACAGGCTTTTAAGTCTGCAAAATTTGTGAGTTTCTGTCAGCAATATAATATTAAACTAAGTCACTCTACAGCGTGTTATCCACAGGGAAATGGCTTGGCAGAGTCTTCCAATAAAACCCTGGTGAGGGCCCTGAAGAAGACTATCAATGAAAATCAGAAAAATTGGGATTCCCAATTAAAATTTGCTCGGTGGGCTAATAGAATTACCAGCAAGAGAGCAACTGGGAAATCCCCATATGAACTAGTATATGGAAGGGCAGCAGTATTTCCTATTCAATTAGCCCTACCAGTAGCTCGATTCATGCAGGAAAGTCAAGAAGAGCCTGATGATATGACCAGGAGAATAAACCAGTTGGTGGAATTGGAAGAAACACGCAATCAGGTGAATTCAAGGCTGACAGAGTATCAGGAGAAGATGAAATCCCTCTTTGATCAGCGTGCTAAGGACCGGAATCTGCAAATTGGTGATCTAGTGCTCAGATGGGACATCCGGAGAGCTGAAAAAGGAAAACATGGTAAATTCGATCCACTCTGGTTCGGTCCTTTCAAGATTGTGGAGCAGGGAGGTAACAATACTTTCAAGTTGGAAAATTTACAGGGTGACTTGCTTGATGCCCCTGTAAATGGTCAATTTCTCAAGCCCTACTTTCAGTTTTGATTCAGGCAAAGGCAGCCTGATGTATTATATTGTATATTAGTTTCCTCTTTGTTTTTGTTTGAATCATGTGGGTGTTATTATGAATCATAAAGTGAAAAGTAAGGTTGCTGAAGAGCAGAGCCCGCACAGAAGAGTATCTGATGGTCTACAAAGTTCTCGACACGTTCAGGGATGAACGTGCCGTCCCCAGATGGAGCCGATGTTAACCATGTCAAACTCCTATAAAATTTCTGGCAGGCCATTCCGTTTGAACCTTTCAAAATTCTTTTGATAGCCTAAGCAATCCTTTTGCTGCCTATTGTTGCCCTTTTCCCGCCTCAAAAGTGCATGAAAGGGCCGAAAATCCACTTTTGAAAATATTCAAAGCCTAGCCCCTCAGTCGTTTCCTCCATGTAACCCAGTGCTGGAACCAGGCGCAAAAACACTCTACGCTTATCGCATATGAATATCGGGCGCGCCCTCAACCGTTGATCTGTACAGATCGAACGGCATTCGTGATGCACCACTACGCCCGTGGCCCACTCCATTCATCGCTCAAACCGCATCTTAGCCATTCTTTCACCTGTAAATCCGACGGTCCGTATCTCCCTTGCCCCGGTGGTCCCCGCAACACGATACACCAAAACCAGGTGGTATCTATCGCACCGCCCTCCAGCGGTGGGCGGTAATTCTCATTTGGCCAGCGATTCCATACACTGTCTGTCGCGTGTCCCTGTGTACGGCTCCAAAACTGCCGTTCATCGCACGCTATTGTTCGGCAAAAGATGCGCAGTAATATCGCTGTCAGCCGTCGGATCTGGAGATCTTCATCTAACGGTCGTCGCGCATCGAAGCCGCACGGGTTTTAATCCACAGCAAATACGCCCCTGGCCCACTGTCCACTGCCTCCCACGCTCTTTCAACCGTCGATCTCCTCCTGAGATCGGACAGTCAAGATTTCATCATCCCCGCTGTTGACCGATCCCACTGTCAGCACTCCACATCATCCATTTCCCGTTGTCTTGGTATCGGGCTACCTGTCCCCCAGTTTTTCTCCACGTGCTCTCCGCCACCCCAGATCTATATTTAGTTCATTTCTTCATATCTTACATATTTTCACGATCATTTTCGCATTCCACTAGCTTTCTCCTTTGCCACCTCCCACCATCGCGCTGCATTTCCCATCATCATTCTGCATTTCTTGGCCTCTCCACCATGCTGCGACGTCTCACCATTATCCCCACTTTCACCTTCCCATGCATGGTTTTCTTTAACGAGTTTACGGATTTTGCAGGGTTACAGCGGCGGAAAGTTGCCATAATTCACAGCTTCCGCTTCAAAAGTCGAGAACGCATCAAAGGACAATCTTTCAGAGGCAGAATTTATGAGGGAAATCTAGGAAGCTGTTACGACACAGCTTTCATTAATGGAGCAGATAGAGAATATCAGCGAAAGGTTGGGAATTGAAGACATGTAATTGAAGATTTTAGGACCTTGATCTAACCTTTTGAAGGCGCAGTACCAGATTGAAGATCCTGCAGATCACTCCAAAGATTTGTGCACAAGAAACAATACCCTCCAGGTTTTATTTCAGCAGGAGTTTTCTCTCCAAGAAAGGACGGAATGTCCATGTGATTTTAATTCTATATCGTGTTCCTGAAGATATTTTTACCCAGTGCATTTACTTCAGAAAGCAAGCAACAGAGTACATACAACACTACAGAGCCGTCAAGCAGTATGGACGGGCACTTTTTCACCATTTTGTTTTAATGAGACAATTAAATGTTCATCACCTACTCCCTTATGGAGCTTTCTTTCCCTCCTATAAAGCTCTCGAAGAACAAGTGATTTAGGGTTCTAGATTTTATCAGAAAACTATGCAGTGAAAGGCTTTTTGTTACATTTTGTAAAGCTCTTGTATGAAGGCTCAGAGCCCATAGGGTCTCAGTGAGGAGGAGTTCTATCTGTTAAAGAGGATTCTGGTCTTTGGTATTTCACAGTGTGTAACCTTTTCTCTTATGTGTTATATTAATAGATCATTTCATTTCATCCATCTTTCTTGTATCATGTTTTGAAATGCAAGTGGCTCACTGATTTCTGGTATGGATTCATCCTAGTTGATGCCCATGCCCGGATCAGTCAAGCGCTTTAAATATGGCTCATGCGTGATATTCTGTTCCATTATTCAGCTAAACCGTATTTCTGCTATATTAGTTTCTTTGGGAGGGTGCTTTTAAAATGCTATTATCATGTATGGATTCTTAGATTGGTAAGCCCATGCATGGTGGTATTGTATACCTGGGTATCAGCTCAATGTTAACTAATATCTCTTCTACATTTCATTCACTACATACACCTTCTGATAACTTATGTCTGTGAAGTATTTCTGAATCGGCCCGCTTTGCAGTAAACTGTCTTTGAATTGTCTGTTGCTTTTATATTAGATTTATGCACTTTGCCTCTGCAGTATCCCTTTCTCTGTGTCATTTTCTGAGGGTCTTGGTCCCATTCTAGTTTATTTCCCTGTTTACAGGAGATAACATGTGAGCTGAAGTTGACAACTTCATACATTATATTATACGCTCCTTGCTATGCTAAGATGTCCTAGGCACTAGTCTATCACAACTCTAGGCTGTCTCTAGGAGTGACAACATCTTTCTGGCGCCGTTGCCGGGGAACGAAGCTGAAAATTTTTAAAATCCCTCATTCAAGGTTACTGCCATGTTATTTGATTTTAACCTTTCTTTGGACCCTATGATTTTTTAGTTTTTTATTCTCGTCTTGTCATACAATGAAGGGTTTCCCATAGGCTGAGCCAAGATTATGGCTCTGATACCACCGTAATGTGCCAAAAAGGAAATAATAGTGATAAACAAAGCAAAATATCATACAACACCGAAATATTTAAACAACAATCAAACACCCACAATTTACATCGTAACTGCGCCAAAATTCAACCATTTTATTATATATGGAGAAGAGTACAATGCATGAAATGTGTGCACTTGGGCTTGCCAAAGCAAGCTAAACAATCCCAGGGGAGAAACATGCTACCCAAATGCAGAGGAAAGGCTTCTCCTCAATGTTCTGCACTGTCCTTGGAAATTCTACAACTGCTTGTTTGAAGAAACCCCTGTTTAAGCCTCCAAAAGTGCTTAGAAAATTCCGCCAAATAAATCTTGAGCTCTCCACCAAAAACCCAGAAAAATCCAAAAAGGGTTTGGCCCAACTCCAAGCCAAAACTGAACCCACAAAGTGATGCAAATTTACCAACAAATAAGCAATACACCCTGCTATAAGAATCAAGATTTTGGGCCCAAATATCGCCTGGAAAAATTCTGTAAAATTAGCCAGAGACTCCTCTCAATAAACCCAGAAAGGGTTTAGGCTGAATCCACCAACCCCCAGTGACCCCCAACAAGTGTGAATTGCCCAATCTGGCCAGAAAACGCCCCACAGTTTTGATACTACTGAATTATGCCCAAATCTACCACAAGAAATTTCTCCCAACTTCGGCTAAATTTTCCATTGGGAAATACCTCCTATCTCTAGCCCTTATCTCTACCGACTCCACTTCTCTAAACCCTTGTGCAACACTTGGTCAATAGCTTTTGCGCCCTTGCCAAAAGATAGAAATATCGACCCAAGTAATAACTTCCAATCTAGCTTGGCAAATCGTTGTCCAAACTCTAGTCTGACAATAAGAAAATTTCCTGCAAAATCTTGGAGCCTCTAACCCACGCTTGCTCCCACAATGTGCTTCACAAAATACCTTTGCGCCCAAGAAAAACGCACTATTGAATAAACTCCTACAATGATGTCCAATGGAAGCTCTGGATTGAGCTCCCCAAATTGTCTCACTAGGGAGACACTCGATGTTCTCCGAAATGAGGGTGGAATTGCGCTTGGAATCCTCGTGCTAAACAGAAATATGGCCCTTATGCTAAACAAATCCAAGAGAAGACGAAATATAAAGTGTAATAACTAAAAGATGATCAACAAATCAGTCCCTCCTCCTTTTATAATTTCTCCTCATGCTTCTAGACTCCCATTTTAATGATTATTTATTGGTGGGGGCCATTTTCCACTAAATGACTTTTTCTTTAATTTTAATAAATTAATAATTTGTCACCAATCTCCAATAAAATAATACTTGTCACCTTTCTCCAAAATAGTATTTGCCCCTTTTAATTAATATTACCAAAATTGGGAAAAATTCCCAAGCTCGCAAAATTGGGGATATTACATACAACCTACAGGTTATCTTCATATTGCTACCTTCCAAATCCAAAGATGAACACATCTTGATCTTCATAGAGTTAGTTACCAGATGTTGAGCTTTCCCTCATCATCCACATAGTTGACCTTGCCTCATCTATCATTATGTATACCTGCAACATGTTTCTAGGTAGCACAAACATGTTAACAACAAAACTGATAATAGATATCAGACTTACCTCACCATTGTTGAAAAATGTGTAACTAGGTTCGGTCTTCACAAATATGAAATGTACTTTTGATTCTTGTATTTTGTAAAATGAAAGAAAAATTATTACTGTTATTTTTGGAGCATGGGTTTCAGATTTTTGGAGCATGGGTTTCATTACTGAAGTCTGAAACCCATGCTCCAAAAATAACAGTAATAATTTTTCTTTCAAGGTCTTTTATTTTTGGAGCATGGGTTTTATTATTAGAGTGCTTCTAAGGTTTGTCCTAGGTCAAGAAGTCAAAAGAGTCATTATTATAAGTTGAAGACCCCATCAAGCACATTGTAACTTGAAAAGAAAATAAATTTTGTCATTAAAAGTGTCAAAAAACCCTTCAAGACCAAGTCGACCTAGCAGTTGAGAAGTCAGCCTATTTTCAGGAGCCACGTCCACCTCAAGAAGCCATAATAAAGGAGCGAACTCGACCTCCTTGGATCACATTCATCACTCACTCATTCAAGCGAAGGAGGACGAAGAAGACTTGTTTCTGTATTATTTCTCTCTCATGCGTGTGAAGGAAGGCTAGGGTTTCTACTACTGGTCTAGGGTTTTATTCTACAAGTTCGATCTTGAAGAAAGAAGAGAAGGAAGGCCAACGAAGCTCACATTGAGTCATCCTCAAGCACCAAAAAGAAGGTAAAAGCCAAGCGAAGGTCTGAAGAAGGCTTAGGAGGCCAAAAATAGCTCACACATGTGGCACCAGCAGCTACTGGGAGGGCCAAAATTTTAGAACTAAAATAGAGGCCAAAATTCTACAGCTAAGAGGTCAAAGTTGTGCTACTAGAAGAGATTTGATTGGGTTTGACTTGGACAAAGGAAGCATATAATCCGGACGGGTTGGACTTGGTCTTGGAGGGTATTGATCTTGGTCTATAGGTCTTGGAATTCGTCAATTGAAGAATCTATAACAAGATAAGGGATTTGCGGGTTTTTCTCTCAAGAGGAGAGGTTTTGGCCTTGGTTTGCAGCCTACATTTTGTGCTCTTATGTACTGTTATTCTTATTGTTTTGGTATTTGTTTGATGATATACAAACATAATAATAAGTGAAGAAGCTAATAAGTAAGAAAAAGTAAAAATATATCACAAATAGTTATCAAGAAAAGAGAAATCATCTTAACTATTGCCATATAGATTTCTCAACATAGTATCGGAGCTAAGGTTGGCTAAAGGCATAATGAAGATCTCCTCTACATTGGAGAAGTTTTTGTTGAGATTTTGCGGTGTTGAGGTAGAGCATCGAATGTGCTCTAGCTCCCAAACTTTGAGGAGGGACTAGAGTACATAAGATCTCCAAGACTCAGAAAGCGTTTGAAGAAATTCCATCAGGTTTAATAGGTATTTAATTAATTAAGCTTTTTAATTAAGGACCCTAAGTCTAACTTAGGAAAATTGAAAGATTAAAGTTAATTAAATTATACATGTGATGAGAATGACTTAAGTGACGCGGATCAAGCAGCTTCTAATATTAGCTGTCGATTAGAGATTAGATCACAGTCGTTGGTTTTCCAACGAGAAAAGTATAAGAGAAGGGATTGGGGTCAGTTGGAGAACACACACACTGGCAGAGCATTGAAGCTAAGCTGAATTTCTACGGTGTGGTTTGCTAAGAATTTTAGAAGTGTTTCAGCAGTAGCGAGGGGCAGTATTGGCGAGGGGGCTGGTCTAGTCCCAGGCCAAGAGAACAACAAGGGCAGAGAAGGAGCATACCAGAGCAGCGCAAAGGCAGCAGCTACGTAGTCCAGCCAAGAGCCCAGCGCAAAGGTTGACGTAGTCCCAGTTAGGGCAGCGCAGGGGCAGCGTAACCCCTTCTAGGGTGACGCAGGCCCTTCCTGACCAGCGCAGAGGCTGACGCAGGCCCGGAAGGCTGACGCAAAGGGCTTCAGAGCAGCATTTGGGTTTCCAGAGGTCGAAAAGGGGCAGAGTTCTGTAAATCCCGTCTGAGGGTGTGAATCAGTCATATTTTTCTGTCTCTGGGTTAGAGGTATTTTTGTCGTTTATATTTCTCTGTCGGGTTAAACAGTTTGGTGCCCAGGATTGTTGTACTTAGAAATTGCATAATAATAAAAACCCTCCAGAAGCTAGCAGCACCGGTTTTCCCGCATTGGGTTTTTCCGGGGACATTTGTCCAGAAAATCCTAGTGTCACTTTGTCTATGAGCATGTTGTTCAGTATTTGATCTGTATGTGTAGGTTGTTAACTGTATTTACTTCGATGTTAATGCTAAATTTTTGAAATTAATAACTTATGTAAGTAGGAGAAGTAAATCAAGATTTAACAGTAGGGTTTCTTAAGTTCAAGAAACTTTCACAGTTTCTAAAGAAGTGTACAAAGATGGCAAGTCAACTCAAAAAGGGCATCAAAGAAGTGTGGGATCTCCTTTTTTCTTCTAAGGAAGTGACAAAGATATCTACAAAGGATGAAGGATTTTTCTCAACACTCACTGGCACAGTACAAGATGAGAACATTTGGGTGATCAACAGTGGATCATCAACGCATATGACTAGTCAACATAAGCAATTGAAGACATTATCAAAAGGGAAGTCCTCTTCACTCTGTAGAACTTCGTGATAATAAAATCTACCTTGTGAGAGGAATTGGATTAACCTCGATTGAGATAGAAAATGGAGGAAACATTCAGCTCAACAATATCTTATTTGTTCTAGGTTTGCATAAGAATTACTTTCCATCTCATGCTTAGAAGACAAGGGTGATCGAGTTGCATTCACTGATGTAATGGTTGTACTATGGGGTAATAACTCAAGCACAGAAGATGCTAGAATGATTGGGATACGTGCAGGAAGACATTATAGATTGATAACTCCCCTCACTCAAGCTTTGGTTAACATTGAAGTTAGCTCATGTGAATTTTGGCATAGAAGATTTGGTCACCTCCATTACAAAATCTTACCAACCTTAAACACCATAGTAAATGGCATCCCCGAATTGAAAGAAGATCGTGAAGGAATTTGCAAGGAGTGTGCATTGGGTAAGAACACCAAGAGACCATTTGGAAGCAGTGCTTCAAAGTCAAAAGAAATCTTGGATCTTATTCATTTCGATGTTTGTGGTCCTATGACTCCAAAGACACTTAAAGGTCATCTATATCATGTCACATCTATAGATGACCACTCTAGGTAAACTTGGGTTTACTTAATGAAATCCAAGGATGAAGTCTCTACCAAATTTCAAAACTTCAAGGATGAAGTAGAGAACCTTACAGAAAGGAGCATAAAGATATTGAGATTTGATAAAGGACAAGAATATACTTCAAAAGAACTTATAGCTTTCAATAAGGAGTCTGGGATTAAGAGGGAGTTGATAGTCCCATATTATCCCCAGCAAAATGGAGTTGCAGAACAAAAGAATCGATCCATTTAAGAAAGTGTGAAAGCAATGCTACATGATCAAGATTTTCCAAAAATCCTGTGGGGTGAAGCAAAAAAGACAGTTATATACAATGTACATACAAAACCAAAGTCCCCACAAGTCACTAGACTAGATAACTTGACTCCCGAAGAAGTATTTACAGGGAAGAAAGCAAGCGTAGATCATCTCCAAATTTTGGGTTGCCCTGTTTATATTCATATACTTAAGGACAAGAGAAAGAAGTTAGATCCATCAAGCATGAAGGGAACATTTGTTGGCTACTGTAATTCCTCAAAGGTACATAAAAGAAGGACATCGAATAGAAGTTAGTCGAGATGTGATATTTGACGAAAGTATTGCATTCAAGAAATCAAAGGATCTCTCTATGGACCCCGGTGATGAAGAACTTCTGGTATTTGAAGAGGAAGTTATTAGGCAGGAAGAAGAATCAAATCATGAAGATGAAGGTCCCAGTGAACCTATACAACTTATGCTAATTCCCGAGACTAGAAAGAGACCTAATTGATTGAAATCTACTCTATTAGATGCAGAAGGACACGGAGCAACTAAAGGCACATTTAGGGAACGCACGAAACCCAAAAGATATTATGGGTATGCAGCATATATGACAAAGTTAATGGAAGCAAAGCCATCCACTTTTGAAGAATTTGGGAATCATCAAGAATGGAAAGATGCTTTGATCGAAGAATATCAATCGATAATGAAAAATGGAGTATGGGTGATCGTACCTAGGCTTGAAAACAAGTCTATGGTAGCTTGCAAATGGTTTTACAAGATAAATCATGTGACAGATGGAAGCATTGACAAGTATAAGGCAAGATTTGTGGCTAGGGACTTCTCTCAACAAGAAGGCATCGATTATGAAGAGACATTTGCTCTGAAAGCAAGCTATACAACTATTTGATCATCGGTCTCTTTAGCAGCGTCGATGGGATGGAATATACATCAAATGGATGTTCAAACTGCATTCCTGAATGGCAAAATTGATGAGTTAGTCTATATAGAGCAAACCTTGGGATTTGAAGTCAAAGATAGAGAGGCATATGTTTGTAGGTTGAAGAAGGCATTATATGTACTTAAGCAGGCACCAAGGGCATGGTATGCAAGGATGGATGCATACCTTCAAAGATTAGGCTTCACAAAAAAAAAAAAAAAAAATTGTTGATCCAAACCTTTACTTCAAGGTTGTAAAAAGTGAGCATGTAATCAATCTTTTGTATGTGGATGATCTTCTCTTGACAGGTGTGGAAGGTCGAATTGAAGAATGCAAGAAGCAGCTAGAAACAAAATTCAATATGAAGGATCTTGGGTTGATGCACTATTATTTGGGACCAGATGTCTAGCAGGAACCTGATGAACTATACCTAGGTCAAGGGAAGTATGTGATCAAGATGTTTAAGAGGTTTGACATGATGGATTGCAAACCAATGACAACCCCGATGATCACAAACTTGAAGAGACTAAGGAGATTTTAATCTAGCTCGGTGGATCCTACCAAGTACAGACAATTGATTGTCTCACTATTGTACTTGGTGAATACTCAACCAAACATATGTTTTGCAGTGAATGTTCTCAGCCAGTTCCAAGTGGAGCCAAAGCATGATCAATGGGTAGCAGCCAAACACATACTGAAATATCTGCAAGGAACAATCCATTATTGCCTGAAATACAATAGGAATGATGTCCACTTGATTGGATATACAGATTTTGACTGGGGAGGCAGTAAGCAAGATGGAAGGAGCACTACAGGAGGATGTTTAGTTTGGGATCCTCCATGATCTCATGGATGAGCAGAAAGCAAGATACAATTACTTTGAGCAGTGCTAGGGCTGAATATATTGCAGCCTGTGAAGTGGGAAAAGATGTCGTTTGGTTAAGGAAGTTGTTGTTCGACTTATTTGAAAGACCAATGGACCCTACACTGATACATGGTGATAACACTAGTTGTATAAGAATGTTGAACACCCAACGTTTCATGGAAAGACAAAGCATATAAACAACAAGTATCACTACATTCGGAAGCTAGTACAAGATGGTGTGTTGCAACTACAGTATATCTCCATTGATGAGTAGGTAGCTGACATATTGACAGAATCTCTTCCTAATAAAAAGCTTGTGTATTTGAGAGACAAGCTTGGTATGGTTGATATATCCTCCATGGTTGATAGAGAGAGATAGGCACATCATTCTTCTCTTCACTTGGGAAGACAAAATGGAGGATTGGATAAGCATCTGGCATCTGATACTCTTTGAGGATGAGGTAGGGCATCCAAGATAAGACTAGTTGAGGATCGATATTCTTAAAGGACTAGCTATCGAAGATAAGAATAGTCCAAGGAAGGACATACTCTGTGAACACCTGGATGGGGTTTGTACTATGAGGGACAATGATGATGGTGACTATATATCATTGGTCTCGCTAGCATTGCGCTATGATCTTGTTGTCAGTCAAGGACTTGCTATATGACAATGTTGGTTGTTATGATGCTAAACAGATGGGTTACCAATCCAACTCTTCTTATGAGATCTCTTCAGATTGAGAATGTCCATGTACTATTTCTGAATACCTCCCTAGTTAAGAGGGAGTGTTGAAAATGCGTAACTAGGTTCGGACTTCATAAATATGAAATGTACTTTTGATTCTTGTATTTTGTAAAATGAAAGAAAAATTGTTATTGTTATTTTTGGAGCATGGGTTTCATGCTCAAGGTCTTTTATTTTAGAGGTCAAGCACCCATTGAGTGCTTCTAGGGTTTTTCCTAGGTCAAGAAGTCGAAAGAGTCATTGTCATAAGTTGAAGACCCCATCGGGCACATTATAACTTGAAAAGAAACTTATTTTTGCCAATGAAAGTGTCAAAATACCCTTCAAGACCAAGTCGCCCTGGCAGTTGAGAAGTCAACCTATTTTGAGGAGCCATGTCCACCTTAAGAAGCCTATATAAAGGAGAGAACTCGACCTCCTTGGATCACATTCATCACACTCATTCAAGTGAAGGAGAAAGAGGAAGAAGGCAGCGAAGGAGGAGGACGAAGAAGACTTGTTTTTGGGCTATTTATCTCTCACACGTGTGAAGCAAGGCTAGGGTTTCTACTACTGGTCTAGGGTTTTCTTCTGCAAGTTCGATCTTGAAGAAAGAAGAGAAGGAAGGCCAGCTAAGGTCACACCGAGTCATCCTCAAGCACCAGAAAGAAGGAAAAAGCCAAGTGAAGGTCTGAAGAAGGCTTAGGAGCTCAGAATAAGCTCACACATGTGGCAGCAATTGCTACTAAGAGGGTCGAAATTTCAAACCTGTAGTAGAGGCTGAAATTTTTGCAGTTGGGAGGTTGAAGTTTTGCTACTAGAAGAGATTTGACTGGATTTGACTTGGACAAAGGAAGCACATCATTCGGAAGGGTTGGACTTGGTCTTGGAGAGTATTGGTCTTGGTCTAGAGGTCTTGGAATTCGTCAACTAAAGAATCTTTTATGAAGAGAACAAATTTGCAAGTTTTCCTCTCAAGAGGAGACGTTTTGGCCCTCACTTGCAGCCTACATTTTGTGTTCTTGTGTATTGTTATTCGTCTTGTTTTGGAAGTTATTTAATGATATACAAACATAATAATAAGTGAAGAAGCTAATAAGTAAGAAAAACTAAAAATACATCACAAACAACTATCAAGAAAAGAGAATTCATCCTAACTATAGCCTTATAGATTTCTCAACAACCATGACAGTATTCAACAAAACATCAATATCCTCATGGTTCAACTTCATATGAGTCTATCTTTATCAGAGTGCCCAAGAATCCAACTTGATTACCAAGTTACCATTCCCTCCATTCATCATGCTCATTATTTCTAAGGAGGCATCATCAAGCACAATAGTTGCTTTGCATCTTCCTCCTCATCTTGCTTTTACTTGCAATCTTAAATAGCAAGTACAAGCAAGAAAAATATACAAGTACAAGTGCATGATGGCATATTTGTCACTTTAGGGTTTCCATGAAATCTTGGAGAGGGAGAATTCCTAGGGTTTTCGGATCCAAACCCTAAATATCTTGATATTTCTAAATCAA
This sequence comes from Pinus albicaulis, assembly GCA_034641835.2. NCBI lineage: Eukaryota > Viridiplantae > Streptophyta > Pinopsida > Pinales > Pinaceae > Pinus > Pinus albicaulis. The sequence continues at coordinate 625,749,011 of CM076580.1, read as the reverse complement.
TCCTAGGGTTTGAGTCTGAAATCCAATTCTACCCTTACTAGGATTTACCATTTTCCCTAGACTACCTACAAACCCTAAAAACCAAATGTTAGGGTTATATTATGGTTAGGGGTTCTCTCTTGACTAGGCTTTCTAAGTACCAACAATGTTTTTTACAAAAATTAATGACATCACGATGAAGACTACAAACCCTAGAATTCAAGAGCTCGTGTTTCTATCAAATTAGGGTTAGGGTTTTCTCACTTGATAAGGGTTTTCTACTTCAAGAATCATCTAGGGTTTTGTAATCCCTAGATTTCAATGATGAAGTCTACAAACCCTATGTTCAAGACATACATATAAAATCCCAACACAATCAAAAGCAAACCTTTTATTCAAATATGCAAATGCACATACCTCATCACTACATATCAAGATTGCTTGAAGCTACTGCAAGGCCTTCCCCTTGATTACATTGTCCAAGGTAGTTTCACTTCACAGCTGCCACAATCTTCCTATTGATTCCAAGATGCCAAAGCCAAATTTTTTACTTCCAATGATCTTTAAAATACCAAGCAAGATTATCATGATTCCTTCCAAGGGACTGTTTTTATGCTCTTTTACCACTCTTGAATAAGTACTATTATACGTATCCTGCCCACTGGTTAGAGCTTCCCATTTCCATCATGAATCGTTGACTTGATAAGATTTTCAAGGCTTCTTCCATGAGTTGATGTAAGAAGGTTTCAATATGCTAGGTCGACACACCCTTCTTACTGTTGTAGACTGCTTCTTTCCTTCAGACAGAGATAATAATTTATCTCAACGATAGGTTGTGTACAAATATCTCCTTATGTTGTCAATATTAATGGATCTTCAAAAGGTCAGACAAGAAAATAATTCCATTGTTCCTTCTCAACTTCTGGTTAGCACACAATGTAGGAGTTGCTACATGACTTCAGATGGGCATCTTCCTTCACTGATATAGTCAGAGATGAATAAGCTTCTCTTATTGTGATTATAGTCTCTTCACAAGGATCTCTTTCTTTGCTATCTAGGTAGGATGACTATAGCCTTCTTCTTTTGTAGACTAGATGCTTCCTCAAACACCAGAGAAGACTTCGTATACCTTCCAAAACTAAGATGCTTTATAAGAGATTTATTGGCTGAGATGTGGTCAGCACCTTTGTCACTTCAAATTTCCTATATAAACGTGCACAAATTTTTAATTATTTGAGACCTCAAAGAGTCTACTTTGTTGGTTATACAGACCTATTGTAGCTTCCTTAATGAGTCACAGAGTGCCTCTATGTAACTCAGCCTTGGCTCTTTTCTTAAAGTAAAAATATTCACTAGAGATAAGGACAATTATTATTACATAAACTATATAATTCGGATACCTCTGCAATGATGCTCAGAATCTCAGATTTCGGACATCTAAGGTGAGTTTAGACCCTAAGCTCGAATCACAGAGCTTCGCTCTTCCTCTTAAGAGATTCAACTTAGTCTAGGCTTGTTGCCTAGCACTTCGGATCCCACAAAGATTACTTCAAATCCCTTTGCTCTCCTAACTCAGATCTGTGGTCTAACCACAAAGAATAGGCCCAAGCTTTCGGCCATGTATCAAAGGTTTTATAGCCCAGAAAAATGTATCGTTTTAGCTTAGTTTCTCTACTAGAAAATTCGGTCTAAGCAGATCCTCTTGTAGCGTTCATCCTTCAATCATGACCTTCTAGCTGCCTCAATCTACTATCCTTAGCTCTGATACTATGTTGGAAAATTGGTTAAGGCAGCTTATTAATTTATGTTTTCCACACATGACAATTATTTGTGATTACGATCTTTTTATTATGTGTGTATTCTGTTATCATCAAATAAATTCCAAACAAACAGAGATCACAAGAACACAAGATGTATGCATCATGCCAGAGCAAACCCCTCCAACAGGGGAAAATCAACAAGAAATTCTCTTCTTATAAACTAAATAAGGCCTCCACGACCATTAACCCAAGACCAACACACCAAGACTAGTCCAGCCACCCAACCAAAAGATCTGGTCGTCCAACAAGTTCTGTTGCTAGCTTGTGCAAGATTCGGACCTGTTGAAACCCTAGTCTCCACAAAACTTCACATATCACTTTAGAAAAACATGAGATCTTCTTTCTTCCTTCTTTGTTGATTGCTTATAAGACCCTCACACCTTCTTTCTTGCCTCAGATCAAATCAGATGAATGTACTCCAAAATTTATGTCTAATGGAGGTCGAATTCCTTCCTTTATATAGGCTTCTTGTGGGCTAGAAGGGTCTCCTCTAGGCCGACTTGAAAGGTTGGCCGACCTAATCTTTGGTGGACTCTAGACACTTCTTTACATAAAATAAAATTTATTTTTCTTGTTAAATGAGCCCCAATGGGTCTATCACATCATGACTTTGACTTTGACTCAATATAAAAATCCTAGAGCACACAATGGGTGCTTTGACCTATTGACTAATGACCCATCCTTTAATAAGTCAATTTTTCTTTCTTCTTTTGATCAATACATAAGAGTTACATCATGACATAAGACATATGGCAATTATGATGACCAAAACTAGTTACAATTGCTAATTGTTCCAAGCCCTACCCAAGTATGAGGACATTAAATTTTCCCTAGCTCCAAGAAAAATCTCCATAGAGGACATTATTTGTAACATTGAATATGGGATTAGAGACATGCCTAACAATATTAAATAAGTTATTAGATAGGATTGTGTGATTTTTCTTAGGAAAGCAAAGCCCCCTAGGAGTAATATAAGCAAAAATGAGTTTCTTGCCCTTAAGGCCCTAAATCAGAACACGAACATTGTCGTTTTAAAGGTTGATAAAGGTGGGGTTGTTGTAATCTTAAATAAAGCTGACTATATGAGCAAAATGATTGATCACCTCTATAATAGCGACAGCTACAAATAACTCAATAAGAATCCCATTAAAAAAGTCTCGAAAGAGGTCGCTTATGCTATAAAATCTAGAATACCCTTAACCCCCTTCGCAAAAAGCTTATTGAGAGCAACCCTCTCACCCCCAAAATATATGGGGTCCCTAAGATCCATAAGGATGGGGCCCCCCTAAGACCCATTGTCAACACCATAGGTGGGCCCACGTACCTTCTAGCTAAATTCTTAGTTCAGAAAATCAAGCCTTTTGTTGGTCGCACAGATTCCTTTGTTAAGGACTCTGCAACCTTTGTTCACGAGTTAAAATATATAAGGCTTGATCCAGGGCACATTTTAGTAAGCTTTGACGTCTCTTTGTATACTAAGATCCCTATTAATGAAGCTATAAACGTTCAATCGCAATAGCGATCCTGACACAGGCAAATTGGTTGGTATATGCCTTACCTCTACCTTTTTAGCTTCTAGGGTGAATTCTATGAACAAACTTGTGGAGCGGCCATGGGTTTTCTACGTTCCCCTACGTTGCCAACTTATTCATGGAAGAATTTGGGACAAAGGCTTTAGCTTTCTTGAAGAATGTAACTAGTGTCGGTCTTCATAATTGTACTTAAATCATGATGTAATATATTTGTCAAAAAGAAATTTTTATTGACTAATTAATGCAAGGGTTGTTGGCTTAAGGTTGTCATTGATGTCAATATGACATTGACTAAGATGTCAATATTCTTGAGATGCCTAGTTCCAAATGATGATGTCATGCCTCTTGGTTAATAAGGATGCCATTAATGATGATGTGCTTACTCTTGATGAAGAAGACTGGATCTAGTGTGATGTCAAGATGACAGGGTTGATGGAGGACCATTTGATGACGTGGACAATGTCTAGGGACATGACATGAAGAACACTTGATAACATGATGACATGGATGACATCACGAGACTACGATGAAGCAGCCTAATAAGAGGAAGCCCATCCATGAAGAAGTCTACATTGCCTACCTCCAATTCTGCACCAATAAATGACCAGTCACATTAACAAATATTTTTTACTACCTTAGAGGCAAAATTTCACTATGACACCCACACCACCTTTTAGAGCATAATTTTAGCTTTCTAACGAGCTCTTACTTGGCCGGAAACTCCAAGCGGTTTGGGAAATATGAATTTTTCAAGTTAAGGAAATAATTCTATCCTTGAGCGGACCTGTGCTAGCCTACACATGTCGGCCTACCGCCAGAAAGGCGCATCCTTTCATCTTGACGTCAAAATCATATAAAAAGGAAGCTCAGACTGTTCATTTGACCAAGTTATTTCGGTGAAAAACATCTCAGAAGACAAGGAACAGCAACCAAGGCCGAGGAGGACTAAAATTACAGTTTGGGGCAAAAATTTCTTTATTCCTCCAGCTCAAGAACAATATATAGTTACAGTCCTTAACCAGTGGACAAAAGGGAGCTCGGTGCTTGAATTTGTTGAAGACTGAACTGTTGGCAATTCTTTTGGCTACCCTTCTCAAGCTCAGACTATAGCTTGTGGACAGAATTGCAGAAACTCGTGGACCGTCACCTCTGCAGCTCGGACCTTAGAACAGTGACCAGATTGTGGCTCAGACAGGTGTCTACCCTACAACAGCTCGGATTGCAGATAATACACAAAACTCGAATCTGTGACCTTTTTAGCTCAGATTACAGTCCTGTTACAACCTGCAATTTCGGACAGCACTTCAGGCCTGCAAATTTGGCCCTGTGGGTAGCCAACTCAGGCCTGCAATTTCGGCCCTGTGGGCAGCCACCTCAAGATTGCACTTCGACCTATTCTGTGGCCTCTTTGGAGCAGTTAAATCAGTGCTTCAGACACTCTCGGACCTGTGGACAATACTTGCTCCATTTGCAGACCTGTGACTCAAACTTGTGACAGACCTGCTATACCTTCCTATGGATGGTTTTGTATGCTTTGACCTGTGGGAGATATAAATTCAAATCTATGGTGGGCAGAACTACGTTTTGGAGAGTTGTCCATTAAGCATTGTTTGAGGACAGTGGTTGGAAGTTTTTTTTTGGAGCAGGCTTTGGGCATTATTTGGAGTGACCTAGTAACAGATTTGAAGGGATTGTTTGGTGAATTACTTTGGAGGTATTTTTGAAGACCTATAGTTGCTTGTTCTATGCACTATTCGAGACATTTTAGCAAGTTGTTGGTGGAGCAGAATTGTGGAAGACCCTTTACAGTAGACATTGAAGAGTTGACACCTTGTTAAGGCTTGAAACAGTGATAAACTTCGGTTTAAACAAGGTTGAAGGAGCATTGGCTTTTTTTGAAGACCTTGGAGCATCATTTATGAGCAGTCCTATAGCAACATCTTGAAAATTGATTATTTAAGATCCCTTGAAAGATCTATTGAATTCTTTTTTGTGAAAGCAACCTTGAAGAACATTGGGTGTATTTGGAGATTAATTGTATTAGTCCACTGGAGCAACTTTTGAAGAACATTTTTACATCTTGGTGCAGACTTCTTGGTGGAAATTTTGATATACATCTTGAAGTGGACTTGGAGTAGTCTTGGGATATCCTTGAGAACACCTTGAGGCATTATTGAAGATATCTGAAGACACTTATAGAAGCTGATCATGGAAGGATTATTGAAGATCATGATGCATTGCTGATGTCATCATGAGGTAACCTTGAAGAAACAAGTGTTTGGGTGACATGAAGAGCAGTGGAGACACCTTCATGTGAAGAACAAGGTTGTCATTGATGAAGAGACGTGGAGACTAAGTGAGGGGATAGCTGAAGATTGTCAAGCCTTGTTGAAGAAGAAATTGGGAGTTGTGAAGTATAACCAAATATATCTTGACGATTTGAAGCAGAAGGTTGGAGCGTCATAAAGACAAGGTTGGTGCCTTGATAGATAGGGTTGGAGCCCTAGAGGATAGGAGTCCTCAAGAAACCAGGTAGGAACCTGTACTAGAGATAGGGTTGGAGCCCTAGAGGTTGGTGCCTCAAATTGACAAAGTTGGAGCCTTGGAAACACCAAGTTGGTGCTTGGCACAATACAGGTTGAAGCCTAGAAGATTGGAGTCTTCATCTAAGGTTGTAGCCCTATATCATTATTGTACTTTACTTATTGTAAAAAAGAAATTAATAAAAGTATCTATTCCATCATTGTTTATTTTGTGTTCTAAATATAAGAGATATAACTCGTAAAATTAACAATTGAAAAGAAATATTGATTCACCCCCCTCTCAGTTTTTCCAACAACAGTTTCATGCTTAGGTTGATGGTCGATAGATCATGGCACCCATTACGTGCTCTAGGAATTTTGGTTGACTCAAAATCAAAGTCGTTATTGTAAGAGATCCTTCTTAGGCTCCTTTATGTCAAGGAAGAAAAATTATTTTTGTGTCTATCCTCAACCAAGTCAGCTTCCTCTCAAGTCGGCCTCAAACTCATCATAACAGCCATCTTCAACAGTGTACAATTCGACCTTTTCATTAATTGACAAGTCGGCCTATTATTGGATGCTCCAACTACTATATAAAGGATTGAATTCGACCTTTTAAGGGAGATGACATATACACACATCTGCAATTCAACTTAAAATGAAGGATGTGAAAATTTGAAGAAGAAAAGTCTAGGCAAGCAAAGTCTGCCTTGGGAAACCGAATTTGTGATGCTACTAATATGATCTTGAGACTGGATAAAGGGAGCCGAAGTAAAGAAGAATAAGTTGCAGGAAGTGCAGAGAAGAAGAATACAAATAACTACGTGTGTTGAGGGCCGACTTGGTGGAAGGAGTCAGTCTATGTCAAAGGTCAAGTATGTCTCACATCTTGAATTGAATCTACAATAGGAAGAGTTTGTGACTGGGTTTTCCCCTTATAGGGGTTTTTCCCTGGCTAAGCGCCTATATCTTGCGTTCTCTTGTGTTCTTTGTATTTGTGGCAATTATCTTGATGAAAATAATAACAATAAATAAGAAGAATAAATAATTAATCACAATAAATAGTCAAGTAATAGAGAAATCAATTTAAATAAGAAACCCTAACATGTTGCCCTAGATTTCGCAACAAACTTCTGCTCAATTCCACCCTAAGCTTTGGAAGAGGTTTTTTGATAATACCTGTGTCTTTTGGCCCCATGGTTGCGAGAAGTTAGATTTGTTCCTTCATCATTTTAATTCACAATCTAACTCCATCAAATTCACAATGGAAGTCGAGGTAGATGGTAGCCTTCCTTTCCTTGATGTTCTCCTCACACAAAGTAATATCTTCATGCCAGTTCTCATCATTTTCCAGCGCAAAAAATCGGAGATCTTAACACACAAGCTACCCGTGCTCTAAGGAATTCTGATGATAGCTACCTAGAAGATGAGAAATCCCATCTCCTGAAAGTTTTTGAAAAGAATGGCTATAGCATACATCAAGGTCTTAGAGATTTTAGAAGAGCTAGTAAAGTTCCTAGGATGAAAAAATGCTACCGATGATAAAGTTTCCAAGGTTCAACTTCCCTTCATCCATGGGGCCACTGATAAGATTGCCCATGTTCTTAAGAAGAATAAAGTCTCTACCACCTGCAAGCCCCTTAATACCATTCATAGCTCCCTTAGATCAGTCAAAGATCTAGTAAACCCAAAAGACATGAAAGATGTTTACTCAATCTCGTGTTCTTGTGGGATTCCTTACATTGGAGAGACCGGTTGCTCTATTAATTAGAGAATTCATGAGCACGTTGCAGACATCAAGCACAATTAGTCTCACTCCTCAGCGATTGCCAAGCATGCTGAGAAAACTACACATCGTGTCTACATTGAGGATTCATGGGTTATTGCAAGGATTGATCACTTCCATCATAGGAAGTTAAGGGAAGCCAGCGAAATTGAGAAGCACGCGAAGAATCTTAACAAGGACGATGGTTGGAAATTAAGTAAGAGTTGGATTCCTACTCTTTCTTCTTCATTGCCTTAGGTTCCCTCCTTTTTCTTCCTCTTTTTATTATTATTATTATTATTATTATTATTTTTATTTATTTTTATTTTAATTTTATTTTTTCATATATATATATATATATATATATATATATATTCATTCCCTAATTCATAACTTTAGTCTTTGATTCTTTGACATAGCATCTTTATCATAATAATTCATTAGACATTATACAAACATTAATATATTTAATAATTATATATTATAGCATGAGATAAAATAATTATATTACAAAATAAAATTATAAATAATAAATATATAATAATATTTGAATATATTATATAATATATATAATAATTCTATTATTATAATGAAATATATAATAAATTTAGATATTATAATAATAATAATATAATTATATAAAATATCATTTTAATTTTGGTTTCAATTGATTATTTATTATATAATATAATAAAAGAATATAATTTGAATTGTTATTATAAAATTCATTATTAATTAATTTTTCACTTATTATTTTTATTATTTTGTTTTTTGTCCTATCCTATTTTTTGAAAAATTAAAATAAATTTGATCCCATAACAATTAAGTAACCATCCATTATTAAAGATTATCTTATATAATGTTTACATGTAATAGTTTTATTATTATAAAATTATATAATAATTTTCAGCCTTGGAGAATATATATATAAATATATAATAATATTTGAACATATCATTCCTCAATGGGGGTGTCACTTCAGTCGGGCAGTTAGAGGCATCATGGGCAAAGGAGCTAGGCAAGCCTCCACGCGCCACATGCTCGCACTAACGGTCCCTCACACACTCGGGTTTATGTCTCCTAGGTACCTGCACTGCACTTCATGCATTTGCTTCATATCCAGGTTTATGTGTTGTGTTTGCACTATCTGCAGTGGTTGGGCGATGGTGAGAGAGAGGTGGGCAAGAGCACCCCGTCTATTGACGTCCAAGCTCAAGCCAAGGCTTGGGACATCTGCACAAGGTGAGGAATGTAATCGTGGGGGTGCGTGGAAGTGGCTTTGGTTTTGTGCCTGGTCACGGGATCTAGGAACTACTCTCCCTTTTGCGAGCAGAGCCGAGACTAGTTCGGGGCTCCCACTCTTCGTGGCGGGGAATGAACCCAATTAGGCATGTCTTTGGTTATTTTGCTGGTTCATTGAGGCTGCACGGGTCTTGAAGCCTATGGACGAGCCTGGTGAGTGTTGTTGGTTCAGGTTCGGGTGGAGCTCGGAGGACCCGGCTTCTTCGTGTGTCTCCTTGCTACAAAATTGACATTGGTAGTGTGAGCAAGGCTCTAGTGTCCAGACCGACCCCCTATAGTCGAGAGTTGTCTGTCGGCAGAGGTCTGGTAGGCAGTGTTAGTGTGCACAATTTATGTTTCAATTTGGTTGTGGGTTCTTGTTTCGATAGTGACGCTTCTCTTAGCCTCAGTGCAGCGTAGGGTGGCGGTTCTGGCTGTATGTCGCAACAGCGTGGCCGAGCGCGAAGGGGAGGACTCGGACGAGGCATGGAGGACAGAGAGTCAAATGGAGAGCCCAGCTCCGACTCTGTCTACGAAGAGCCAACACCTAGTGGCAGCCATGGCGGTATCCCCAATCTGCTCCCCGGGCAAGGTCGAAGCCCCGATCACCCTAGATACGATAGCAGCCCAACTGGAGCACATTCAACTCAATTTGGACAATATGCGGGAAAAGAGGTATGAGGAGTGAAATGAGTTTATTGCTTACATCAACAACATCTAGCATCTGCAGAATGAGACTCTGGATGCTCTGGAGAGTCTTCGGCGCCCCCACGACCACCTTCGAGCTCTGGATATCCAAGTGGAACACATTGATTATCACGTTCACAATTGTGCAAGCCTCTTCGCTGCACCTCCAATATTTCCTCCAAATCCCCCTCCTCGATGTATTTCTTTGCAACTCGTTTTGCCATTTTTGTGCCAGCAATAACCACAGACATAGGTTGTCTTGGCTCTCTTCCAGGCTTATTTTTGTGTAAAAATTTGCGCCTGTACTCTCTAAACCCTATTATGCTTAGTTGTATTGACCTGAAGTATCTTGTTGTATCTTTCAGAATGATAATATAATGAAGCTTTTGACCGACAAAAAAACATATTTGAACATATCATGTAATGATGATCGATAATAATTTTAGATACTATTATAATAACATGTTAATTTTGGTTTTAATTGTTTGCTCATTATATAATATAATAAAAGATTATAATATGAATTTTTAATATTTATTATTAATTAATATTTTATTTATTAATTCATTTTTTGTTGTGTCCTTTTTTTTTTGGAAAATAATATTAATTTTGATCCCATAACGGTTAACTCATATAACTATCCTAACATTCATTTATTTTTAAATATTATTAATTTATTTGACTCTCCAGCATTCACGTCTAGAACATGATGCTTCACAGTTATTTAAATTGGTGGATAGGTCAGATTTTTTATCTTTGTCCTGAGGATGAACCACAGTAGTTGGTTCGAAACATCGACCAAAAAAGTGACTCTGATTAATCCGGAAAACAATCTCAAAAAAAAATGGGTGGATAGTTTTAACACCGAAACCAATCTTGATCTAGGGCCCCCCACCTTTTGAAATAAAGTTACTTTATAAAGTTTTATTATTTTTTCCTGATGTCACTTAATAGCACCCTTTTTATTTAATTATTCACTGTCACTTTTAAATGTTGCTCTTTTCACCCAAACAATAGTCAAGCAATTAGATTAATTGATCTCCTTTCTTCCCAATAACCTACGGGAATTATATAGGTTACTAGGATTCGAAAAAGGGACAATACAATCCTCCTTTCCCAAAATTGTTTGTCCTAGAGCAATCCAGAACCTGCATCCCAATACCAGGATCCCAAACATGGATGTAGAATATTCCAGCATATAACATTAATAACTGTTCCATTTCAACTCAGCTGAACCCTGTACTACTGCCACATTTTGCCATACCTCAAAGCAATCCACTGAAATGTCAACCTACCTTCATAAAAAATCCTGGTGAAGTTGAAGAGCATAGCTCCTCATGCTCCAACTGCATAGCATCTCCCACAACATCCGTTAAAATAGAACCAGCATAAAGTTGCTCCATAATCCCATCTACCACCTTATATATTCAATTGATAGAAGATCAAATTTTGTGATAAGCAAGATCCTTGTCTCTGAAAATGCAACCCCGCGCTTAATCGTGCTGTTGTATATTGAATATCTGCATGCCAGCTTGAGTGTTTTATCAACAAAAGATCTGAATACCTGTGAAAACAAGAAGTTAGCAATGATGTTATTTAAAGGACCTGAGTGCTGCCACCTGCTGTCACATGCTCCATCTATCCAGATTTGGAAAAGGCTTCTGTAACAGTCTTTGGTCCATAAAGCATCAACCTGATCCACCAATTTCCCCATGGTACAATCCTAGTGACTTATTAGCTGTTGCATGGTTGAACTGAGGTGATGTTCAGAGGAAGATCTCACCCACCTAAAACACCAACTGGTAATGCAACAAAAAGCTGATGCACTGAAGGAGGCAATATGATTATGCGTCCCATACACTGATTGATACTCTTGATATGGGCTATCCTGGTCAGGAAGCTCCACCATTATCTTCCACCCTTTCTTACTTCTAAATGTCGCTCATTTCACCCTAATGATAGTCAAACAGTTAGATTAATTGATCCCCCTTCTTCCCTACAATCTACGGAAATCAAATAGGTTACTGGGTCGGTGACCATTCGGAAAAGGGGCATTACAATAAGTCTGTGCATAGTGGAAATCAACACCATACTACATTATTGTTGAACATATATACCAGATTGATCAAATAAATTATGTACAAGTCAACTGCATTTACTAGCATTGAAACTTTATCCACATGATACACCTCCTGTCAAAATTAACAATCATATACAAGCACTACTCTAGTGAGAAACTAGATAGATAATAAGCCATTCAACATTGTCCCTTCTTCTCGGATGCGCAGCACGTTAGCTAACTATAAAGTTAAATATTATTTTCAAAGTCTGTTTACATCTGTAACTGCCAAGAACCTGCATGTTCAGATACTTACAAATAACAATTCAAATTTATAACTAATATGTCAAGAATTGTCTTGACCTGAAGACGGAACATAAATCAATACCTTCATAATATTTTGGGCAAATTATCATGTTACAGAAAAACATCCCCAGTGCGATAGATTATTATAAACTCACCTGAATGTCAATTTCTTTGCTCTCCTCAAGTGGTTTGTATAGAACAGCTGGAAGTGGGATAGGCATACTATAGTCCGATGAGGGCACCAAATCCTGAACTAACTCCTTTTTTATTGAGAGACCAAGATCACACAATGCATATAGGTTCTGCAATTGAAATTGAATTTTGAGCATTAGAGATAAAAAGGCAACCATCGCACCAACTGTTATAACTTGTGATATGTTAAAACGGCTGAGAATCATACAGTTATTAAAAACTTAAAAAATAATAAATAATAAATAAATAAATAGAACAAAAATCAAACAGAGTGTCTAGATAAAAGAAGAGTATATTATTTATAAAAATATTTGTATACTCCTTATCATGTATAGAATAACTCACCTCCGATTTGGAATTCTCAACTGCATCTTCCGCATGCTTGATGCTGTGAAATATTGCCTCAATTAAGGCAAAGCTTTCATGTTCTCTTTTTGTCCCAGGGTCGTTATGTACATCTTCATCTCGATGCGCCAACACTGAAAGGAAGAAGTGCAATTGCCTACAAATAAGAATGGGATTAACAACTTTTAGTGAAGGCAACAGCTTATTCATTCTTTCTGTTAAATTCAGAACTTTGAGATTGCCCAAACATTTTTATGCATGTGTACATGCATAGGGAAGGGCACAAAATTACAACCATAATCAACAACATACCGATATAATGATCCAATAGCTTCCGGGCGTAAATCTCCAGTAAGAGCAGGGAATTCAGGATGGTGTGCAAGAGAATGGACCAAATAAGTCAGAACATATTCTGGAAAACATGTGACAGAATTCCCACCTGATGGGGCATAAGGTTGTTGTAACTGTGTCTCTCGACGGCATGTCTCGACAAAATCAACTAGGTATTGCCTAACCTGAGAAGTCCCATTCCACACAAATCATCATGTCAATTTCAAACACTTATTTTTCATATTTTTCAATAACATTGTAAGCATAAGACGTCAAATAAATGTGAAGGAAAAAGTAGATTTAACTATAAAGTGAATGTTTAATATCAAAATACTACAAGCATTTGTGTTAGATCTATTTTAAACAAAACAATTAACTACAATGCAAAAGAAATTTTATCCCAAACATTATAATCTCCTATTATTGTGTCTTCGTGTTTCTTCAGCTCTCGTATACTTAAAAAATATCTACAATTTTTTTTAACATTGGATGGTGTTCTAGTCTCAAAATTTTGTGGAGAGGCTAAAACACATGAGTTTTCCAAAACCCAAAAATCGTTTCTGGAAATTCCTCATAGAGATAGCTCAATTAAATCAATTGATCAATAATTAAAAAATGCCTAAATCTAACTTAGGGAAATCTATTAATTAATAGTAATTAATTGAGAAATGTGAGAATTCTGTAAAAACTCACACGGATCGACTTGGAGATGATCTCAGTCATCAATTAAGTTTTAATCTTGGTCGTTAGAGTCTCAATTGGAGATTATAAAAAGAGGTCAATGGGTAGATGGAGAAACACACATCGAAATGAGTGAGGGTCAACAGTACGAGTTCCTTAGGCAGTAGACTTCAAGCCAGAGAGATGACGCAGGGCTAGAGAGGGGCAAAGACAGTGATCCAGTGGAAGATTTCCAATTTCGGGGAGGTAAGAGAGGAGATCGATTTATTTCTCCTGGAAGCAGCGCAAGGCCTATGCAGTTGCTTCAGTGAGCAGTTCGATTTTGCTAGAGAGAAGGTCGTTTTAATTTCCAGAGGCCGAGAGGATTTTCCAGGAGGCAATAGAAACACTTTCCTAGTCAGCAGCATGCAGGAAGGCTTGATTAACATTAGTTCTGAGTTGAGTGTGTGGCAAGCTACGCAGAGGTGACATAGGGTCTGCATAGAGGGTTTGGACGGCTTGTTTTCCAAAGGTAAATCAGAGTCAGGATTGCTTGGAGACAAGGCTAAATTCTCTCAGTTGATTTTGTCAGTATTTCTCGCAGATTGGATAGCCAATTAAACATCCAAATTTATTATACTCAGAATTCACTATTGCATAATAATAAAATCCTCAGCTACTGCACCGGTTTTCCCACATTGGGTTTTTTTTGGGACACTTGTCCAAAAATAATTGTGTCAATTTTTATGTGTGCTAATATTTCTCGATTCCTATTTTTTTGCTTCAGTGGTATTTTATTTGGTGAAGAAATTGCAGTGTGAATATTTCGTTATTTTATCGTAAACAAAATAAATTGAATAATTAATTTATCAGTTAGAAGAAATATTTCTAGTTGTTGCATTTCAAGGAATTTTCACATGGTATCAAAGCATATTTGATGGACAAGAGGCTCAGAAGCCAAAGAGAGAAAATTTCGTTGTTCAAAAGGAGCAGCTAGATGAAACTTTTAGAGGTTGCACAGTACCTAGCCAGGCAGTGCGAATTGCTGGACAGGGATTCGATTTTCAGTTGCAGGATGGCAGAAAATTCGATTTGTCCAGAATAATGATTCCAGCAAGCAAAGGGAGCAGCAACGGCTCAATATTTTTGCAGAGCAAATTTCTTGTCTGGGCACAGATGGTTTTGCAATAGTTTGCCAGAGTACAATCAATGTCGAGTGGAAGAGAAAGTGCACACACAAAGGGAGATTTCTCTTAGAGGGTTTCTAGTTCAGAAATCCAACATTTCTATTTGCAGCAGGCAGTAGCAGTAGGAAAAGTTTGTCACTCCACAAGGGAGTGCAAATAGCAGAGCTAGCAATCGAGCAGCAGAGAGAGGGAGATTTCCATTACAGGTCAAGTTTTTCAAGATATGGCCACAATCGGGCTTAGAGATCGGGACAGATTGAAAGTGCCTCCAACTATATCATCTGGAAGGCCACAACATCCTTTCTCCTAGATGAGCAAGGTCTAAAAACTTATGCATACAACGTTGTGGCAGAACCTACAAACCAACAACAGTTAGTGACTTTCAGAAAAGAGATGGCCAAAGCGAAGCAGATGATCCTGGATGGAGTCAGGGACCATATAGTCTCACCCATATCTGGCAAGAATACAACCAAGGACATGTGGGATGCTCTCATAGGGTTATATCAAAATCCTTCCAAGCAAGGGAAGATGTTTATGAAAGAGAAGTTGCAGAATAGTAAGATGCAGAAGGGTGAAGGCATAGATCTTTTTCTCACCAGAATTCAGGATATACGGGATCGGCTTGCAGCCATAGAAGTGCCTCAAATTACAGAGCTTGTGCATTTGAACTTTGGCGCTGAACAGTGTCTCAGAGGAATGGGAAATCTTCACCCAAGGCATTTTGGGGCAAGATACATTACTAGGGTGGGACCAGATGTGGTCAGACCTACAGCAAGAGGAGATGACGCGATCTCTAGTAAAAAGCTCCATCAGCGGCAACAATAGCGAGGGATCGAAAGGTGTGAAGTAGGAAAACAATGTGGCCCTTGCGTCAAAGGGAAAGGTAAAAGCTCCCAGTCAAGGACAAAGCTTGCAGGGAGAGAAAAAGAAGAAAAAAGATCTATTTATGATCAAGTGTTTCAAGTGTGGCGAGTTTAGGCAGTTGTAATATTCCCAATTAGCGATAACTAATTGGAAATATTAATTTTGACCAATTTTTCCTTATTATAGTCGGAGCATGAATAAAGTGAGTGAAATATTAAATAACTCACTTAGGATAAAATATTTCCCTAAAGTTCACATCTTAATTGAGGAAGTGGGGCCTAGTGGCCAAGTGGATAGCGCAAGGAGAGGACGCAGACCACGTGGGCAGCATGGTGCCTACCTCACGCAGTTAAGAGGGGCAGCGTGGGCCAAGGGACACGTAGGAGATGGTGGGGCCTAGGGTTGAGAGAGGCCCATCATGATAAAAGGGAGGAGAGCCTCTTCATTTCATCATTCATGTTTATGCATATTGAGCTTGTCATTTCGACGTGGAGCACGCTGGCTGTTTAGCTTGTCTGCAGTACTGTTTAGTACACTGAGTGTCTCCGTGCGGAGATCCCACCCTCAGCCCCAGGAGACTTCGAGTGCTTGCTCGGGTGAGGTATTCCATCAGCATTTTTGCAGGAGGATTGGTGGTTGCATTCGTGGAGGGGCAGAGCTTAAAGGGACTGCGCAGTCTTGAGAGAGGGGGACGCAGTTCATCTTGGGAGAGCTCCGAATTGGAGCCATTTTGGAGGATTCAGGTCGGAGGATTGAGCAAGGGGCCAGCCCTTGCCTATTGGAGACATTTGGGAGAGGGGGAGACCATATTTTGGAGAGTAGAATTCAGCACCGGCGTGGCCCTTGGGAGGATAGCGTAGATCCTCAAGGGAGGCATTTTCAAGGGTCAACCATTTCAGAAACGCTCTCTGGGCTTTTCTGGGTATTGTGAGTAGAAGCCGATTCCAGAGCATCAGATTTTTCCGAGTAGGGTAGCAGCCCCAAATACTCATTTTGTTCCAGAAGTAGCAACAGCACGGCAGTATTTCAGCAACTTGGAGTTACAGCAGAAAGCAGCCATTTCCATTGATATTCTGAGCGTATTCCTACACTTGCTTGGTGCAAGTCGAGGTGCCATCATTTTGATCGCCTCTTGTACTTATTTCTATTTCTTAGTATAATAAAATGGCTTAGCATTCTCTCTATTTCATGTGTATCTGCTTCATGATCTGTTTCTAGCACTTTATATCTTGTTGTATGCTTTGTATTACTGTCTATTTCCCCTTCGGAATATTACAGTGGTATCAGAGCTCATAGACCTAGCTCAGCCTATGGAGCAAGTTGTTTATGACACCGGAAGAGAAGCCGTATATTTGCTACAGGGGTAGGAAGTACCGTGACCAAGAGCGTAAGTTACAAATCACCTATAGAGAGGGTTACTGCACTCCAGTAGTGGACGCAGAACAGGAGGAACCGATGGCAGATGATAGTGACACGAAGAAGTTTGAGGAAATGCTCCTCAAGTCAGTACAGGATTTGTCAAGGCAGATTGAGGTGATGGGTCAGAGATTCACTGTTGTAGAGGCTAGGCAGCGTGAAACCCCAAGGGGTTTCCAGATTGGTGAGGGATCGGAGTCCGGACACATCCCACCATTTGCATGAGCACGATGCCACCCAGCACATGGCAATTCATGCACCCACACGTTCCACTATGCCCACTTTTCTGGCTACAGACACAGGGGCAGGAGCACAGCAAGAGTAGGAACCTGGCCACATGGGTGATTACTTTGCTGAGTACCAGGCATATGGGCAAGAGTTCAGGGATGCCCTTTCATTTCGTGATTTTGTCCAACTCCAGTGGGACAGCAGACCCCGCGACCATCATAGTGGACACCGGCATTATCACGACGGGGACACTCAGCATACGATGAGCAGGTTCCATTTGCCTATGTTGGCAAAGATGGAGGCCATCAAGGTGGCAGTGTTGCATCTAGATGGCGAGCCCAAGATTGGTGGTTCCACGGGATGGTTACACTCGAGCACTCAACAGTGACAGCTTATGCCGAGTTCACCCGGAGGTTGATAGAGAGGTTTGATAGGAGGGATCCGGAGGAACACTTTGTTGAGCTGACGAAGCTCAAGCAGACCGGGAGTCCGAATACATACATTTCAGATTTCCTAAGACTCTCGGTGATGGTTCCAGATCTATCTGCAGCACGGATGATCTACATGTTCATTGATGGGCTAGCGGAGCCGCTTCGGGGATTGGTCAGATCCACTAGACCAACCACACTCCATGACGCAGTCGGCAAGACACGGGACTTGCAGGATGCCTTACCCAGGACCAGGACACCTTACCCCCAGAGACAGGCCTTCCAGCGTAAGGGGAAGGATGTGAAGATTCTGCCTCCAAGGGGGAAACAGGGTAGAGGACTGTTGGATGATGATGCCAAGAGGGAGTTGAAGAAGAAGAGATTGTGTTTCACCTGTCAGGAGTCGTGGGCACCAGGACATAGATGTGTTGCTGGCAAAGCACATTATATCGAGGTCTTCTCCGAGAGCAGTGGGGAAGAAGATGAGTATGATGACGTGGGGGCAGGGGGCAGCTATGCAGCGCAGGATCATTTGCCACCTCCACCACCAGGAGCAGGAGGTGCAGCCTTTGCAACTACCGGAGGGACCCTTGCAGCATTGTGAGAAGTTCCCAAGTATTTGATGTTGCGCGTCCGAGGTACAGTGCGGGGGCAGCGAGTATTAGTACTGGTGGGCAGTGAGGCAACCCACAACTTCATCGATGCACAGATGGTAGAGCGGAGAGGCATACAGACAGAGAGTTTCGATGGGTTTTCAGTGTTGGTCCCAGGAGATCAAACTATGCAGTGTGCCAGATATGTCCCAGCGCTGGCAGTGACGATGGGCACTTACACAGTGACTGACCACTTTTTCGTGGTTAACAAACTGGATACCAATGTGGTATTGGGAGTACAGTGGTTGATCACTCTAGGGAAGGTCACCACAGATTGGGAGGCCTTGGAGATGGAGTGGGATGACAAGAAAACTGGGAAGCACAAGAAGATACGGGGCATGCACACTTACCCACCTCAGACAGTTTCAGCTCACCGAATGGAGGCAGAATTCCGGAAGGGAGACATAGAGTGGGCAGTAGAGTTGTGTGCATCATAGGCAGAGACTACCGAGCAGACAATTCACCTAGAGGTACAGACCATCCTTGACAGGTATGTCGCGGTGTTTGGGGAGATACCACTAGGACATCCATCGGATCAGGGATGAGAGCATACTATTGAGCTAGAGCAGGGCATACAAGCCGTCATTATCACACCTTATAGGCACCCCAAGGCCTATCGGGATGAGATCGAGCAGGCTATCCACGAGCTGTTAGCTCTTGGACACATTCGGCCTAGCACCAGTCCTTTCGCTTCTTTGGTAGTGTTGGTGAAGAAGAAGGACGGCACATTGAGGATGTGCATTGATTACAAGGCCCTGAACAAAAAGACCATGAAGAACAGGTACCCTATTCCACGGATTGACGAGTTGATGGATGAGTTGAGAGGGGCACAGTTCTTCTCAAATATTGATTTGAGATTCGGGTACCATCAGATTCGTGTGAGGGAACAGGACATTCCCAAGACCACTTTCAGGTGCTACTATGGCCATTTTGAGTTCTTGGTGATGCCCTTCGGGCTAACCAACGCATCAGCCACCTTCTAGTCATGTATGAACCACATTTTCCGCAATCACCTGAGGAAGTTTGTGTTGGTCTTCTTTGATGACATATTGATATATAGCAAGACATGGGAGGAGCATCTCCAGCACATAGAGGCAGTGTTGCGTATTTTGTAGGAATAGCAATTTTATGCTAAGCTCTCCAAGTGCGAGTTTGGGTTGATGGAGATGCTATACTTGGGACACATCATAGGGGTGGACGAAGTGAGGGTCCACGAGGAGAAGATCAGGGCCATCAGGGATTGGCCAGAGCCAAGGAACGTGATGGAACTTCGGGGGTTTGTGGGTATCTACACCTACTACAGGAAGTTTGTCAAGAGTTTCTCTCAGCTTGCTGCACCCCTTACAGATCTGACGAAGAAAGGGGCATTCAGTTGGACGGACACAGCACAGCGAGCCTTTAACAGGCTCAAGGAGGTGATGAGCAGCTGTCCAGTGCTAGCATTGCCAGACTTCACGCAGCCATTCGTTCTAGAGTGTGATGCATCAGGAGAGGGGATTGGCACAATGTTGATGCAGGGAGGCCACCCTATAGCTTTTGAGAGCCGGAATCTCCTTCCACATGAGCAGTTGTATGCCATATACAACAAGGAGATGTTGGCCATCATGCATGCATTGGCCAAATTTCGGCAGTACCTGGTAGGTAACAGGTTCAGGGTGAGGACTGACCACAATAGCCTCAGGTTTTTGTTAGAGCAGAAACAGCTACAGGAGAGGCAACAGAAGTGGATCAGTAAGATCCAAGCCTATGACTTTGACATCGAGTATGTCAAAGGAAAGAACAACGTGGTGGCTGATGCACTTTCACGCAAACCAGCCATGTTGTCTCTGATGAGTTTGGACGTAGATTGGAGGCCTCGACTATTAGTGGAGTACTCCAAGGGCAGATTTTCTTGTGAGGTTTTGGATGGACAGGTGACAGATGACAGATATAGGGTGATGGATGAGATCATCTACTACAGGGACAGCATCTTCCTGACTGAGGGCTCTCAGCTCAAGAAGAAGATATTGCAGGCTTCCCACGATTCACCATTGTCTGGCCATCAGGGGTTTACCAAAACCTACAAGGCCATCAGAGAGAGGTTCTCATGGAAGGGCCTCAAGGAGGACATACTCCAGCATGTTAGGGAGTGCGAGGTTTGTCAGCGCAACAAGGGGGAGATGAACCATCTGGTTGTTGCAGCCTCTTCCCATTCCAGAGGGGAAATGGGAGAGTATCTCGATGGATTTCATCACTAGGTTGCCCATGGTGCAGGGCAAGGACTGTATATTCGTCGTCGTTGATCGACTGACGAAGTATGCGCATTTTTTCGCCATATCCGCACATTATACAGCAACACAGGTGGCAGAGCTGTTCTTTAAGGACATCTTCAGGTTACATGGTCTGCCCAAGACCATTGTTAGTGACAGGGACAGCCACTTCATGGGCGGATTTTGGCAGGAGCTTTTTCGGTTGGTGGGGACAAAGTTGACACTGAGCACTAGCTACCACCCACAGATAGATGGACAGACAGAGATAGTTAACAAGTGGCTGGAGGGCTACTTGCGTAATTATGTCAGTGGGCAACAGAGAGCGTGGTTGAAGTGGCTGCACCTAGGAGAGTACTGCTACAACAACACACATCACATGTCCATCGGTATGTCTCCGTTTTACGCGTTATATGGTTATCATGCTTTATCTTTTGTTGATGTGATGTTTGGTACCAGCAAGGCTCCGAGAGCCAAGGATTGGATCCAAGAGAGTCAGGACATCCTCCGAGCTCTCAAGGATAACATGGCTATAGCGCAAAACCAGCAGAAGTTGTATGCCGACAGGGGTCGGGTGTAGAGACATTTTGAGGTAGGAAACTTGGTCTACCTACGTTTGCAGCCATACCAACAGTCTACTTTGAAGCAGAAGGGAGCTAAGAAGCTCAAGCCCCGTTTTTATGGGCCTTACAGGGTGATACGTAGAGTTGGGCAGGTTGCTTATGAGTTGGAGCTACTGCAGGGTAGCAAGATTCATAACATCTTTCACGTATCGTGCCTAAAGAAGGCACTGGGACAGCAAGTGACAGTGACAGGGGAGGTTCCGCCTACGGATGATGAGGGGCACTTGGTGCTACAGCCGGAGGCCATTATTGATACCAGGGAGAGACAGTTGCGGAACAGGACAGTCCGGGAATTCTTAGTGAGGTGGAAGAATTTGCCAGATGAGGATGCCACTTGGGAGAGTGAGAAGATCTTGCAGCATCTGTCACTACAGTTGCTTGGGGTCAAGCAACGTTTTGCCGGGGGAGACTGTAATATTCCCAATTAGCGATAGCTAATTGGAAATATTAATTTTGACGAATTTTGCCTTATTATAGTCGGAGCATGAATAAAGTGGGTGAAATATTAAATAACTCACTTAGGATAAAATATTTCCCTAAAGTTCACATCTTAATTGAGGAAGTGGGGCCTAGTGGCCAAGTGGACAGTGCAAGCAGAGGAGGACGCAGACCACGTGGGCAGCATGGGGCCTACCTCACGCAGTTGAGAGGGGCAGCGTGGGCCAAGGGACACGTAGGAGATGGTGGGGCCTAGGGTTGAGAGAGGCCCATTGTGATAAAAGGGAGGAGAGCCTCTTCATTTCATCATTCATGTTTATGCATATTGAACTTGTCATTTCGACTTGGAGCACGCTGGCTATTTAGCTTGTCTGCAGTACTATTTAGTACACCGGGTGTCTCCGTGCAGAGATCCCACCCTCAGCCCCGAGAGACTTCGAGTGCTTGCTCGGGTGAGGCATTCCATCAACATTTTTGCAGGAGGATTGGTGGTTGCATTCATGGAGGAGCAGAGCTTAGAGGGACTGCGCAGTCTTGAGAGAGGGGGACGCAATTCATTTTGGGAGAGCTCTGGATCGGAGCCATTTTGGAGGATTCACGCCGGAGGATTGAGCAAGGGGCCAGCCCTTGCCTATTGGAGACATTTGGGAGAGGGGGAGACCATATTTTGGAGAGTAGCATTCAGCACCAGCGTGACCCTTGGGAGGATAGCGTAGATCCTCAAGGGAGGCATTTTCGGGGGTCGACCATTTCAGAAACACTCTCTGGGCTTTTCTGGGTATTGTGAGTAGAAGCCGATTCCAGAGTATCAGATTTTTCCGAGTAGGGGAGCAGCCCCAAATACTCATTTTGTTCCAGCAGTAGCAGCAGCACGATGTATTTCAGCAGCTTGGAGTTACAGCAGAGAGCAGCCATTTCCATTGATATTCTGAGAGTATTCCTACACTTCCCTGGTGCAAGTCGAGGTGCCATCACTCTGATCACCTCTTGTACTTATTTCTATTTCTCAGTATAATAAAATGGCTTAGCATTCTTTCTATTTCATGTGTATCTGCTTTATGATCTGTTTCTAGCACTTTATATCTTGTTGTATGCTGTGTATTACTATCTATTTCCCCTTCGGGATATTACAGCACTACAGTACTCAGTGTCCTCAAGGAAAGAAGGACAAGAAGGAGAAGCAGTATCAGGTGGCAACATCTGCAGAGATAGACCAGGTGTCCTCCTAGTTGGAGGAACAATTCAACATATATGCAACTAAATCTCTAGGAGAGTGGTCGAGTGATATGGAGCTTTATGTTGAAAAGTGTAACTAGGATCGGTCTTCATATTGACTATGTAATTATATAATTATGTAAAGAAAATGACAAAGATAATAAAATGTATTTTTGTTGTACTTTCTCCATGGATTTCATGAGCAAGATTTTTATTATAGGTCAATAGACTTCTTCTTGATGTCTATTAGGGTTTGTCTTCTGGTTACAAGTGTAATTAAGAGTCATGTACATGAAGAGTCTAGTCAACAAAATATGCTCCAAGATCTTGTCGTGATACCGTGAATAAATGGCTCCTAAATGATGCTCCACGATAACTTCATTAACGTTGGAAAATGTGCTCTTGAAGTCGACCTCATAACAGACGATCAAGTCGGCCTAACAGTCATGTCAGCTCCCAGAAATAGTCACATCGGTTCACAAAGACAGGTCGGCTAATATACAGGGACGAACCACTATATATACCTTACTAGACTTCGCAGAAAATACAGAAATCACAGTTCGGATTGCCTAAGATTTGCAGATTTCTCTGAGGTATTACAAAGGTTAAATGTGGAACTGAGATCAGCAAGAAGTGCGGGTATAATACACAGAAATTGTGGATAGTTTTGTGACACCACAGTGTATCAAAAGGTCTGGAATATATGTGAGTTAAAGGCAGCCAGGTGTGGATCTGTTTTTGGGTACTGTGCTAATACAGTGAAGCGGATCAGTGAGAAGGAGCTACGAACAAGAGTGTGGCCCATTCTATGACGAATACACCTACATTCTAAGTGTAATAAAGCTGGTGCCCTATGCGATGTAAGGACTGTGCCTAATCTAAAGAGGAGAATTACTCGGATGATATTCTGCATTGTAATAAGGTTGATGGGCAATCTAAATGGTATGATAAGTAATCTTTGAATTATAGTGTGAGACCGAGTTCTCTAGTGTTGGTGCAGGACAATGCAGGTTGGTGCAGAAAAGAAGGATCAACGTTGGAGGTCGACAAAGAAGCGGTGACAAGGTCTTGGAGGCATACATAGGTCAAGGGTCTAAGTCTTGGTCATGGTACTTGTTATCTAAAAGGTCTATAAGAAGAATTTCTCATGGGTTTTCCTCTCCAAGAGAGAGAGGTTTTGCCCTGGCTCGTGGAGCCTAATTTTTGTGTCTCTTGTATTTTGATAATTGACTTGATGAAAGACTAAATAAGCTAAGAAGAGAAGACATAAGTAAATCAAATAAGCTCACAAGTAATTATCAAGAAGAGAATTTGTATTAATCATCGGCCCTCCAAATTGTCAACACTTTAGTCCCAAAGTTGCACAGAGATTTGGGTGGGGTCCATCAAAGTGAGCATCGGATGATATTACCTCATGGATCATTACTTTGCTACAGGTGCCCACAGTATTCAGTAGCAGGAGGATCAGTGTCAATTAATGCAGTCAGTTCCAGAATGACAATTACAGAGTAGTGGCAGTCAGATGTTGAGAAGCACAAAGCAGTGATGATAGCAGTCCAGGAGACATAGCGCAGAATCATCAACAGTGCAGATTGCCAAGTGAATAGAGCAGAGGCTAGTAGCACTCAGAGACTCAGGAGGCAATTGTAACACAGAGGCAAAGTTGATTCAGTGTTTTGGATGCAGTAGATGCAGTAGCAGCAGCAACAGTTGAGGAGTGTTAGAAGGGTTGCAATGCAGATGCATAGTTGGTAGTAGTACAGGTTGTACAGTGCAATGTCAGCAACAGCAGCATGGTTCAACTTCAGTTAGTGGCAGATGAATCAGAGCTAGCATAGTGGTTGATGGACAATCGCAGGTAGCTACAGTTGTTAGACAATAGCAACATGATGGGAGGAGATCTCGATATATTTCTCCTGGAAGATATAGTAAAAGCAGTGCAAGGCCTACGCAGTTGCTTCAGAGAGCAGTTCGATTTTGCTCGAGAGAAGGTCATTTCAGTTTCCAAAGGCCATGAGGATTTTCCAGGAGGCTGGGAAAGACACTTTCTCAGTCAGCAACAGGCATGACGGCTTGATTAGCATCAGTTTCAGGCCTGCGCACAGGGTTTGGATGGTTTTTTTTCAGAGGTTACTCAGAATCGGGATTGCTTGGAGACGAGGGTAAATTCCGTCAGTTGATTTTGTCATTATTTCTCTCAGATTGAATAGCGAGTTGGGCATCCAAATTTATTGTACTCAGAATTCACTGTTGCATAATAATAAAACCCTCAACTGATGCATCGATTTTCCCACATTGGGTTTTTCCAGGGACATTTGTCCAGAAATAATTATGTCAATTTTTATGTGCACTAGTATTTCTCAGTTCCTATTTTTTTTCTTCTGCAGTATTTTATTTCGTGAAGAAATTGCATTATGAATATTTCGTTATTTTGCCGTAAACAAAATACACTGCATAAATTAATTTATCAGTTAGAAGAATATTTCCAGTTGCTGCATTTCAAGGAATTTTCACAATTTTTTCTATTTACAAAATAATTTTCCATTCACTTCATTCCCTTTTTATCACCATTTTCCGCGGTTCTCTTTTATAATATTTTGTTAATATTTTAGTCTTCAAACTTCTCATATTTTATATCTTCTCTCTCTAATAGTTTGTTCATCCAAAACAGAACCTGAAAATATAATAAAGGGAACTGAGACGGAAGAAAGCTACCATGGTGATAATATAAAAAAGGCAATAATGATGAGCCTTACCTCCACAAGTGCATCTTCAGTTTCCCCTGATACACCAAGAACAAAGGCACAAGCATATTTCTGATCAAGAGTCCGCTCTTTGAGATACTGATGGACTTTACCAAGAAACTCTTTTCTAACTTCAGGATAAGTATCCTGACACCCCCAAACACATCTCTCATCAGTTCAATGACTTGATTAAAGAGTTTTGGTCATTCCACAAAATAATAGTTTTGTTTAATAGCATATTGTCTAGGATCTTGCACGTTACATAGCCAGAATGCAAATAACAAACAGTATAAATACAAAGATGAGATTGAAACTTCATACTTATCGTAATAGTTTAAAGCTACAAAGGCCATGATTCAATCTTCAATTGAATAAAGTTACTGAACAATTTAAGGCATCAAAAACATCTCATAACAAAAAGTAAGACAGCCAACCTGAGCAGTTCTTAATGTCAAATGAAAAAGTTCAGGAGTTATCTGAGCATCCCACTGCTTTGACAACCTTAACAATCCCTTTGCAGCAGCAAGCCTTATCTGAGCTTTATCAACTTCACTGTAAAATAGGAAAGTGCTATTAATGCATAATATACTCAAAAGCTACAGAACCAAAAGCCTCAGCTTTCAAACATTTATCCAAATATATCCTGTTTATCGTACTTCAGCATTTATCTTATTTGCAAAATATCAATGCTATTTTTCCTGAAATTTAGAGCTTGATTGCCTTACAATTGAAGTTTTATGTAGTTTACCTTGACACCACATCCTCGGATATTTCTCCAAAAGTAAGAAGCTTTGAAAGCACCCCAAATAGAGTTTTTATCCTTTGTCGTAAATGGGCATCCTTTTTAGGCAAGTAACTTTTCACTAGAGTTTTAATACCATAGATCTGCGTCAGAACAAAAAGAAGCACAAAGCCAACGTACATAAGAATGGAGATGTATCAAAGAAGAATTCCAATTAATCAGCCAATTAATCAGACGTAGTGACCACAAATATCACAGGTACAAGATTCCAATGATATCAAAATTTCTGAAATTTCCTAGGAAGAGAATAATATTTTCAAATCTAACAAACAAAGGCAGAACGCACAGATGCATACTTACTTTCAACAAACATTCTTTACTCCTTTCTTCCCATTCTGTCCTTAAAAGATCAGCAGTGTTCTGGATACATGTAATTTCTCTTGGAGTCACTATGCATGTACCATAACAGATTTATAGAGAATAACAAGAGGATCAAGCCAAAATAAGGAGAGAAAAAAAGTGTGTAATGCATACACTGTTCTGTCGAAAAAGTTTATCACAGAGAAATTGAATCACATCATCCTCCCGTGTTTCAAAGACTGGCATTGCATTCTGGGCAATACAACCTAAGGATTGCAAAATTGCTGGAAGATGTGTACCACTTTCCAACATATCCACAAGCCGCTAGAGATTGAAAGAAAAGCAAATCATGGGGAGTATCAGTATGTGTAATGAATTTAATAGCAAAAATAAAGTTGTAAATACGAACAGGAATATGTATCTTTTCAAGTGGAATATGAATCATATATAGAAAGCAATGAATATAAATATAATCCTCAAAGGATGTCAAACAATCTCTAACTTTGTATAATACAGAAAGTGCCTTCAGCCCAGCATCCTTCGTTACTACTGCAAGTGCTTGTACAGCATACTTTGCTTGCTTTCGATTGCCCTCTAGGCATAGTGTTTCAAGCAAAAGATCTACTGAGCTGCATTTGAACAACTACTGCAAATTAGATGACATTACTAAGCAGTGTAAGTTTAAATCACTAACCATTGAAAGAGTTCTAGGAAAACTACACTCCAATCTGAAAATGCTTTTCATATTCCAAATTCCTCTTACCTGGTTGTATCAGTCACCTGTTCACCTATGGACCCACCAACCTTTGCGAGAATATGTACAACACCTTCCTTGATGCATTCATTATCTTCTTTAAGTAGCTGGAGCAATTCTTCTTCTGACCCCTCAACAAGGCAAGGAAAAAACCCTGCAAAAAGCTGACCGAAAAGAAAGCATACCTAATTTCAATGCCAGAAGAAAAAGAAACAATAAATTACTGGTAACAAAAAACATCAGGATAAGAAAAGAACACGAGAGGCCACAGACATTGGGAGGTCACCAAACAAACATACAACGCAAAAGAAAGCTAAAATCCAAACAATATACCAAGCAAATATAAACGCCAAACAACTAATTCATAAAAAAGTGATGTCTTGCCATGATATACAATTCTTGTGTAATGACACCCCATTGATTATCTTAAGTTGCAGAAAACAATGTTTCCCTATTAATATTGTTCTCCAATAGGCTTTCCTCTCTTCTTCCATCTGCCCCTTCCCACACACAGAGATCATGGGGGCACGGGCTGTTGAAGAATGTAACTAGTATCGGTCTTCATAATTGTACTTGTCAAAAGAAATTTATTATTAAAGAGAGAAGACTTATTAAAGCATGGGTTTCATGATTGGGTCACATTTTCTAGGTCAAAGCCTCCATTGAAGGTTTCTAGGCTTTATATTGAGTCAATAGAGTCATGGTCATTTTTACTAGACCCTTCTTGGGCTTTTGTATCACGTAAAAAGAATTATTTTCGAGTCAAAAAGTTTATTTGACACCTCCACACCAAGTCGCCCCTGTCCCCATGAAGTTGGCCTACATTAAGGCAATTCGACCTACTAGGAGCATTCACTCAACAAGTTCCATCTTCAAGGAAGAGAGGCAGAAAGAAGAGCGAAGTAGCTGGAGAAGGACAAAATTTGTTCGGAAGTCCTAATTCAAGTTTATGGGCTATCTATCTCTGACACGTGCAAAGTTTCTGGGCAGTTGTTGGGGCTGAAATTTTGTGTCTACTGCAGGTCTGAAATTCTGTTGTTGGGCTCGAAGTTCTGTTGCAGGGGGGCGAAATTTTGGACTGAAGTTGCTGCTGGTAAGTTGTCACTTGGAGACTTTGACAAGGAACATCTATTGAAGAGGAGGGTTGACTTGGTGGTTGGAGGAGGTCATTGTTTAAGTCTAAGAAGTCTGAAAGTGTCTCATCTTGATTTGAATCTACTGAAGGAAGAGTTTGATTGGGTTTTCCACTTATAGGGGTTTTTCCCTCGCTGAGCGCCTACATCTTGTGTCTATTGTTCTTGTGATCTTCATATACATATAATTTGGTAATTGCTTGATGAAAGATAAACTAGTAAAGAAGTCAAAGAAACAACATAATTCACAAGTAATTATCAAGAAAGAGGAATCAAACCATAAAACCTATAAGCATTGATTTCTCAACATGGGATCAAAGTTCATCAAAAGAATGATCTCAGAGATCTAAAATCTTAGAAGTCTATGTCAATCATAGAAATTATTGACATCTGATGTATTATAGGGCCTACTGTATAAGAGGGCATGTCCTCTCTCTCTTGAGGACAAAGATATAATCAATATGATTGATAAGTGCTTGATTCTCTCCTTGCATATGAAGGCTAAGTTTTGTGCTACAACCAAAGTTAGACAATTTGTGATCAAAACATTGATGAGCTTCATCTCAAGTATAAAAGGCATATAAATGGCAATTCTAGGGTTTGTAGCTAACACACAAGTATACTTGTAGAACTTGCAAATCTGGAAAATGGCAGGTTTTGAAACTTTTGGATATTGAAGCATCTAGGGATTGTAAACCCTAGTAAAAGTTTGGACTAAGAAAACCCTAGGGACAAAACCCTAGGACTGATCATTTCCACGGAAAAGAAGAAGCCCTAGCTCTTAGGAAACACAAAAATGGCATGAGGACAAGAATGATGTAAATGACAATAAGTTCAAGATTAAAAAGGACATAACTTTTCTCAAAAGATAAGTATTCTATGTCTCCTCTCTTTTATTACTACTCTTATTATTACCTTTGATATTCTCTTGTTTATGTATTTGTTCTTCCACGGCCTCTTAGTGTAGGTTTCAGGTTAACAACAAGAGATGCCTAGGATTTGTCAGCAGAAGAAAGAAATGGAAGAACGTAGCAAAGCAAGAGGATGTTCCTGAATACAAGAGGAGCAAACAGTTTCAAGTATGTCTAAGAGAAATAAAGATCTAGCATGCAGCAGGTAGTACCATGAAAGCAAGAAGATTCTCCTAGTAAGAGGGAGAGAATCATGATAAGACGATTGTCTCAGTTAGAAGTTACCCCATATTTTTGAAGATCATGAAAAAGGAACCTCATGATTAAAGAAGATCTTGTACTTTGGGATTGATTGAATGATTTGTTTCTGATGAAAGATGGACTCCTGAGTCAAAGGAAAAGGTATTGCCTTCAGAGGGAGCTAAAAACAGAATTTGACATGAAAGATCTTGGATTGATACACTTATATTTGCAACTTGAGGTTTGGCAAAAAAATGGTGAAATCTTCCTTTGTCAAAGGAAGCATGTGATCAAGATCCTCCATAAGCCTGAAATGTTGGACTGAAAATCTATGGCAAACCAATTTGATGAAATCGAGTTCTAACTCAAATCTTGTTGATCCATCATTGTACCAATAGTTGATTGGTTCTCTGATGTATTTGATTCAAGGTTACACCAATTGGGATGGCAGTGCTGATGTTGAGAAAGGTATTATTGAAGGTGTCTTCTTGGATGATTTGGAAGTAGGTTTCTATTCTATTAAGCACTACGGACGCAGAACATATGACATCATGTGTAGTTATTTTTAAGCAGCCTGCCTCCATAAAATGTTTAATGGATTGTTTGATGGTGTGCTGGATTCGACCGTGATACATTGCAATGATGAAAGTTGTATGAAGAATGTCAGAGAACCCGGTTTTCATGGAAGGTCAAAGCACATTATGATTCGAGATATGGTACATATGGGAACCAAGAAGCTACAATAGATCTCCACGGATGAATAGGTAGTTGATGTAAGGAAAGCGTGAGTACTTTTGAAACAAACTTGGATTTGTAGATAACTCCTCCCAAATTGAGAGGGAGTCAGGATGGACACCTATTTTCTCCCTGTATCATGTACTATGACCAATTGGGATTAACACCCTAAGTCAAGTACATGGAGCCAAATAGGGAGAATGTTAGATTGGATAAGCATCATGGACTGACATTCTTCTTGTGGCGTTTACTGTGATCGATTAGGAATAACACCCTAACTCAAGTACATTGAACCAGTTTAAGAAGAATGGTCCGGTGGACCAACATTTCCTCGTGTCAAGTGTAGTGGCCAATGATCACTGGCACCCCTGAGCCAACTATTGTGACACCGAATTACGAAATGATCACGTGGAAGACATACTTTGAGGAACCTAGGTGGAGTATGTGTCTCGGAGAGGCGGTTGTGTGGTGTCATGTTGAATGCCCCCCAGCATTGTGCTCTAATCTAGTGTTGAGATAGAGCTTATTGACAAGGCCTTGGTATTTTAACAATGTTGGTTATGATAATGTTATCATTGATGATGCTTATCAATCTGGATCATTTCTTATAGAATATTTCAACTTGAGAATATCCCAAAGAGACATTATGAATACTTCCCTAGTTAAGAGGGAGTGTTGAAATCGTAACTAGGTTCAGTCTTCATAATGTATATTTTATCATTATGATTTTTTATAGAGTCAAAAAGAATTTATGTAAGTCAAAAAAAAAGTGTGTTATGTCCCATTTGGACATTTTAAAAGAAAGAAAATTGATTTTTAAAACATGTATTTTTTGTCCCTAAGAAGACCAAGTTGGCCATCCAAGAAGACAAGTCGGCTCAACTTAAATGGCACCCTTTCACATGGACAGAAAACTATATATTTGTCTTTTACTCGCATTCCTCCAAAAGGCAGTTCGAAGTTCAAATCTAATCGGTCTCCCCTACCATCAGTTGTGGATTATTCTTCTTCTATCATACAAGATGAGATGAGATGGGACAAGATGAGACACGATGCAATTTATGACGTAAACGGAAATTCCTCCTTAATTGAGAGGGACTGTTGAAATTTGGGCAGCTTCAAGATGAATTTCCCCAAAGGGAAAAACCAGTGGCCCCAAGAAGCCCATCATGCCCCTAAGGAGAATCTGAAATTGACAAAGAAATTATTATTAATGTGGCACAAATGAGGGCAAGTAATTGCTTGATATATTTAATATTGTTACAAGCAAAATTTGAATTTAAATATATTTAAGAATTAAAATGAGCAAAATTTAAATTATGGTTTCCCTCCATCTCACAAGTCGGCTTGCCTCTAAGAGGCTCCTTCTCGCATATCATATCATCTATATATATTAACTCTCCCATTCGTTTGTACAACTCACATCAATTCGGGAAAAGATCTTTGTAATTCATATAAGGTTCCTAAGGTTCACAACAATCTGCGGTTCGTATTGTTATGGTTTGATTTATGTTTTCTGTGGCCTGCTTATATAAATCTGTGTGCCTCGTATTTCTCTGTGGCCTGTTGACTCACTTTGTTCATATCACATCTTGGTGACTCGCATCCAATATTGGCTTGCATCAAAGCATCGCATTCTCTAGCGGTGGGATCACTCTTTAATGGCTCGTAATTCTCAGGAGTGGGATCGCTATGCTCTGTGGCATGACATCATTCTATTGGATTCTCAGCAGCTTGAATCTGTACCAGCAACATCATAGCGTGGCATAATAGCAACCAACGTGCACTACACGCACATCTATACAAACAATGGCATCATTGTTTTGTGGCATCACATTATTACACAGTGGTTCGATCTATGATTCGATCAAAGGTTCTTTGTGCCTTGCATGGTATCATGTAACTCTGTGGCTATGGACCACATATGGTATGGTAATTTATGGGCTCACAACTGTGGATCGTATATGATAGGACTTGTTACTATTCTGCATGACCTATTATATGACATAGACTTTGATATGGTTCAGTAACCCTAGGCCTGGCAGTGACAATATCCTTGATGGCATTGACTTTGATGGCTAACAGTTACTATATCTATAATACATGTTACAATGACCTATCCTTATGATATATGTGACTGTGCTTATGATCCATATAAGAGTGATCTTACTCTTATGATATATTGATAATAGTAATCTACTATGATACATATGCCAGTAATCCTTTATAAGTGATCTCCTTATGATACCTATGATATGGCCTGATGTAACAATGTATCTCACTATGGATGTACTTTGTATCTCAGCTGAACAATTGATGAATATCTAACGGAAGAAAAATCCGGTTGGGTTTTCCCCCTTGTGGGGTTTTGCCCTGGTCTCTGACCTAACTCCTGGTGTCTCTACTGTGTATGTTTTTCCTCTGTTGTTCCTTAATGTTCCACTGCATTGTTGATGCGAAAGTTCTTTCTACATAATTGCTAATGATTATAAGATGTTATGAGGTGATTGTAATATGTAAATGATGAAAAAGATTGTAAACGCAATTATATTTAGCTAAGAACAATCTAGCTCTATAAAATTTAACAAAATGCAGGCCTGTGACAGATGTAATGGTGTGAAGCAGAAGCAGATTTGTGGCATGTGAAAGAACAAAACATAGCAGAGTTTGGAGGGTTGACTTGGCACTTAAATCACTGGTTAGTGTGACTTGGATTTCTCTTGTTGACGAAGAATCTAGACGGAAAGGAATGATGGGTTTTCCCCTAGTGGGTTTTTCCCTGACCTCTGGCCTAATTTCTGGTGTTCCTTGTCTTTTGTGCATTGTATTTGTATAATTGTTCATGACCTAATGAAAAAAGTAAATGCTAAATGGAAAAACATATATAAACAGTGACAAGTAATTACCATGATGGTCAATGGCGAGGGAGGCAAACTGGGAACAGGTATATTGTCAAAGTCTCCTGGAATCAGCAGTGGGTCTGACTGTATGATCCTGGGGGGTGTAGGAGCAGGGAATACTAATCCTACTTCTTGTCTCCCATGCCAGTCAACAGTCATCCATTCCAAACAGTCCTTTAATGAGAATTACTGTTTCGTAGATATGATTTCGTCCACAACCCTACCGGGAGAGCACATAAATTCTCTCAATTAATAAAGCCAGTGGCACCATCTGCATCCCTCTACTCCATTCATACTTCTTGTCCACACATGAAACCCTCCATTCATACATTTTAATTTTAACTTTTCATGTCTAAGCTCTTATTTCTGTATTTTACTATTTTCCAAATTTATTTTTTTAACAAATTTAGATATTATATATATATATATATATATATATATATATATATATATATATATATATATATATATTTCTGTGTGTGTGTGTGTGTATTTCCCACCACGCACCACCCTGAATTTAGATTTCAAGGCTAGCAAACCCATACCTATTCCCACGCCTGCATCCATGCACCCTAACTACCTTGTTATCAAGCTACAAGTGTCTCGTTGAAAATCTGCATTCATTGATTTTATGTTTATTTCCACCATTGAATAGCCAGCTAAGTTATACATTATTGCTAGCAAACAGTCAAAAAAAGTTGATTGCCGTCAAATTCTCACACTTATTCCGTAGCAATGCAACATCAGACTTTTAATACCTACTCATCACATGTAGGATTTGAGTAACGATATAGAGAATAAATAAAACAAGCTGTATTTGTCTATCACCTGTACGAGAACTTCAAAGTTGTAATCACATAGGCAGCATTTTCATCTAAGAGCCCCTTAGACTTAGTCCTTCGATACCAAAAAGGAAATGCTTTTTGGCATTGTTCCACTTCACACTAGTTTGCAGGCAGCATTTTCATCTAAGAGCCCCTTAGTCTTGGTCCTTCGATACCAAGAAGGAAATGCTTTATGGCATTGTTCCACTTCACACTAGTTTGCAGTGAATGCATGATGTGTCGTGATTCATTGGACTGTTCACCTATTTGAACCTTTTTGGGAGCAGCACTGTCAATTTGTAACTCATGTAACATTCCGCTGTCCATGTACCATCATTCTGCTGTTTGATAAAAGTTCGTCTTAACGATTTTAAATTTTGGTGTCTCTTATCTTTAAATTTTGATGTCTCTAACTCATTTAAATTTTGGTGTCTTTTATCTTTAGCCTTATTATATTTTTGCCAGTTTCTTCTGAAGTGTGTTTCTCAGAAACATTAATATTTTGATATGTAGGAAGAAACTAAATCAGTAAAACACCACTTACCACAAGTAGATTCATGCCAGACTGAATCAATTCATCCTTCCCAGATAACTTATTTACTGCAATCTCTTTAAGCAATTCTTTCACGTGCTCTTTGCCAAAAAGCCGATAAGAACATTTACTGGCAAGAGTTTTTATAAACTCATATTGTGGATGTTTATCACCAAGTCTTTCAAGCATGTCAATCTGTACCAAACAATGGAAAAGTGGGAAAACATTAAGAAACTTCCTTAAACAATAGTCTAGAAGATGAACGGACACCAACAAACACAACAACACTTTGTTATAATACTTTAACAAACACAATTGGGTATTGAATTATTAAACTATGTAATCCACAACTAATAAAAAACCTACATAAGTTGCTTGAGCCTGAATAAAAGTCCTGCTGGGATCAAGTAAGCATGTTAAAGCCTTCCAAATAATGATATCCTTCATCTGATGCAGCTTTTGAAAACTTTCCTCTGCTTTCGCTGGATCCTTGAAGGACAGTGACATGGTTTTGAAGCAGCTCAGAATTTGTTTTTCGAAGTTCAGTTCATTGTCATCCTTCATTCAACCAATTTTTTGAAATGATTACTTTTCATCCACTAGAGTATCTATTACGAGTCAGTACATTTTATCAGCTGGAAGAAAAATACAGACCTTCAATTTTTGCCGTAATAATAAATAGCTCTGCATTTCTTGCTGTAACCTGCAATCGAAGAGGAAATGCCCTGAAAAATCCTGCCAGAAGCTATCGAATTACTAGAGACGTGGAAGACAACATTGCTTGATATGATAATGTAGAACTACAATATTGAAGGAGAAATAAACCCTTTCAATCCAACAGTCACTCACCTTTGCTTCTGTGCCAGTACTACTTCAAAAGCCTTGATTTCAAATTTTTCAAGTTCAGAATACATCATAATCCAATGCTTCACCCTTTCCACAACTGAAATATCTGATGGGAAGAGTGATTCAGAGAATACCATTTCAATTGCTTGAGGTCTGTCAATAAAAGAACCGGAGATCAAATTAGCAAATCAACCAATAATTTCTTCAATCATAGGAATGCACCAGAAAGAACCAATTCTTCAATGATTTTAGGTTTTCACCCTGTACAGAAATTACAAGCAAATAAATTCTTAAAAACAAAAAATATATGATGGCAAGAACAAAATAAAAATTCACAGATTTTCTCCTAGAACACAAAACTGGGAAAACCAAATTGATTTTTCATTATATTCCTTTCAATGTTACAATACATTATATACATACTGAAAAATTCATAAACCCCAATCCATTAACTCTAGATTAGAACATATGCATAGTTCCCTTGACCGGATCTACAAAATACCATGGGCAAAACCATCATGCCCAAAAAACCATGCGCAAACACCATACGCAAAACCATGGGTAGGTATGCCCACCATCCTCGGGTCCACCCCCCATCCTAAGATCCGCCCAACCATTGTTGGGTCCGCTTAAAAAATTTCCTGGGGCACTGCACTAGACCCCATGCAGGGGGGCTGCCGCACGCCCCCCCCCACTGCGTCCGACGTAATGTAACAGCACGTGGAGCTGGTCGTGGAAAGAATATAATACATACCCAACAATGATCAATGTAAAATAAATTGAATTTCACAGAGACTACTATCCAGTCCCTTTGACTCGGGAAACATGAGAGAAGTCTTTAATGATCTATGTCCAATAAAGAAGATAAAAACCTGGAACTTCAAAATGTGACATAATTTTTCAATGTCAAAATGTTCATACCTGAAATCTTTGTCATAACAACACATTATGATTTTGCGTGGGATCCATTCAAACTCATAATCAATAAATGAACCATCTGAACACTTCAAACAATAAACTCTATATATATCTGCCAGCCTTTCCAGAGTATACATACGAACAGAAACCTGCAGTTATTTTTTACTTGGATATATGCTCAGTTCAGATAATGACAAATTCTCCAGCAGAAAAATGCAGCAATCAGTATCAAGGAAATATCTAAAGAGAAGTAAAACAAAAAAGAATACCATTTTGTCACGAAGGCGATCAGCTACAAACATAATTGTCTCCATCGGTATAGATTTCAAGGCATAACTGGCAACATCACAAATTGCTGCTACAACTTGCTTACGCACATTTTCATCGTAGTCCAACAATCGATCACTAAGTGCAGCTGTAAGTATTTCATCTTACTCCATGTTAATAAGGTAAAAGTCAAGGGAATTTACAACAGACAGAGGGAACGAAAAAAACCATAACAAATTAACTTGGAGGATTGCAACTTACAAATGATGTCAGCTGCCTCCTGCCTAAATGGATTCGATAAAAGACACTCTTTTGCATGTTCAACAACTGAGAGTCGAACTTCGACATCCTTATCTGTAAGTCTCTTTAGAAATTCCAAGAAAAGTGGCCGAAACACTTCTGGCAGAGGGTGCCCAGGTATCGCAAAAAGGCAACCAAGTAACTTCACTGACTTCAACCTCACATCTAATTGATCTGTCTGCATGAATTGAGCATTTGTAATTAAGAACATATTTTAAAAAGGAATTGACGATATTATTAATATCATATCCACATTTAGTAGATACTAAAGAAGGATTCAATAGTTGGGCAGAGTACAATGAAAACATGTATCAGACTATATATATATATAAGAGAACCATAAACAAATTGCCTCCTTTAGAATCTAGGCACCTTGATTTCAAAATAGAAATGATTGAAAACTTTATTAAATACATCAGCAAATAAAAAGTGTCATCCTTCAGATGAGCTGCAAACATTCCCAAATCCTGCAAGAATCTTATCCACCCATGTAAGAATTTTCCCTAAAGGGGTTTATGTCATTCTTCTTCTTTCCCTGAAACTTTTTATTGCTTTCACCTCTTTTTATGTGTGATCTTTGTATCAACTATCTTCTTTCTCCACATTCCATGTTAATATAAGTCATTTTGAACACAACACGAGAATTAAGTGTCTAAGATCTTAGTACTAGATTCGAGGTTGTCACGTCAGCACCAAACAGAAAGGGCACACATGTAAGTTTGAAACCTTATAGTGGATATGACAGCAAAGTAGTACCAGGAGCTCATGTGTCATATTTGGAATAACACCCTGCAGCATCTGGGGTGCACACTGATATATATCATAAATAATCTCATGATAGGCAGTTTGCAAGTTCTTTTGTGATGTTTCCTCAGCGGACATGGCTGAAGTGATAAAGTGGATCACATAAGGCTCGAGCTTGATTGCACACTGCTCCATTACACTCATAGCAAGCTTACGGGCAGTTGGAGAAACATCCTGCATGGTAAAGTAGAAAAAAATCCTTGAATCATTTGGGTTAAGAACACAATGCCAATAACTCTAAATATTTTCTTTGACTTCCAATCTATACCATGTCTAAGAATGATATACTACAAATATCAAGCAGATTAATCTCTAGAAAACACCAGCTAAAAGCTTTGAAGAAGACTTCAAAAGTTTGTGAGCATGATAACACTTACCTCTTTTCCTCTTCCCAAAGAAGCTAGCACAACAGCTAATAACTGCTCTGGAATATCTTCACTCTCATCCAAAACAAGAGTCATAATAGTTTTCATAGATGTTAACAGATTTTCCGGATGAGCTTCACTGCAAAGATATATTGTTTTCAGCCAAGCTAAATAAAATTTAGACTTCTATATAACAAATGGTGAGCATCTCAAGAACAAAATATGCATTCAAATTTCTTCTAAGTTTGGTGTAAGTTGTTGCAAGAATATATATATATATATATATATATATATATATATATATATATATATTCACTTCATTGCCTCCAATGATATAATTCATCTTTGACTGCTTCAAAAGAGGTTTGTTTAGAAAACTATCATTCCATCGTTTGGAAAAGTCGTGATCCTTTCCTGCAATCACTATTGTCAGTAAACCCATGACCTTTCCCATCAAAAATAATGTGAGATAATCAAAATCCCCCTATCTTCAGTATTCAAATTCTATCAGTTATTATTTGATAACCCTTTATGCATTATACGTCTTTTGAAGACAACACTTTCTTGCACATGCATAAACAGAAGTAAAACTACTCTTAACTTTTACATGCATCAACAAGTACCAAAACCACAACTATTAAACACATGCAACGCCTTAATTACTATCTACAAAATTACTATCTGTCTATTTATTATTGGATTAGGTAGCAAGATTTCCTGAAAAATGATAATCTCTTTTTCATTTTTGCTTCCTGTCTTAGGTAGCAAAGGAGGTAGGTTTCCCTCTTCATGCTTAAGATTTCTTCATCTAAAAATCACTCTGGCCTCTTCTTAACTGCACTTTCCCATGATCTTATCAAATGTGGGACACTTATCATTATTGTTGATGGTAGTAATAAAAGTCTCCCAAGTAGGAGAAAGACCTCCAAGTGTAATCAGCACAAACTCCTTATCAAATACAATTTCATCAACTATAGACAGATGAGCTTTAATTTTAGTGATCTTCATGAAGTATGCTAAAATGGCCTCTCCTTTGTTCATCTTAATATCCTTGAATTGATTCTTCAAAACAAGAATTTGGCTCAACTTATTCACTTGATACATTCCAATCAGCTGATCATACATTTCTTTGGATTTCTTCAAGTTGGACACATAAGTGATGAGATGGTTTCAAAGAGAATCAAGGATAATATTTTTAGCCTTCACTTCTTCTTTCTTAAATTTAACCTTGATAGCAACATTAGAGTTTTCTACTAGTTCTGCTACCTCTCTTTCAACATACTCAGGTACATCATGTTCCTCAAGGGAAATATTCAATTTGGCCTTCCAAGGGAAGAAATTCAAAGCATCAACCAGCTTCTATTTATTCTTAAAGTAAGAATAAGACATTTTGATCAAGTCAAACAAATTTCAGCAAAACGTAGAAAGAGTAGTAGGTAATATATTAGCAGCAAATAGGAATGGGCAGCAAGTGATAATTCAACAGAAAATGAGCTGCAAATAGAAGGGACAGCAAGTGATATCTCAGCAGAAAATGAGTTACAAATAGAAAAGATAACACGTGATATTTCAACAGAAAATGAGTTGCAAATGGAAGGGACAGCAAGAGAAAATTCAGCAGAAAATGAGTCGGGGTAGCAAGTGATATTTCTGCAGAAAATGAAAAGGGGGAAGCTCTTGACTTCTTGGACTTGTCTTCACCAAAGCTCTGATACCATGTTGAAATTTTGATGTTCTATTTTGTAACAATCACTTATTAAAAAACTTCTTTATGCTACAATATTAGTTAAGCAATTGCAGATAGAACATAAACCAAATGCACAAAAAAAGACAAGCAAGAACAGAATGAGACACAAAGAATTTAAGTCTAATGACCAAGGCAAAACCCACAAGGGGAAAACCCAACCAGATTCTTCTTCTATTAGATATCAATTGTTCAGCAAAAATACAATGCACGATGAGAGATCAATAGAATGAGTAAGTTCACCCAAATCTGAACAAGTTGTAGCATGAGGATCACTAATAGAAAAAGTTGATGCAAACACTGAATCAACCTTCAAGTTTTGTTCTTACTCTCCAACTCTCTCTTCCTCACAATCTTCTTCAAGTCTCTCCAACTCTCTCTCTCAATTTTGAATCCTTCTTTCACAATGCACAAGTAGTGAGAAGACAAGATTATATGAGGTACACATATACGAGGAGCACCGAATTCTTGTTATAAAGGAAGAGCAATATGCATGCTTTGAGGAAGAGTAACATATGCCATTTAGGAGAGTGTAACTCATGCCATTAAGGAGAAATGCATGCCTTAGTAACTTATGCCATGAAGGAGATCAACGCATGCCTTAGTAACTTATGCCATAAAGAAGAAAATGTAACACAGGATTAAAGAGTGTGTAAGAGGAATCTTTTATTACATGCTTTAATGAGTGTGTAAGAGAGAGAGCAACATATCCATTGAGTGAGAGAGAGTAACACGTGCATTAATTGAGGGGAGTTATATATGACATGATTGAGTACCATGAATTTCCTTTTAATAATATTATAATAGTATCATAAAGGATAATAGTAGTAATACTAATAATAATAATCATAATGATGATTAAGTCAAGATTGAACTATTAGGATTGATTAATGAAAATTTAAGTGATTTTCTATCAACTATATTTGATTACAAATTAATCCAAGGTGATTTACAATTTTTGGAAAGTCATACTTGAGATGCTAGACATGACTTTCTATTTTTAGAAAATCATTCCATAATTGTCAGAAATGATATTTCAGATAAGGAAATTCATCCCTGAGTTGCCAATTTTCAACAATCAGCACAAGCGAACAAGATTTGTACAAAATTGTTTTACCTTGGACACATTAATTTCAGCTTAGGAGGCTAGGTAGTGTGGAAATTTTAAAAACGTCCTTGTACAAATTCAGAAATTTTACTTCAACCTTGAGGTTCCCCATATCTATTTCCTATTGAAACTTCATCCATATCGTTGAATCAGAAATATTAATTACAGCAGCAAATATTTCACTTCTATCCAACCACATACATAAGGCAGCAAAGAAACACTAAACCAATTTACTTCAAGGAAACATGAATTCCAGCCCTAAGGGCACAATCCCCAGCACAGAATACATCTGAAAACTACTTATAGACAGCAGATTTGTTATAGCCACAAATCAGCCCTCTGATCTTCTATTTACTTGCCAAATAAGTCAACAAAATCTGCTCATTGTTGAGTTAAATCAGCATGCATAACCAGCACTAGGAACTACTCAAACACCTGAGAACATAAGCTGAAAATCAAATCTGAAACTAAACAAAGTTTGAACAGCAGTAAACTTCATATATACAACAAATAAAGAAACAAGTACATACCAACAGCTTATCACAAATTGGTACAAGTTTTCCCTTCAACCTTATCACAAGCAAGGCCTCTCCAATGCATCCAAACCCTACCTAGGACATCCAACATCAACAGTGAACCCTAACTTGAAAACATGGCCTGGCAAGCCATCACACCTAGTTAGTCCTACCCACTACAAAGGCTCAACAACGAGCTACCATCAACACAATCAAGGCCACCCTTGATCTTTCTCCAAGCTTGTTTCACACAAGCTCTCCAAAGAAAGCACTTCAAGTCTCATCTAGAATTTCTTTACTACAAATGCTGGGTAGTCACACAGTGAAATCAGTCCCAGCATTTTTAAGTCTTGTTTAGGTTTCACCTCTCACAAACCCTAGCAGCTTCCTCCCCTTGCATAAAGACAAGTACAAAGACACAAAAAAAGTTCATAATCAAGATACAACAATCTAATCAACTCTACTCACTAGCTTCAACTAAGGAGTTTCACCTCCCTTTGCATAGAATTGGTAAGGGAAACCAACAATAGTAAAGTACACTATGTCCACAAGAAATATATCTAACCATCAAGATAAGCTCTCCAAGTGAAGCACTCTCTTCAAGGTGTGCACATGTCAATAGATCAATCCTCAAGTGGTGCACTCTCCAAGCATGGGCTCCAACTGTCAAGCACTCTTCATCACAAGGCTCTTTTCCCTCCAAGATAAGCATCAATGCTCCAATGCTTCTCCTCAACATGTGTGTCCCAGGTCCAAAACCAACCCAAAGTAATGTGCCCTCAACCCAAACGTCTTCAATGTTGAAATTCTAGTGTAGCTAGGACTAGAATAGTTTTTCACAATTTATGACTACTTCTATGATGCAATCAGTTCTTTATTTTTTCTTCAATCATCAAGTAGCTATACATGAAAAACTTCAACCATTCAATTCTTCAATAAGAGTAGTAAATAGAGATCACAATAGACAATGAACAATAAACAAGAGACACCAAGAATTATGCTCACAGGCAAGGCAAAACCCACAAGGGGAAAACCCAACCAAAAGTCTTTCCCTATGAGAGAGATACTTGTCCAACAAAATTACATCAGGAATATTCCAACAAATCCAAGTCTGACCTCAATAAAATACCACTCAAATTCGGTCAACAGAGAGAAAAGTCAACTCCAAGTCAACTGTAATAGTCTACACATAGAGGCCGAAATTCGGCCCTGAGATCACTGTAATAAGAGGCCGAAATTTAGACTTGAATTCTCCACATAAAAGTCAACACATTGGTCAAAGAAACTCGGTCAAACCCATAGTCGAGTCACTCGGTCAACTCAAGTCAACGTCACACTATAGAAGCAAAAATATCAAGCTCAAGAATCAACAAACTTCTGAGGTATGTGGTCTGCCAAGGAGATCTAATCTGAAGTAGAATATATGCCAATATGCCCAAGACAAAATATAGTCAACGCAATCACCAAGAGAAAGTCAACGCATAAGAAAGAAAGGTCTTCTTGTCCTTCGCACGTGTGGAGATGCTCTCTTAAGATTGCAAAACAAACTTGATGAAATTCGATGAGATTGATGCTCCAAATGAGTGCCATTGATGCCATATGTGTGTGTGTGTGTGTGTGTGGGCTAATTAGCACTAAAGGGGCCGACTTGAAGATCTCATTAGGCCGACTTGTAGGATGACAAAAATAAAATTTTCCTTCAAATTTCCAATGAAAAATGTGAATCGTAGCTACATAAATTTTCAACACTCCCTCTTAGCTAGGGAGGTAGTTTTTCATTCTCTCTCAAGGTCAATCTTCCCAACTAGTTCATAGGTCCCACGGCCAACAGCCTAAGGAAGAGATCACAATCCAACTCTCTCTATGTCTCTCTCAAACTCATCATAAGGTAAGATACATAGCATCCATCTCAAAAGCATCACCCCCACCACGAGGTTTCACAACACACAGCCTAAGGGAGGAACCAATAATGCATCTCTCAGACCACAAGGTCTCACGACACATATCCTACAAGAGGAATAAGAAATGCATCTCCTGGACCACAAAGTCTCTAACGCACGCAGCCTGCAAAAGGAATCAACAATACATCTCCCAGACCACAAGGTTTCACAACACACAACCTGTAGGAGGAATCAACAATACATCTCTCGGACCATAAGGTCTCATGGCACACAGCCTATAGGAGGAATCAACAATACATCTCCCAGACCACAAGGTCTCACGGCACAATCCACAGGAGGAATCAACAATACATGTCCCGGACCACAAGGTCTCATGGCATAGAACCTACAAGAGGAATCAACAATACATCTCCCAGACCGCAAGGTCCCATGGCACACAGCCTACAAGAGATGGTCCATAATATGATTCTATGTAATCAATGCTCCCTCTCTCTCAAAGAGGGTTTCTCAACAACTCCAAGTTGTTCTCTAAAATAGCCAAACTTCATCTGATACAACGGCCTTGTCAATACATCAGCAACCTGCTCATCAATAGGAACATTTTG
This sequence comes from Pinus albicaulis, assembly GCA_034641835.2. Lineage (NCBI taxonomy): Eukaryota > Viridiplantae > Streptophyta > Pinopsida > Pinales > Pinaceae > Pinus > Pinus albicaulis. The sequence continues at coordinate 625,704,987 of CM076580.1, read as the reverse complement.
GAGCCTCACAACTCCTCACTGGACAATATTCCAGATGTAGTGATAATTGATTTCAATTTGCTTTGATCTATCATGGAACATCGGTTTCTCAGATAACTTCACACAACTTTGATTATTGCAATATATGATAGTCAGCTCCAACATATGATCAAACAAATCAAAGAACAATTTTCGAAACCATATAGCTTCACAACATGCAGCACTAGCAGCAATGTATTCAGCTTCAGTTGTACTCAGAGAAAAAGAGGTTTGTTTTCTAATAGACCAATAAACCATAGCGAAGCTCAGGCTAAAACAGTATCCAAAGGTACTCTTTCTATCATTAGAGCTGCCAGCCCAATCAACATCAAAGAAAACATACAGTTGTCATTCCCCATTACTGTTGAAGAATGTAACTAGTGTCGGTCTTCATAATTATATGAGTCATGATGTAATGAATTTGTCAAAAGAAAGAAAAAGAAATTTTATTATTAAAGAAATTGACTTATTAAAGCATGGGTTTCATGCTTGGGTCAATTGTTTTTAGGTCAATGCCTCCATTGAAGCCTTCTAGGGTTTATGTCAAGTATCCTTGTCCATGTCATAATGTAAAAGACCCTTCGTGGGCTCTATTTGTCAAGAAAGAAATTTATTTTTATATAAATTAGGTATTCTAGGCCTCCTCCACCAAGTCGACCTCAAGGAAAGACAAGTCGGCCTCAACAAGGGAATTTGACCTCACAAACTCATTATATATTGGAGCTACTCAACCTCATTTGGATCACTCACTCAACAGGTTCGAATTGCAAGTTGGAAGCAGAGAAAGTGTGAAATTCAAGAAGGAATGAGAAAAGGGCTAGCGAAGTAATGGGTCGTTATGAAGCTAAGGAAGTGGAAATTTTCTCTATCTTGTCTCGCACGTGTGAAGGAACTGAAGCTGTAGGAGGGCCGAAATTGCAATCTTGAAGCTGAGCTGAAATTATGATGCAGTAGGGTCGAAAATATGTCCTTGATGCAGTATTGATGTAGTATTGAAGCAATGTTCATGCAGTATTGATGCATTCAATTTTTAAAGGTTGGAAGAACAGTTTGAGGGCTGACTTGGTGGAAGAGGAATGTCTTTTGGTCTAGGGTCTTGGTCTATCTCAACTTGAATTTGCTAGTGGAAGAGTTTGACCGAGTTTTCCCCTATAAATGGCTTTTAGCCCTCGCTGAGTGCCTACATCTAGTGTCATTGATCTACATGTTTTTCTTTGATGATTGCTAGATGAAATAAAGATAAAAGAACGTAAGAAAGTTAATAAGAAAACAAAGATATCACAAGTAAATATTAACATAAGAAAATCTTTCTGCCTTTCCAATTTTCTAACATGGTATCAAAGCTAAGGTGAAAGAAGGAAGAAAAAGGGAGCCTAAAGATCTATTGAAAGGAGAAAAGGAGTTTCAAGGTCGAGTCACAAGGAGTAGAAGAAACCAATATGAAAAACTTAATGAAGGCAGAAAACAAACTAGAAGGAGCCCCCAACTACAGGGCATAGAAAAAGAGGATAGATCTTATCCTGGAAAAGCACAAAGTATTGAATCTTGTTCAAGGGAAAGTCAAGAAACCAACAGATGAAGCAAAGAAATAAAAGTTTACAAAATCCGAAATTATAGCCATGAACCTAATAGTGGATGGTGTAAAGGACAACCTGATTCCAGACATATCCAACATAGATTCTGCTGAAGAAATGTATGAGGCTCTCCCCAAGTTATTCACCATCAAGAACATTGGTCAAATAGCAAGCTTCAAGAATGAACTAAGAACTATTAAAATGACGAAAGACGATATTGTTTTATCATATTTTGTAAGAATCTCCAGAATAAGAGATGAACTCCAAGCAATAGATGAAATCATACCAGAAAAAGAGCTCGTAATTACTGCTCTTCTAGGACTACCAAAATCTTGGATCGCTTTTGCATCACAAATCAACAATTGGAAGGATACTCCAACATTTGAACAAATGTGGAATGGCTCATAATTACTGCTCTTCTAGGACTACCAAAATCTTGGATCGCTTTTGCATCACAAATCAACAATTGGAAGGATACTCCAACATTTGAACAAATGTGGAATGCATGTAGTCAAGAAGAAGCCAGAATATCATCAGTAAACAACAAGGAGGAGGATGAAGAAGAAAATACATCTAATGCCTATTCTGCTCATCACAAGAAAAAGGGAACCTTCAAGAAGTTCAAAGGACCAAAGAAGAAAATTGACCTATCCAAAATTGAATGTTACAATTGTGTTAAATTTAGATAGACATGGAGTGTTCTATGCTTAATGCAAATTTATTTCAATCTTTCTTAGGCCCGAATCAATTTAGCAATCACATAAACATGAAAGTAAAATGTTGATACAACATAATAATAGATCAACAAAAGACAAGCCAATAATATAGATCAGATTTTACAATTCTTCTTGTCCAGCAAAGATATAGGATAGTGTGTGTTACGGCAGTCAACAGGATGCATCAGCCAGCAAAGTCGTTCTTAGATCAGCCAACCCTACAAGTGTCACACATACAACCCTCAAAAGACATCTCATCAAAAGTCAACGTTGGTCAACCAAAAGTCAACACAGGACAGTCAATAGAAAGTCAACACTGCAGATTTAGGGCTTTGGTCAAACTGCTCCTTTTTCCTCGATTTTTGTGCCTAGTTGTACAGCCTACAAAAATCGGATTTCCAGCAATGATTGGAGGTCAAACGGTCAACGTTGGTAAACGCACAACAAAACAGCCCTAAACAAATCCACAGATTTTCCCTAGCTTCAGCTCTACACATGTGAAGGAAAGAGGCCTCCACAGGCTATCAAACCAATTAGATCACAATGAGAGAATGTGTGATGAGATGATGAGCAAATGACATCCAAGTTTCTCCAATTTATATCCATCAGTGAGGGTGTGTGACACATCTATTAGGTTTGTGAGCCTACATTAAAAATCTGGCCTACCTAGCACATGTGTGGAAAATAAAATCAAAATATATGTTCTTCTCATCCAAACAAGATGATCTTTAGATCAATCTTGCACCTCTCCAAAAGAGGAATCCAACAAAAATATGATCATCATATATGAGCAGTGCAACATGGAGTTTGGACCTAGTTGCCCAAAATTAACACTCCCTCCAACTAGGGAGAACTTCATCTATCCACCTGTGCCATCCAGAGATCAGTACCATCGTGTACCATCATATAGCATCATGCATCATCCTGCCGTAACTTGCTTTGTTGGCTCTTCTTCGCAAATAAAACAAAAGGCGAGTCACAAAGACATCAGGCTTAGCTAACCCGAAGTCAGCTTAGAGGTTGAAACCTCTTTTAGACTCAAAAATGAGTCTCATACTAACCCGAAGTTAGTTTACTGACCCGAAGTCAGTTTAGAGGTAAGAAGCTCATCATACTTGATCTCAGATCAAGGTGTTGGACACGTGCCATCCTAGACATAGAGAGTTCGGCAATCTCAGATGCGTCCATCGGTCTTGCTATTGGTCTTTATCCACATTTCCCACCTCATTGTCCAAATGAGAGGTACTTCCCATGAGTCTGAAACTTCATGAATAGGATGCGTGCGGGGCATAGATCAAAGAGAGGTGAACCAACTCAATATCATAACAGTGGGGCGGAAGCATAACAAGGTTCGGCAAGCCTAGCCCCGTGTGTGCTTATAGCTTCAAAAAGCTATCCCCAAGCCCCTTGGAGCTCCCAGAGCTCATAGTCCAACTCAAGCAGGACCCTCAGAATAGGGTCTTTCCACGATTCCACGCTTCACACGGAAGGTTAGGAACTTCACCTTCCCCAAGGACTTCGTGAGAATATCCGCGACTTGCTCATCAGTTCCTATATGATCGAGCCATACGGTGCCTCACTGTACCATATCCCGGATAAAGTGGTACCTGATATCAATATGCTTGGATCGATCGTGGAACACGGGATTCTCAGAAAGACAAATCCCACTCTGGTTATCACAAAGGATAATGGTGGTATCTAGCACATGCCCAAACAGCTCACTAAAGAGCTTTCGCAACCAAACAGCTTCACAACAGGCCATACTCGCTGCAATGTATTCAGCCTCAGTGGTGCTCAAAGCCACCAACTTATGCTTCCTGCTCATCCAAGATATCAAAGCAGAACCCAAGGTGAAGCAACATCCAGATGTGCTCTTGCAATCCACCACACTGCCAGCCCAATCGGCATCAGTATATCCATGGAGTCTCAAACTCCCAGCGATGTATCTCAACCCATGGTTGATTGTGCCCCAAAGATATCTCAATAAATTCTTGGCACCAATCTAGTGAATGTGATAAGGATCAACCATATGTTGACACAAAGTGTTGACGCAAAACATACATTCGGACGGAAGTTCACTAGGAACATCAGGGCCCCCACGAGTTGTCGATACTCCATGGGATTTCCCAGCACGGGCCCAATAGCGTTTCCACACAACTTCTAAAAGTTGAGTTCCATCGATGTCGACACAGACTTACAGTCCACCATACCAAATCTCTCCAAAAGCTTCACGACATATTTTCCTTGAGAAAGGAAAATCTTGCCTGGCCTCTGCCAAAACTCCAAGCCTAGGAATTAATGCATCAGTCCTAGGTATTTCATCTCAAATTCAGAAGCTAGCTCCCTCTTACACTGATGAATGAAAGCGTCAGCACCTGTTAGGAAGAGATCGTCCACATATAGAACTAGAATGAGAGGCCTTTCTCTATCAACCTTAAAGTAAAGGTTTAGATCAACATTACTTCCAGTGAAGCCCAACTTCATCAAGTAGCTATCTATCCTCTCATACCAAGCCCTGGGGGCTTGCTTCAACCCATAGAGGAGTTTCTTCAACCTGCATACATAGGTGTCTCTATCTCGGACTTTGAACCCCAGAGGTTGCTCCACATACACCTCTTCCTTTATAGAACCATGCAAAAAAGTGGTCTTCACATCCATCTGATGGAGACTCCATCCTTGCATTGTAGCAAGGGCAATGATAGATCGAATGGTGGTATAGCGAGCCACAGGTGCAAATATATCATCATAATCTATGCCTTCCTTTTGAGAGAAGCCTCGGGCCACAAATCTTGCCTTGTACTTTTCAACACTACCATCAGATCCATGCTTGATCTTATAGAGCCATTTCGAGGTGACAACAGATTTGTCCTTCGGTCTCGGGACCACTTCCCAAACATCATTTTTCATAATGGACTTGTATTCTTCATGCATAGCATCCTTCCAAACTTGATGCTTTACGGCTTCTTCAAATGATCCAGGCTCAGATTGTACAATTGTACTCATGGCTGCTAGATACCCTTGGTATCTATTCGGCTTCTTGCTTTCATGGAATGACCCCCTTGGGGCAATATGTCTCTCGGCATCTGCGAGAGTATCCCTAAGCCATGAGGGTCTTCTCTTATTTGAAGGAGGTGGATCAATAGGATCCATAGGTCCTTCAACATCGGGCATCGATTCAACCTTCGGCCCTTCCTGCTTCCCTGCTTCTTCATCTTCTTTGTCTTCCTTGGAGCTAGGAAGATTTCTCACTTTCTTGAGGGCAGCATCTTCATCGAAGGTTACATCGTGGCATATCTCCACTTCTCTTTGACCAGGCACAGATTCTATACGCCTTCAAAGTTTCACTGTAGCCCACAAACGTTCCCTTCTTTCTAGAAGCATCCAGCTTGCTTCTCTTTTCTTTTGGCACATGAAAGTAAAGAGGACAACCAAAAACTCTAAAATGAGAAACATTAGGTTTCTTACCAGAGAAGACTTCTTCGGGAGTTTTGGAATCCAGAGCGGAATGCGGGCATCTATTTTGGACGTACAAGGCAGTGTTTGTAGCTTCTCCCCATACAACTTCGGAAGAACTTGGTCACATAGCATGGCGCAGACAGCTTCCACAATGATCTTATTCTTTCTTTCACCAACACCATTTTGCTCAGGAGTATACGCAGTTGTGGTCTCCCTCTTAATGCCAGCTTCTCTACAAAATTCATTGAATTCATTTAACTCATACTCGGTCCCATTATCGGTCCTCAAAACTTTGATTCTCTTCTCAGTTTGATTTTCCACCAAGGCCTTGAAGGTACGAAACCATTTGAATGCTTCGTCCTTCTTCTTCAAGAAATATATCCAAGTCTTGTGAGAGAAGTCATCTGTAAAAGTCATGTAATAGGAACATCCTCCCCAGGATGTCACGAGCAGCATACCAAATAAATCAGAATGTATCAACTACAAGATATCAGTTGTCTTTGTGACACTTGAGGGGAATGGTCCCCTTGTATGCTTCCCTTCGACACAACCCTGACATATACCTTCATGATCATCTCTAAATTCGGGCATCCCTGTCACCACATTCCTTGCTTCAGGAAGGGCTTTGCAATGAAGGTGTGCAAACCTCCGATGTCATAACTCTGTTTGAAGAGTTGTATCACATGACATAGCCCCCAATGGACTTCCTCCAACCTGGTAGAGTGTACCAACTCTAAAACCAATAATAAGAGTTTCCTTGAAGTTCTTCTTCCAGATATGTACCTTTACATCAACGAATGCCACCTTGAACCCTTTATCTTCCATTGCCGAAATAGACACAAGGTTCTTCTTCAAATCAGGTACGTACAACACATCTTGTAAACGGAGGACTTGACCTTGAGGTAAATGAAGAGTCACAGTCCCTGTCCCTTTCATGGAATAGGTGGCATTATCTCCAAGGATAATTTCTAGATTTGTATCCTTCTCAATCAAATCTGAGAGGGCTTCTTTATAAACATTGAGGTGCCTTGAAGCACCACTTTCAATCAGCCAGACATCCAGGGTGTCGGGAGGAGATGCAGCAAAGAGGGCAAATACAAGAATAAATTCATTTCTCTTATTATCAACAACATTAGACTCATCGTACCTGGAATTTCTTGACCTCTTGAAAGGTTGCCCATTTCCACTACGATCAGAGGGAGCCTTCCTTTTTCCTGTGAACCTGTTGTTCCTTTGATTGCCATTCCCCCTGGAGTTGTTATTGTTATCATCCCGGGGAGAGTCCCTTCTATTAGGACACTCTCTTGCATAGTGACCAAACTTGTTACAAGAGTAACATCTTCCCTTGCTTCCTTTGGGCCCCGCTCTTCCAATGTTTTGATTTCTCGTACTTCCATTGTTCCTCTTCTTTGCATGAGCGGTGAAGGCAATAGGATCAACTCCATTCCCATTAGAGGGTTGATCTCTCTCCATCATTCTTGTGTCCTCTTGAGTGCATCTCGTCAATATTTTGTCAAAATCAGGAATCACATTATTATTAAGAATAGTGGTATTGAATACATATCAATCACGGGGGAGACCTCCAAGTGCAATGAGTACCATCTCCCGATCAACTATTTCTTCTCCAATAGCTAGAAGATTGTTCCTGATTTCAGTGAGCCTCATAAAATAGGATTGAATGGATTCATCCTTGCGCTTCTTGATATTCTTCAATTGATTCTTGAAGAAAAAAACTTGATTAGCATTGCTAGCCCTGAACATGTTAACCAGCTTAGCATACATCTCTTTAGATGTCCTTAGCTCAGAAATGTAAGCAACCAAGTGCTTATGAATAGAACCTCAAATAATCATCTTTGCTTTTATTTCCCCTTTTTTATACTTCGTCTTTGTGGCAGTAGGTGCATTTGATGGAGGCTCTTGAATCTTCCCCTACACATAGTCCATGACATCTTGATCTTCTAATGCCAAATCCAGGGACATCTGCCATGCATGATAATCAGACTTGTCAGTAAATTTATCATCAGACTTGAAACCCTTATAGGTTGAGGAGGCCATTGGTCCTTGATGGGATTTCTTCTTCGGTGATTACTTCTCACACTAGCTTGGGCTTTGTCTTCACCTCAGCTCTTATCCCATATTAAAGTTAGATAGACACGGAGTGTTCTATGCTTAATGCAAATTTACTTCAATCTTTCTTAGGGCCGATTCAATTTAGCAATCACATAAACATGAAAGTAAAATGCTGATAGAACACAATAATAGATCAACAGAAGACAAGCCAACAATATAGATCAGATTTTACAATTCTTCTTGTCCAGCAAAGATATAGGATAGTGTGAGTTACAACAGTCAACAGGATGCATCAGCCAACAAAGTCTTTCTTAGATCAGCCAACCCTCAAAGTGTCACACATATAGCCCTCAAAGACAGCGCATCAAAAGTCAACGCTGGTCAACCAAAAGTCAATGCAGAAAAGTCAACGCAAGACAGTCAATAGAAAGTCAACACTACAGATGTAGGGCTTTGGTCAAACTGCTCTTTTTTCCTCGATTTTTGTGCCCAACTGTACGGTCTACAAAAATCGAATTTCCAGCAAAGATTGGAGGTCAAACAGTCAACATTGGTCAACACACAGCAAAAAAGCCCTAAATAGATCCATAGATTTTCCCCAACTTCAGCTCCGCACGTGTGAAGGAAAGAGGCCTCGAAAGGCTATTGAACCAATTAGATCACAATGAGAGAATGTATGATGAGCAAATGACATCCAAGTCTCTCCAATTTATATCCATCAGTGAGGGTGTGTGACACATGTATTAGGCTTGTGAACCTACATTACAAATCTGGCCGACCTTGCACATGTGTGGAAAAATAAAATCAAAATATATGTTCTGCTCATCCAAACAAGATGATCTTTAGATCAATCTTGCACCTCTCCAAAAGAGGAATCCAACAAAAATATGATCATCATCATATGAGCAGTGCAACATGGAGTTTGGACCATAGTTTTAAAACCAGCCTGATTCGAATCGGACCAGGCCTGGTTGACCGAGCCGAAAGGCCTATCGGTCCGACCAGGTAGATGAAACGGCGAGTCGACCGGTTTGTTACCGAGCCGACTGGTTTTTTTACCGACTCGGCCGACTCGGTAACAAACTGGCTGACCAGGCCTGGTCCGAGTTAACTCGACCTAGTCAATCCAGCCGGCCGATGGGCCCAAAAAATTGAAAAAAACGGACTTAAAACTCAAATTAATTCTGTTATTAAGCTTTTTTTAGGTTTTCTAACCCCTCCCCATCCTATTTAACTAACCCAACCCCTCTCAATACCTCACATCTTTCTCATTCAATTTTCTTGAGCATTTGTGAGGGTTTTCTGAAGAGTTGTGGAGTTGGTTTTTGGAGCAGCTTCATGGTAATGTTTAAGAATTTTTCTCCTTAATCTTCATTTTCATCCTTTTACTTAAATTTTTAACATTACCATGAAATGACTTAGGATGTTTGAGAGTGGTTCCAACCTCGTTGGATTTCAGATGGAGAAAGTAGAATTTTAGATCTCATTCAAAATCCAGCAGACTTATCAGTTTTTCAAGATTTCAGGATTGGGTTATTGCAATGTTTCCATCGAATTTTGTCATCTATTAGGGTATGGAACTCGTATTTAATCAAGAGCACCAATCCCTCTATGTACCTTGATGACATGATGTTAGTGACATTGGTTATGTTTTTTGTTTTGATCTCTATATCATCATCCTGTATTGGACAGTGCACTAGGTGCAATTTTGATATAATGGATATATTCATGAGCCTACCTTGATCATATGTTGTCTTTTGTGACTTGTCTATATTGTAATGCTTTGTGTTTGGAAACATGAATAAAAATCTTTAAATTTATGTTTTTGTACAAAAAAATTAATATTTAATGTATTTTTTACAAAAACTGAGTCATTGAAACCGAGTCGACCGAGTCATTACCGATTCGGAGTCCGAGTTCGAGTCGACCCTCGGCCTGGTAGCTGACTGATTCCGTTTTTTAAAACTATGGTTTGGACCTAGTTGCCCAAAATTAACAAATTGTCATAAGATGGGTCATTATAAAATTCAATGTCCTGAGAATCCAAGGAATAGGAAGAGAAAAAGAGATCAAGCAAATATTTTCGATGAAGCTCCACCAAAGAAGAACAACACTGAGGAATCGGAAGTCAAGGACTTATACTACTAAGTCCTCTCCTACATATCCTTCTTTGTCTTGTATAGTTTTCCTTTATGTTTTGATTTTTTAGAGTTTGTAGGTCTAACACATCTTGTTAGGAAATTTTTGAATTATTTTGATAGGTTGTAAGTATCCCTCAAAAGGATTGGGTTAAGAGGGAGCCTCCACCATTTTACCAAAGGATAAGTATCTTATTCTTTGTTTCATCTTTTCATATTTGGTTTCCTTTTCACAACAAGACTTGTTAGTATTGTATGTTAATAACCTTTTTCTTTATATTTTCCTTAGTTAGGAAAGCTTGTTGAATGCTCAAGGGTTATGGAGGAGACTTCAAAGGATAGACTTGAAGCATGGAAGAAGTTCTACCCTTTAAGAATTGATGTCCTACGAGGAAAGCTTGTTGAATGCTCAAGGGTTATGGAGGAGACTTCAAAGGATAGACTTGAAGCATGGAAGAAGTTATGCTCTTTAAGTATTGATGTCCTATAAGGTTTGTTAAGGAACAACTCAAGGTATGTCTTAGACTATAAGCTTTGTTATAAAGTTCTCTTCATGTAAAAGGTAAGATCATTCTTCTTTTGAAATTTGTTTTACATTACTGACACCATTACGTCTAGTGTTTTGAATCATAGAGATTCTTGTTAGAGTGATTAATCATTAGATGGAATCTACCATCATATTATCATTTGATCATTCTTGTGTAACCCTAACTTTTAAGGTTCACTACAAAACCCTAGCCTCTTGTTGCTAAGGGTGTGTAAATATTGATTATGAAACCCTAGTCTACATAGGGTTATTAATAAAATCTAGAAATCTTATTCTTTTGATGTTTAGGTTTTGGTATTGTTATGATAGAAACCCTAGTTCTTTAGGGTTTGGTGTGTAAGTTATGTATTGAAACTCTAGATCTTTAGGGTTTGATGATTTAGGGTGTATGAGCAAAACCCTTGCAATATCTATAGTAAGATCCTAGGAATGAAACCCTAGGTGTATATTCGTCTGATCGAAGCCCTAGCCTGGAGAAAGAGTGTTGTCATTCTAACTTCGATGTATTGATGTTTGTATCCTAAGTCTACCTAGTACGTATGAAGATTGATATAAAATGTTGGTATGTGATAATGAAATCCTAGATATATACATGCGAGTATGATGCTCATGTTTTAGTTTATGAAATCTAGGGTTTGTAACAAAACCCTAGTAAAAGATTGATATTCTAGGATATGATGATATTGGTTTCGATATAATGTAGTTTTGATGATAAAATCTGGAATTTGCAACAAACCCTACTAGAAGTCTAACATGTAAAAAAATATTGTTGAAACCTTAGATGTAAAGTACGATTATTATTTGATTGAATAGTTGATATCTAAGGCTTTGTGTCTCGAAGATGAAGTCTAGGGTTTATGACAAAACCCTAGCAAGAAGTCGAAGTCTAGTATGTGTCTCTTATGAACCTAACTAAGTTTAGGTGTTTGATATCGAAAGTCAAAATGCTTCCATCATAGTAACATGATTTTGATATAGTTAACTTCATGTTTTTGTATTTGGTTGTACTTGATATTAAAGTTTTGCAGGTACATAATCTTCAGGATGATGAAGATGTTTGTACGATAGTAATAAGCATGATGAAGGAAGTTATGAAGATCAAGATGACCTTGATGCCATAAGAAGGAATGGAGCCATGAAAATCTCTCTGATGTAGTAGAAGAAGTGATTGATCTACCTAAATTAAGAGAGAGCCTAGACAAAAGAAAGGGTATATCTCCCCAGTTGAGAGGGAGGGCATATTACGATAGTGAATACTTTGAAGTAAGCAAAGGTACTATCGATAAATGTTCATGAAGTTGCAAACAAAAAACTAGTCTGCAGCACTGAGTGTGCTAGAACTCTTCGTACTTCATTTTGAGATCTTCCATGTACCTCTATATATTTGTAGTTATGAATACCTCCCTAGTTAAGAGGGAGTGTTGAAGAATGTAACTAGTTTCAGTCTTCATAATTATATTTGAGTCATGATGTAATGTATTTGTCAAAAGAAAGAAAAAGAAATTTTATTATTAAAAAAATCGACTTATTAAAGCATGGGTTTCAGGCTTGGGTCAATTGTGTTTAGGTCAAAAGGGGGTAATCCAGAAGATCTAACATTTCTAGTTGCAGCAGGTCGTAGCAGTTTTCCTATTCAACTAGTGCGAGCTTCAGGAGCCGCAGATCATGTGCCAAATTCCACAGGACTTACAAAAGGTTGAGCAAGTTGCCCAATTGAGGTAGCAGGCAGTGTGAGGACCAAAGAAGGATTTATGGAGGCAAACAAGAGCAGATCTATGCATTCCTATGAGAGTGCGAGTAGCAAAAGAGAGGCCAAGCAGGGAAAGAGAAGGAGATTTCCCATTTAGTATCTAGTTTATTTGAGTTTCGTGGGATGGCCACAGCAGGTCTCAGGGATCAAGATAGACTTGACAGAGCCTCTAACTTTGACGTATGGAAGGCTAGGATGACTTTCCTATTGGATGAGCATGGACTAAAGGAGTTTGCAGAAAATGTTGTTGTTGAACCGACATATCCTCAACAACAAGAAATTTTCAAGAAAGAAATGGCCAATTCTAAGAGGATGATCTGAGATGGAGTTCGGGATCATATTGTTCCACATATTGCTAAAAAGGCAACAGCAAGAGAAATGTGGGAAGCAATCGTGAAGCTATACCAGGTTCCATCAAAGAATCATAAAATGATTCTGAAGGATAAGTTGAGGACCACAAAGATGATGAAGGTGTGACTCCTTATCTTACCAAAATTCGAGATGTTTGTGATGAGTTTGCAGTTGTGGGTGAGAAACCAGAGGAAAGTGAACTTGTGCGAATAGCATTAAATGGGTTTACCAGAGAGTGGCCAACATTCGTCAGGGAATCACTGGACGAGACAAATTGCCTAATTGGCAACGCCTATGGATTGATTAAACACAAGAGGAGCTAAGGCTCAGTCTTTTCCAGGGTACCACCACCAGCAGTTGCAAAGGGACAAAGGTTGAGAAAGATGAGAAGAACGTAGCACTTGCATCTAAAGGGAAAAAGAAGAAAGGTTCCAGTCAAACACAAGACTCAAATGGAGGAAAGAAGAGGAAGAAGGATCTGTCGAAGGTCAAATGCTTCAGGTGTGGTGAGTTTGGTCACCAGTACTACAGCGCCCATTGTCCCAAGAAGTAGAAGGACAAGAAGGGGGAGCAGCGAACAGCAGCATCGGCAGAGATAGATGAGTTAACCTCCAGGTTGGAGGAAGTTGCATTGATAGCAACTATACCTCCAAAAGGAGGAGCATGATGCTTCAGAGTCGCAGGTTCAAGCAGGTCCAAGGAGGACAACACCAGACAAGTGTTTCCTTTTTTATCATTACCATTTCTACAGGGGCCCACAATTTTTCAGTAGCACAAGGATCAATGTCAATAGGTGCAGTCAAATCTTAAGGGACAGTGCAAAGAGTAGTTGCAGTTAGTTACCAAAGGGGCTTAGAGACAGATGAGCGTAGACAGTTACTCAGTAGACAATGCAGAGACTAGTTGCAGTTGGAGACTCGGAGACAGTTGCAGAGCTAGTACAGGGACACAGTGGATCCATAGATTAGTTCTCAGTTGTAATAGTTACAACAGCAGCAGATCAAAAGCAGCACAGGCAATGATGACAGCAGTGCGGCATCGCACTATGCAATGTCAATAGCAGCACAAATGCAAGGTGTTCAGCTATAGAGTTAGCAAATGAAACAGAGTATGTGTAGTGTTGATGGACAGCGAGAACTAATTCTATCATTATTGTAAGACATCAATAGCGTAAGGTGGTCCAGCAACAGAGTTTAGGATATTCATCAGGTTGATGGGTACAATAGTGGAGTGGAGAAGACATAACACCTTCCTCGCTAAGAGGGAGTGTTAGTTTTTGTAGCATCAAACAAGTTTTCTAGTCTTGACTTGTGTCAGAGAGGCTAAAGAACACAAGATCTCCAAAACCCAAAAAAGGTTTCAGGAGAAAACACGTAAAGACAACTCAATTAAGTTAATTGATCAATAATTTAAAAAAAAAAAATACCTATGTCTAACTTAGGAATATTGATTAATTAACAGCAATCAATTGAGAAAGATCGAGAAAGCTCTAGAGACTCACACGAATCGAGTCTAAGATGATCTCAGCCATTGATAATGATTTAATCGTGGTGGTTGGTTAATGCAGCGAGAGATTATAAGAGCAGACCGATGGGGATGGAGATAGACACATCAAAGACACATCGAACAAGAGGGAGAGCGAGTTCCTTGGCAGATCGAGCTATCCGTTGCAAAGATTCAGCAGGAAGAAGAGTTTGAGCCAGAGAAGGAAGCTTCAATGAATGAGGGAGGAACAGTAGTAGAGTTTCGGAGGATCTTTCCAGTTCTTGGGGACCAACAGAAGGGAGGTCGAAATATTCTGCAAAGATAGTCGTCCAGGTGGTGCGAGTTAGCCAGATCAATAAAGAAAATTACCAAGAAGAGTTCAAATCAGTTGCCCGAGGCCAGAGAGTCATTCTGAAAGGTGGCAGGACAAGGTTAGACGACCCAGTTTGTGGGTTATTCAGGGGTCGTACAAATTGTGCAAGCCAACAGTGCGAGCAGGCTAGAAGGTGGCAGAGTTGTTTGGCGGAGGGAGAAATTTTCTCCAAATTATTTTGGAGGGTTTTTTGTTGGAGGATTGCCAGTGAGGCATCTAGATTTTTGTAATCCGATTTTTTACCCCTGCATAATAATAAAATAAACCCTCATTTGTTGCATCGCTTTTCGCTTCGGGCTTTTTTCGGGGACTATTGTCCAAAAATATTGGTGTCATTTTTATTGTGTGTGTGCATCTATTTTCTCAGTTCCAACATTTTATTTAGCTTCCGCAGAATTTATTTGTGAAGAATTACAGTTTGAATTATTCGATATTAATCAAAACATTAATAAACTACTAACCAGTTAGAAGAGTGAATTCCAGTTACTGCAATTCAAGGAATTTTCACAGTGATGTGCCTAGAGGCACCATTGTCCACAATCCAAATTTCATCGTGACTTTCAATGGAACCTGTACGAGCAGAATAAAATGAGTGCCCAAATTCGGAATCATGTCTACTATGCCTCCTCTTTCAAGATGGCTCATTTAGATCAGCAACAGAAGCATTATGTCTTTCTCTTCTTTTACGATCATTATTTCTTTCATAGTAGTCGTCTCTTTGTCTCTTTTGAGGACACTAAGTTTGGTATTGACCATAAGCTTGACAACAAAAGCAATGAACGTTTGATAGATCTCTTTTGTCTCTTCTATCTCTTCTATCTTGAGAGGGAGGAGGAGGTCTTCTTTGTGAAGTAAAATCCTTCTTTGGAGCAGATCTAGGGCCTTGTCTTTTTCCAACATTTCTTTGAAACTTTCCAAAATTTAATTTATTCTTATTTCCCTAAGCATGAGCTGCAAAAGCTTTTATACTTGGATCTTCAATGTCTCCTCTACAATGTCTCCTCTAGAAAAAAGTCTTAACTCTTCTTGATTACATGTTGCCCATAACTTGTCAAAACTTGGAGCATTTTCCCTTGCACTAATTCCTGATGCAAACGAATCCCAAGATCTAGGAAGACAACCCAAGGCGACAGCTACCAATTCTTTGACGGAGATTTCTTCATCGATGGCTTCGAGTTGATCTCTTATTTGAGATATCTTGACAAAATATGATGCCACTGTATCATTCTTTGTCATCCTGATATAACGAAGTTGCCCTTTTAGATTGATGGATTGATTCACATTATTAATGACATGCAATCTAATAATAGCATCGTACATAGCCTTAGCAGTCTTATGTTCAGCAACATAGGGAATCAAATGATCCCTAACATAATCCAATATAATGCTTCTTGCCAAAATATCATCTTCATGATACTTATATTTTCCTGTTTGATCAGATGGTTCAGTAACTTTACGTGTGACAATTCCCAAGACTGTGTTCCTTCCAAGAATTATTTCAATCCTTGCCTTCCATGCACTGTAGTTAGTAGCTCCTTCAAGCTTTCTTTCAGTCTTCATGAGGGAATTCATGATCAAGATTATTGGTCACAATAGTGGACAGAACCCTAAAACTCCTTAAAATATCTTTTAGATGCTCTTGATGATGATCTCTCTACTCTTTTCCTTCACCAAAGCTCTTATACCATGTTGAAATTCTAGTGTAGCTAGGACTAGAATAGTTTTTCACAGTTGATAACTACTTCTAATAATGCAATTAGTTCTTTCTTTCTTCTTCAATCATCAAGTAGCCATACATGAAAAACTTCAACTATTCAATTCTTCAATAAGAGCAGTAAATAGATATCACAGTAGACAATGAATAGTAAACAAGAGACACCAAGAATTAGGCTCGCAGCTAGGGCAAAACCCACAAAGGGAAAACCCAACCAAAAGTCTTTCCTTATGAGAGAAATTTTTTCCATCAAAATTACATCAAGAATATTCCAACAAATCCAAATCTGATCTCAATAAAATACCAGCCAAAGTTGGTCAACAGAGAGAGATAAGTCAGCTCCAATTCAATTGTAATAATCTGCACAATAAGGCCGAAATTCAGCCTTGAGGTTACTGTCATAAGAGGCTGAAATTTAGTCATGAATTCTCCACAGAAAAGTCGACGCACTGGTCAAATAAACTTAGTCAAACCCACAGTCGAGTGACTCGATCAACTCAAGCCAACATCATAACATAGAAGCTAAAATATCAATCTCAAGAATCAACAAACTTCTGAGGTATGCAGCCTTCCAAGGAGATTTGATCTGAAGTAGAATAGATGTCAATATGCCCAAGACAAAATACAATCAACCCAGTCACCAAGAGAAAGTCAACGCATAAGAAAGAGAGGTCTTATTTTCCTTTGCACGTGTGGAGATGCTCTCTAAAGATTGTAGAATGAATGCGATATTCCCACTTAGCTCTATTGCTAAGTGAAATATCAATTTTGGCAAATTTTGTCTTAATTCATGTTTGCACTTAGGAAATGTGTGTTTAGAGGCCCCACATGTATTTATGACTTTCAGCAAGCCCGAACATTAGAGTTGGAGGGAAATATTGCATCCTTAGTGGAGTGTGGGGGCCACCCATGGAGAATTACAGCCCACATGAGGAAGTACGCTCTCATTGGAACGAAGTTGGTGGGGGCAAGTCGAGCTGAGCCCACATGGGAATTTTGGAGGCTCTTTGACAAAAAGAACAAGAAGCACTTATTTGGCTCATTCTTGATCATTTTATAATTTGTCTTTGACAAGCACGCTTGAGCTGAAGCCAAGTCTGCAAGTGTTGTTTAGCACACGATTGTTTCCGAGCAGAAATCTCAACCCTTGCCTCGGTGGACTTCAAGTGCCAGCCCAAGGAGGGAGTCTCATCCATTTTCAGTTGATCTCGAAGTAGCATTTCGTAGTTTGGTGCCAACATCACCAAGAGTTGCGTAGGCATTGCACAGTAGAGGTTGGAGCCACACATGGGGGTTCCGGAGAAAAGCTCATTTGGGGCTTAAACTTGTGGGGACGGACGAAAGGGAGTTTCTTGGGTGATTGGAGGTAATTGTGGGGAATTTTCCAACAATTTGGTGGAGCAACAAACATGGTATCTATTGCAAGTTACATTTTCTGCTTGTGGAGGAGGGTCAAGCATTTGGGGTCAATTTTGGAGCGAGGAGGCTAGAGCAAACCCTTTCTGGGTTTTTGACAAGCACCTCAGTATTAATTTGGCAGAATTTTTTGGGTAGATTTGAGGGGTCCAACAGGGATCCCAACTCAGCCAGCAGCTAGAGGAGCTAGGGGGAAATTGGGCCGAAATTCCGAGGTCAACATTTGGCCAATTCCTTCGTGGGTTTTGTGGGTTATTGGTAGAGAGCCCGAGGTTAATTTCTCGAAATTTTCTGAGCAATGGAAGTGGCCCTAGCAACTATTCTTTGCAGTTAGCAGTGCAGTTTTCACCAGGACAGCGCAAAGATTGTTGGGGACACCCACATTGCAAGTTAAAGGAGTTGATTTCATCACTTGGATATTGTTAGCTTTCCTTGAGCAAGCCCGGCCGCATGCTTTACAATTTTACTTTGTTACTAGCAATTATATCAATAAAATAACTCAGATCATCACAATTCATGGAGATTTGTGGTTGTTAAATGTGTTGTAAATTTTTGTATGTGTTTTGCTAAGTTTGCTTTGTTTAGCATTGTATATTTCCATCAGGAATATTAAAAACGAACTTGATGAAATTCAATGTGCTTGATGCTCCAAATGAGTGTCATCGATGCCATATATATATGTGTGTGTGTTATATGTGGACTAATTAGCCCTAATGGGACCGACTTGAGGATCTCATTAGGCCGACTTGCAGGATGACAAAAATATTTTTTCCTTCAAATTTTCCAATGAAAATTGCCAACCATAGCTACATAAATTTTCAACACTCAAGTCAAGCACTCATCCTCCTAAGGTATGCCACATGGTCCCAATTCTCCAAATGTCAAGCACCCTTCGTCCTAGAGCCTAGCACTCATCCTCCAAGGTAGGTCCACCTCCCATGCAAGCAACCATCTTCCCAGCATACACAACATGTTGAAGACACCAATGCCACATAAGATAACCACCTCCTCCACAAGTGCACCACTTCTAGCATCAAGTCCAATCTCAAGCCAACACCTATTGAAACCTCTCCAAATATCAACAACACAAATCACATGACACAGGGACATGAAACATGGACAACACATGGATATCAGTATTAATATGAAACATGTCAACCCCGAACACAAGACACAAGGGACAAGTTATATATAATTGCGAATTACAAATACAAAAGTGAAATATAGACAAAAAAATCCAAATGTTTTAAGAAATAGAACATTTACAAAATATTGATATAACTAGTCACTACATCAATGATGATCAAATACAAAAGAAATTAAAATATTTAATGCCCATAAGTTATAAAATAGAAGTTCAAAAGTTCGAACCATGAAGTATAGTTATCTCGTTAAGTCATTTGATGTCATCAAAAACAAATTGTATTACACAAATACAAAGTCACTAATACTATATGTGGAATGCCAATGGAAAATAGAAATATGGTAGATACTAAAACCATAGATAGAATAATCCCATAGCTCGTCATTGTCAATAACCTTCCCCCATGTTAGATTCATCAAAATCGCCACAGCTGTCATTACTCTCTCCTCCATCCTCGTCCTCCTCTTCCTCTACATTTGATCCAAGATCTACATCTACTAGCGTGGAGGATGATCCCTTGAGGATCACCATCATCAAAAGAAATTAGCTCTAGAACTAGTTAATTGAGATCCAAGTTGGCTAATGCCATCTCAACACTGTTGTCCAAGCCCATGTCATCAATACACATATTTTCGCACCATGGTGTCCAACTTGTTAGTTTATGCTCTAGGATATCTTATGGAGACAACTTGGTTGTTGGACTAGTTACAATATATATTGTTCCATGATGGGTAAAATATGGTTAACAACTATATTACTAATAACTCCCTCCTTTCGAAGCAAACAAACCAGAGCTCTATCGATGGTGCACACGGTTGCCTTGGCATTTTCTACTCAACTTGAGGGTTAATGGTGAGTGGGCATAAAATAGAGTATTGGTTAGTTGCTTTAGATATCCCATCAAAAGGAAGCTTCCTATTGCTTGGACTTATATTAGACCAAAGATCATAATGTAGTTTCTTGGCATACCTTTTGGAGTGGACCTTTCACCTATTGCAGTGTGGGAGTGGTGTTTTAGGTGGCTTCAAACCAAGCTTCATATCTGGCAACATAAGAACCTCCCTTTTACCCATAAAATGGCATTGGTTGGGAAAATTTTCAATAGTTCAAACAAATCCTATGTTCCTATTTATGGCCTAAGTATGGTGGAGAAACAAGTCTCCCCTTTGTCACTTGAGACATTTTTATGATGCCAAAGAATGTAGTCAAGCTTGGTTTGAATGATGTGGCTACTCATGAAAGTATTCTTATTGCAAAATGAATGGTTCGATGTTTGGACAGGACTGCCCCTTGCTGGGTACAATTACTCCATTGGTTATCTTTAGCACAGCATGTTGGAAAGATCCATTGGGTCTTTGACTTATGCAACATTCTTTCTTCCCCCAACTTAGTCCAAGTCCCCAACGCATTTATTCTCAAGAGCGCTTCGGCTACATGGAGGACAATGGCCTATTTGGTTCGATGGGTCACGTAGAGTAGTAAAGCATGATAAGATTTGGCTAGGCACCCTATTTACAGATGGAAGACACAAGGGAGTTGAATTGCAAAGACACCTCACTTCCAAGCCTATCATTTGAGTGGAAAGGGCATCTTCTTTACACAAGCTTGTGGGATTCAACTGAGAATTCATTGAAAATATGCAATCTTTGATTCACAAGTTTGCTTTGCTCTCTTTGAATCATTCATTGATCACAAACTTGATTGGGCTTATTCCTCAAGAGGACATGTATAAGATGAATATTGTAATGTGAATGCCCTTTTGGCATGACTAGCTAGGACTAGAGCTTTATTTTCTCTTCAACAATATGCTAGGAGGCTTTACTCCAGTTTGCAGCAATGATATACTATATCCCTAGTGCTCAATGCTTGTCTATTGTCTACTAATTCAAAGTATCATTGCATTCATTAGCTTCACAATGTTGGACTATTCATTTTTCTTATAAGCTAAGAGTGTTTGCTCAGTTGGTTATATATTAAGAGCTTCCCTCCAAGGCCAACTTGGCCAAGAGTGTCCTTTTCGATGGTCTTTGCCTAATTTGTCAGTGCCTCAAGGCAATAAGGCATTTGTTCTGGGGCTAACAATTTGCAAGGAAAGCATGGCAATATGCCCAAGACCAATACAAATTTCTTCTTTAAGTGAGGGCCCATTAAAGGGTGAACTTCTTAGGTGATTGCAGTTATTTGGTGCATACATTCTTTATCAATGTTTTAAATTATCAAAAGATCTTGGCTCCTTTATGCTATAGAAGATTAAATGTAACTATGTTTTCAACCATGAGGTCGATTCTTTGTTTATTGTTTGTTCCATGTGGAGGGATGAAGTATAGATGCAATTCTCAACCAAAGGACCTAGTTCATAAAGGATGCAAAATCCTAAGGTTTTTCCTGATGAAATGCACATCCCAGGGAAACCTACTGGCCATTTCGCCTCATTCCAACAATGGTAAGTAGGGGCAACTGAACTCAGTAGGGACATCAAGTAAGGCCTACAATATTCACAAAGGTAATTAATCTAAGGACTTGACCTCAAGACCTCCTACTTGTAATTTAAAGCACTCAACCACTCGAACTAACCAACCAAGCTAAAGGATCCCTAGATGCAATAGTTATTCTGATTTATTTGTACTCTAGTAACTTTGAGGAGGAACATGTAGGTCCCATTGTACAAACCCCTTTTCCTTTCTACTTTGTTGATGTAAATATTATTTTGTAGATATAAGACATATTTCTCAAAATAAAGGCACTACCATAAGTCCTAAAACAAATTCTAAAATAGAAAAGCACATTGCATTCTAGGCCCCTATGTGATATTCATATATCAAACAGTGTAGCTTCACATGGGTAATGGTAAAATTCCAATTAACAATAAGGGATGAGTCTAGTATAGTGTCACATTTTCATCACCATTATGGCCATGGAGAACTCCAAGGCACCAATGCTAGTCATCCTGTATGTATAAAATCATAATGAACTATGGAAAGTCACTTGCGAGCTAATAATAATTATCAAGCAATGAGGATACAAACGGCACTAACCATAACAATGAAGTCTCTTCTAAAGGGTGTGTGATGGTCAAAACTCTTTCCCTAATGGTGTGGGTTAAGAAGTCCCAAAATTGGCCTTAAGGCTCGCATACCATCACTGCTCAACTAACCATCACTGCTCAACTAGGTTTCACATGTCATCATACTTTATAACAAGTTGTCTCTTCATCATGTTCTTCAAGTTTCAAAGCCAATTCTTAACAAAGGTGGTACGTTAAGATGGGTCAAACTTTGAGCACCTATAACCATTTGAGAATACCACAAATAGAGAAAGAGAAGGAGATCGAATGAGTAGACTTGACCTTAGAGAAAAATAATAAAGGATCAACAATCTAAATGATGTTGCCCAACAAATCTTTATAATCCAATATTCTATGATAAACTATCGTATTTAGTATTTACCCACAAGAGTTATTTCCCTAACCTAATATATGTGGAAATTTTTGAATCTTTACACTTTATGCAGAAAGTATTTACTGTTAATCTGATTATGCTCCTCCTACTTATACAAGTTATTAACTGAATAAAGTCAAGTTAAAATCGAAGCAAAACACATAACAGGTCTCCAACAATGCAGATCTAGAACAAGTTCATGCACACATAGACAAAGTGACACAGTTATTTCTGGACAAATAGTCCCCGGAAAAACCCAATGCGGGAAAATTGGTCTCTGGCTGCTGGAGGATTTTATTATTAAGAATTTTTCTAAATACAACAAGCCTAGGTTCCAAATCTGGAAAACTTGACAAAGAAATAATAGATCTACATCTCATTGGTTGTTCTAGGGCCAAAATAATGACTGATCCACACCCTCAAACAGGATTTACAGAACTCAGCCAAAATTAGGGCCTAGAAACCCCGGCGATGCCCCTGAAGCCTCTGCGTCAGCCTCTGAAGCCACTCTTACCCTCAGCGCTGCTCCGGAAAGGTCTGCGTTACCCCAAACTGGGTAACACAGGCCTTACGCTGCCCCTTAGGGTCTCTAGTTGCTGGAGGATTTATTATTAAGAATTTTTCTGAATACAACTAGCCTAGGTTCCAGATCTGGAAAACTTGACAGAGAAATAATAGATCTATAGCTCATTGGTTGTTCTAGGGCCAAAATAATGACTGATCCACACCCTCAAACGGAATTTACAGAACTCAGCCAAAATTAGGGCCTAGAAACCCCAGCGCTGCCCCTGAAGCCTCTACATCAGCCTCTGAAGCCCCTCTTACCCTCAACGCTGCTCCGGAAAGGTCTGCGTTACCCCAAACTGGGTGACATAGGCCTTACGTTGCCCCTTAGGGTCTCTACGTAACCCTTGAGGGTTTCCTGTAGCAATTATGCTGTCCTTGAGGGACTACGCAGCACCTGCATAGCACAAGTTGCAGCCCTCCTATTGTTGTTCTCCTGTTTCTCTATGCTGCCTCTCTGAGCTGATCTCTGTCTCTTGCTGATTCTAGACCCTGAATCAGCTGAAACACTTCTGAGAATTCTTAGCAAACCCACCCTAGAATCTCAGCTTAGCTTCAGTGCTCCGCCTCTATGTGTCTTTAGAAATGACCCCAAGTCTTTCCTTTATACTTTTCTCATTGGGAAACCAACGACCAAGATTAAATCTTTAATCAATGGCTAAGATTAAAAGAAAACTTGATCTGTGTGACTTAAGACAATTTCATCACATGTTTAATTAAATTCACTTTAATTTTTTAAGTTCCCTAAGTTTTAAATTATGAAATACCTTAAAATAATTAATTAATTTAATATCTCCTAAACCAGATGAAATTTCCCAAATCCATTTATGGGTCTTGTAGATCAAGTGTACTCTAGTCCCTCCTCAAAATTTGGGAGCTAGAGCACAACTGATGCTACCCCAAATACACAAAATCTCAACAATATATGCTTATGTTCTAACCTTGCCAGCAGTCTTACAACAACAAAATATTTAGGTTTACAAATTTTGGATGCTCAATTTTTATATTAAGTTGCATTTTTTAGGAGGATGCTACAATTATTTTGTCAAAATCTTTTAAATTTCTCTACATTTTATAAATGTGAACTTAGTAATGATAATGTTTATTTTTGTATGAATATCATATTTGCTTTGTCCACAATATCTATTTTGTATTTTTGGTGCCACAGTTCCCCCATACCTATGTTAACATGCACACATACATTCCTAACTGGAAGCAACCAACGACAACGCACAATATTGTTTTAAGAAATAATTTCTACAATGAAAACCTCACAAAGGAACTATCCACGTGGTTTCTCTTATAATCACATCAGGGACATCAAGACCAGTAACTTTAACAAGCTACTTAGCACAAATGCATGAGAAGTAAGATTAATCAAATGTTTACAGAAAAGCTTCATTGAAACATGAAAGGAATCTTATAACCCTTATTCATAGGTTTTTTTATTGTCTTTCCAATCATGGAGTTTGGGTTGCCTATTCATGGTTTTTTGCATAATGATGATGATGATTGTTGTCCATTGACACCAACTTTGGTCTATCAGAGCTTAACAAAAACGAAAAGGGATTAATTAGTTTGTTTTAATATTTTGTTTCCTTGACTGAAAGTTCGAAGAGAAGCTTTCCTAAATCTCCATAGTTTTGACAAGGTGACAAGTTATGAAGATCAGTAGTGTTACAAATATTTTGAAGCTGAAAGCTAATATGGGCATATACACAACATTCCTCCACCCTTTTAGAATTATAAAGCTGACTATTAAAAATAAATAAAAAATAAAAAAAATCAACCCACAGCATTTTAGGATTTGGCTAGCACCTAGTCTCATTATGGAGTGCCTAAGAGTTCAACTTTATTTTAACAATGTTGTATTTAATCTTTAAGTTGGCTATAACAGACGGATGTTTTTGATCTTCTAGATTGGGGCTACTCATTAATGACCTCTTTATAGTACCTTAATTTTCTTTTATTCTCTATTTTTTTATTACACCACAATTTCTCTTTAAATTTAGATGAACAGTGACCTCTTCTATTCTCCAATGGTTTAGCGAAGAATTAGCGTCTTTATGCCATCCTCTCTTGAGCCGCAAGTGACTTTGACTAGAGTTAGAAGCAATCCCAGGAAGCCTCTTGCCTTTCATGTTGCTTACCTTGTGCATGTACATTACGTTCCTAATCATAGCCATACTCTCAATGAGTCAGTGAAGAGTTTCTAACACAAGGATTGAATAAGGTGTATTGCTTTTAATTTTCAGATTATAAGTTATAAAACACAACTGGATTTGCTCAATTTTCCTCTAAGATTATCTACAGATGCTGCAGCCCAAACCTCACATCCATAAAAGGTAACTGGAGTAACAAGTGTCTCAAACAGTAACAGATTACTTCCTCTTTGTTAAGAGGATAGTGCTCTTAATATGTCTGTTATACAGGTAATTTCCTTCTCCATCTATGCAAGATTGTATGGTCGATGCCCATCATATGCTTTGTTGCCAATCCTCTTATGCTTCTTATTCATCCCAAAAACAGAGGAAGAACAAATTAGCAGGAGTCCAGTGAAATGGAGGTAATGTTATCAGTTATCCAAATGGTATGTGCAATGTCTTCTAGCCTAGTATACAAACTGACTTCACACAATGTATGTTGAGAATCCATAGGAATATAGCATTCATGGAAACATACACATCTCCCGATGTCAGAAATAACATCAACCAACCCTTGTTGATAACTTGATTGCCAGTCCTGCACAGACTTACGAATGTGTGGAAGTACACAGGATCTAGGGAATGCTTGATGTGAAACAAACGGGATCAATCAATCAAGTTGCAAACATCCTGAGGATCTCCCATAACAGACTTTTCTACCCCACCCGAGAGTCTTTCAGATAGTGAATATAAGCAGAAAATACACCCCAAAACATCTTCCCAACATAGTCATTCAGAGTGATCAACTAAAGGCGGGTGTGAACTTTATCTCCATACTTTCTCCATTGAAGGCAACTCTAGTCCCATGTTTTGAATGCCCAATGGACCTCCTCTGATCTTGAGAACAAGTGGATACTTAGACCACATAATTTTTAGTCTCTGCACCTCAGCTACAAACTACTTGCTTTTGTATGGCTGGCTATCTATCCGGAGCTTCCATCTAAAGATTGTTTGGCTAAGAGCTGCTGACAGATGATCTTTCTCTAGTTTGTGGTTGACTAGACACGGTGAAGCCTTGGGACTGCAAGTTTGCCAAGAGTGGTTGGAAATATGTTCAGAATCCACATCGAGCCTTGTTGCAGGGGCAATTCCAGTTGTTAGCAGCTCTATTTTGAGACCCGCGCTATATAGTACTACCTGATTTCTATCGCATTTGGGAGAGTCTTAGAATTATTCACTATTAGAAGGCTCAGATGCAAGTAGATTTTTATGATAAGATCAGTTAATTTCGATCTTTTTGTCCTATGCCGTCGTCTGCCGAAGGTTTTCTCCAATGTTCCATCGAGTTTCCGGGACGGGGAAACGCGGGAGGGGGGATACGCACAAGGGGGACGTATATAAGCAACCCCAAAATTTAGGGAAATTTCAGGGAAACGGGGGGACGTCAAAGCCGTACAAATTTTAAAAATTTAATATATAAAAAATAAAAAATAAAATCCTAACAATATGTTAATAACTAAATTAGTAGATAGTAAATCTTATTAGTTATGAAATGCACATCTAAATATGATCATCAGTTCGTATTACACTGTTGTGAAGTAAAATTATCATTTGACATTTCTGCAATCATCAATGTAAATCTAAAAATAAATTACTAAATTGAATCTATCATTTGACATTATGCAATGTTCCATCTAAATTCATCATTTGGCAATGAGCATTATTATTATGCAAGGTACATCTAAATTAAATTCATCATTTGACAATTGAAACTACGCAATGCACATAAAAAATTAAATTCATCATATGACAATGACATTGGAAGTCTAAAACAACCATACAAAACTGAACTAAAAATAAACATAGAAAGCAGTGAAATACAAAAATTGTTTTTTTAATTGTTATTAGCGAAAAAATTCAGGGGACGCGTCCCTCCTGCGTCCCCTCTTCCCCCCACAAGAGAGACGCATTTCGTCACTAGAAAAACACTCCCCTAGAGTTTCCCCAAGTTTTCCAAAAAAGGGGACGTGGGGAAAGTTTCCCCAGGAGTTTCCCCATCTCGGGAGCGTGGGGAAGCGGGGAAGCGTGTCCCCCACCCTGGGGGACGCGTCCCCGTGGAACACTTGTTTTCTCTTGATCAAGGATGAGCAAGAACTAGATGCCTCGGCGTATTCGATTCATATTTCTCCGTCTCTATAGCACCGTGTGGGGAAAAGAAAATATCACTATCCTTGTATATACCATCTCTAATATTTTTATCAAAATGTTCTAAGATGTTAGGATGGACCTCCCGAGTTGGGAGCGTACAAAGTCACATGTACAAAGCTGGTGTTTACCAAGAAAGCCCAAGGGCTTTTTGGAGGAGTTTTGAGGAGTTTTATGAGGACCCTGGCATTCGCTTGATACATTCCATCATCCGCGCAGTCTGCCTTTCGTTCCGGTGCATTCCAACAACCCTCGAAAAACTGAGTTATTTTTGGGCTTAATTAATTATGCTCAAGGTGGCATTCCTGGAGGAATACGTGATAGAACACCTTAGTGTAATAGCTCGTTGGAACATGAATGAGAATACCTACATGATGGGATGGTTGGACACGAGTTACAGCGACCTGAGGAGACATGGTGGCCGATTTACTCTTTCCCGCATTAAAAAGAATATTTTAATTGGGAAATAAGAGGGAAAAGTGCTCCATGATTAAAATAATAATAAAATATGTCTTTTAATATATGTCTTCATTCGTACCTTACAAATTGATGATCAATGCCTAATTTGACGTACATGACATTACATTCATTTTCTACCCCATTAACAGATAACGTACCACCATACCCAAATTATAATTGTTATTTAAAAGAATTAAAAAGGAGACTTCGGATTTATTCTAGCTTTGTGTTAAATTGTTCATTCTGCTTACATGTATATTAACCATACGAAGTTTGAACTTTGTTACTTCTAAGTTCTAGCATATGCCCATTTTGGATGATGCGAGTCTCATAGAAAGCACACTATGTCTATGATTGTATAATTAAATAAAAGGGGCACATTTATGATTCATTGATTTTCATTTATGTTATATGATCTTCATTTTCAACCTTGAATATTGGAGTGATTAAGTATTTTGATTTATGATATACTCATATGTTAATGGTTTGTTTTAATTTGGTATGTACATTTAATCTTTATACTTTATTTAAAATATATTTTTAATTTTAATATATCATATTATTGCTGCTCCCAACTTGACGTTTCTTGTAAATTTGGGCAAAGCTTCTAGCCATATCAGATATTGTTCCCACGTAGCAAAAGCACCCAATGTATCGAAGGTGTCCAACATAGGTTTTAGGAGTTTTTTGGAAGGTCCTCAAACAATATCAATATAGTTATATAATAAATAGAAAGTGTAGCAGAAATCAAGGCCTTTTTTGAACCTGTATCAATAGCAGAAGTATAATTTGAACATGTAAAGGGACCTGGCCTTGCAACCAGTTTGATGTTAGTATAGAAGCCTGCAGGTTTCATTAAAAAATAATAATAATAATAATCAAGATGTAGCATATGCAGCAACAAATAAAATTGATACATGAGTTTATCTCTAATCCAAATTAAAAATGATGGATGCATTATTATTAATGGACCTTCAAGACATCACTAATATGATCTCAAATCTCATCAAAAAGTTTAAACATATATGCAGAGATTATAAAATGGGAAGCATAGAAAGTAAATGGTTAACATGGCTTAACATTGAGAAAGGAATATGTGGATCAAAAATCTATAGCCGGAGATATAAAGTAATAAAGATGTTTTTGCAAGGCACCAATCATCATTAAGAAAAGACGTCTGAGAAAAGACGTCTGAGATGTCTACTAGAAAAATGCACACCGTCCTTGAAAATTAAAAGGAAGATCAGTAAAGCAGGAATACTGGCACCAGAACAGTGTCAAAGGTAATGCATTACTGCTGTTTTGGTTTACATTAGTATTAGGATTCTTCCCTGGGAAAAACAGACACAGTATCTCAAATTTCAAAACATCCTTCACAAAGTTAAGGTTCTTCCTCTGAGTGTTAGGTCATTTCCAAATCTGCATTCAATGATAATTCGGAATTCCTGACAATGAATAAACCAATAGCTGTGATATATAAGTCTAGAGCAAGGCACTGATACAAGAAAGGAGAATTCATAACCATTCAATCATTGCTTTACATGTATCTAGCATATGCCCAATATAATTGACTTGGAACAAATCAGAATGAGAGGCTATTTTACCTGGCAACAGAGAAGAAAATGTGAAACATTTCAAGAATCAGGTCCTCACATTCAAGATCCAGCATCATAACACAAGACCTAATTTTTGCAACAGTTTCTAAAATCGTTACCCTCCTTCCAAACGAGGGACTATTTATATTATCTAAACCATGAAAAGTTGTAACAATCACATGAAAGATATCCTGCACAACGAAAGCACTGTGATTAAGGAAAATTTTCAAAGTTGCCAATATTAAAAACACTGAAAGGAATCAGAAAAGACTTAAGCATAGAAACTATGATTATATGGATGAATAAATGAGTTGCTCCCTATGTTGAATGGACTTTGGCATTCCCTAAGAAAATAGATTTGCAGGATAGTTTGATCACCCTCAACACATCATCATTGTAAGGAGCCTCCGGTGCTGTGATTCTGGTGATTTCACTAATGCAGGAGGCTACCAGAAGTGCCACATCTCTATCCCGGTGTCTCAAAAGCTCTGGTGTGATTAATGCATTCATTGATGGTCGCATTGCTTTCAACATCATCTGTGAAGGAGACTGATCCACCTCAGACAAAGTTATTGCCAATTGCTGAAGTTGAGAGTCCATGTCAAAATATCCAGAGAAAAAACAGACGTTGATTAAAACTTAACATATCATGAAAGGACAAAGATGAAAATTCAACAAATAATTAAACTCTAATAGCCAAAATACAAATAGCATATGCAATTCCATATCCAAAAAAAATATGTAGCAGTTGGTCTATAACAAAACAATTGTTAGCACTACCCCAAGCATAAATGGAAATTAAAAGGCAACAGATGGAAGACAGAAAAGAATTTTTTGACGATTGATAAACTTGTAAAGAAGCCAAATACTAGCAGGCAGAAACCAAAAAGAAAGTGTCAATTATCTAAACAGTTAGTTCTCACTAAATAAATGTAGTGTAATTGAATTCCCTGAACATCAGTAAGAGATATGAATAATGTAATAAAGCTAATCCAGAAGAACTATGTAAAAATGCTTAAGCTGAGTTCTAAGGTACATTCAATATGTTGAGATCATAAATAGATAGGCTATCCACCGTTAACTTTCGAACAATCCCTAATACAGCCAAGTGAAAATCCAGCAGAAATGTATCAGCAGTGAGCACTTTAACGATGAACACCAGTGACCAGAGAGATCACTGTAATACCCAAGCAAATGGACCAGAAAAGCACACTATCGAAAGATTCCCTTGAGCTTTATCAAATGAATAACTTATATGAATGATCTACAAATGAGGAGTGTGTTACATATGTAGACCTCCTTTAGGATTGGTGCACTAGCCCCAACAAGATGACTAGGTTGGCCCTAACCAAAATAGCCAATTTATAAATACAAATGTGGGTTAAAATGTGCAGATGTAGCCTTCATAAATCCCCCAATACATCAAATATAAGGTTGGCATGTGAACTCAAGTGAAGATTGACCACATAATCTCAAAATCCCCCTTAAATTTAACAAGGAGCTAGAGAGAAGGAATCACATACACAAATGAAATCCACTGAACATCACAATAGATCAACACAAAACCCCCACTTAACACTGATATGGGGGTCACCAAAAACCATACAACTCCAAAGAAAAATTTCACGATCTCCATTAGATTGATTGTGCTCAAAAGAGTCTTCAGTAGAGAAAACCAATGTTTCTATGGAAGAGTAGAACAGTCATCTGAACTAAGAGCTCAAGATGGAGGTGACTCAAAACAATGTGATGAAAGACCTGCAAGGAAATCAACAACATCTATGAGGGGCAACAACCCACTTAAGTAGAGATGAAAACAATGTAATAGAGGGATCATCTTCACCATCATCATCAAAAAATGTGCCTCCACATGAAGAGTATCATCTCTGAGTTGGGCATCAATAGAAATAGAAGCATCCCTAACCTACACATCTGGAGAGGCATTACAAGGGTTGAAGTGACATTGTCTAATAAGAGAAGTGTTGATTTTAGACAACCATGGTATGTTCTATGCTTAGTGCAGTTTACTTCAATCTTTATTTATTAGCCCAATTCAGATTTGCAATCACATAACCATTGAAAGTAAATGTTGATAGAACATAAAATTAAATCGACAGAAGACAAGCCAATACAAGATACAAGAATTTGTAATTCTTCTTATTCAGCAAAGATAGAGAGAAATGTATTTTACAGCAGTCAACAGTATGCCCTAGCCAACAAAGACTTTGCTGGTCAAACCAGCCCTTTCAACCTCCAACCAGATTCAGCCAAACATGGTCAAACTCGGCCTTCCTTCAAAGTCAAACTCACCCCAAAAACCAGTCCACAAAACTGTCAAAGCAACAGTCAAAATCTGTGGTCAAACCAGTCAACATTGCGTCAACTCTACAGTCAACGTTGCAATAAATGTTGCAGTCAAACTGTCAAAGGTCAATGTTTGACCTCGGTTTTTGTGCTCTCAAATGTGGCCTTCCAAGATCGTACTTCCTACCTCAAAAATGCAGTCAAACAGCAAGGTTTGACCCACGGTCAACGTTGGTCAACGCTCCAAAAAAATCCCTAAAACAGTCTGCAACTTTCAGCTACTTGTTTCACACGTGTGGAGGAGAGAGAAGCCTCTTAGGTTGTATGAACCAATCAGATGAGAGAGAGATATTTGAGCCGAGTTGACGATGAAATGAGCATCATGTCTCTCCAATTTATATCCATGACTGGGGTGAGTGACACATCTTCTGGGGCTTGTGATCCTACATTACAATTATGGTCGACCTTGACAATTTGCACATGTGTGGAAAATAAATTCAAAATATAAGTTTTGCTCATCCAAACAAGATGATCTTTAGATCAATCTTGCACCTCTCCAAAAGAGGAATCCAACAAAAATGTCATCGCTGTCATATGAGCAATGCAACATGGAGTTTGGACCTAGTTGCCCAAAATTAACACTCCCTCTCAACTAGGGAGAACTCCATCTATCCACCTGTGCAATCCTGTCATCCAATACCATCATGTACTATCATATATCATCATGCAATCATGTGTCATCCTGTTGTAACTGCTTTGCTCGCTCTTCTCTGCTATAGAAGAAATAAAATGAAAGAGAGTGAGTCACAAAGACATCACTTTCCACTGACCCGAAGTCAGTCTAGAGGTAAGAACCTAAACCGGACTCAAGGGTGAGTCACATACTGACCCAAAGTCGGTTTAGAGCTAAGAACCTCGTCCAGACTTGATCCCAAATCAAGTTGATGGACACACCTAGACATAGAGAGTACCGCAATCCCCGATGCATCCATCGATCATGCTATCGGTCTCTATCCTCATTTCCCAACTCATTGGCCAAATGAGAGGTCGTTCCCATGACTCCCAAATTCCATGGGTAGGATGCATGTGGGGCATAGATCAAAGAGAGGGTTAACCAGTTCAATAACATAACGGCGGGGAAGAAGCACACCAACAAGGTAAGGCGAACCTCGCCCTGTGGTTTCTTATAGCTCCAAGAAGTTATCCCCAAGCCCCCTGGAGCTCCCAGAGGTCATGGTCCAACTCAGGCGAGACCCTCAGAATAGGGTCTGTCCACGATACCAAGCTTCTCATGGAAGGTTAAGAATTTGACCTTCCCCAGGGGCTTAGTGAGAATATCTGCGACCTGCTCATCAGTCCCAATGTGATGGAGCCTTACGACGCCTCACTGTACCATATCCCGGATAAAGTGGTACCTGATTTCAATATGCTTGGAGCGGTCATGGAACACGAGATTCTCTGAAAGTCGAATCACACTTTGGTTGTCGCAAAGGATCACGATGGTATCCAACACATGCCCAAACAACTCACTTAAGAGCTTTCTTAACCAAACATCTTCACAACATGCCATACTTGTTGCAATGTATTCGG
Organism: Pinus albicaulis; assembly: GCA_034641835.2. Taxonomy (NCBI): domain Eukaryota; kingdom Viridiplantae; phylum Streptophyta; class Pinopsida; order Pinales; family Pinaceae; genus Pinus; species Pinus albicaulis. The sequence goes on along the minus strand of CM076580.1, from coordinate 625,671,937 downwards.
CCTTGACAGTGCTCAAAGCAACCGATTTTTGTTTCCCGCTCATCCAAGAGATCGAAGCAGAACCTAGAGTGAAGCACCATCCATATGTACTCTTACGATCCACCACACTGCTTGCCCAATCAGCATCGGTATATCCATGGAGCCTCATACTCCCGGCAATGTATCTCAGCCCATGGTTGATTGTGCCACGAAGAAATCTCAAGAGATTCTTGGCACCAATCCAATGAATGTGATGAGGCTCGACCATGTATTGACTCAATGTGTTCACTGCAAAACATATGTCCATACGTGAGTTCACTAAAAACATCAAGGCCCCCACGAGTTGACGATACTTGGTGGGATTTCCCAACTCGGGCCCAACAACACTTCCACAAAACTTCTTAAAGTTGAGTTCAATCGGAGTAGTCACGGACTTGCAGTCCACCATTCCAAATCTCTCCAGTACCTTCACAACTTATTTTCCTTAAGAAAGGAAAATCTCACCTGGCTTTTGCCAAACCTCTGAGCCTAGGAAATAGTGCATCAGTCCTAGGTCCTTCATCTCGAACTCGGAAGCTAGCTCCCTCTTACATTGATGAATGATAAGGTCAGCACCTGTCAGAAAGAGATCGTCCACATAGAGAACCAGAATGAGAGACTTATCATTATCAACCTTAAAGTAAAGGTTTGGATCAGCATCACTTCGAGTAAAGCCCAGCTTCATCAAGTAGCTATTGATCCTCTCATACCAAGCCCTGGGGGCTTGCTTCAACCCATAGAGGGCTTCCTTCAACCTGCATACATGTGTCTCTATCCTGGACTTCGAACACCAGAGGTTGTTCCACATAGACCTCTTCCTTGATTGAACCATGTAAGAAAGCAATCTTCACATCCTTTTGATGGAGACTCCATCCTTGCGTTGCAACAAGGGCAATGATTGATCGGATGGTGGTATAGCGAGCAACAGGTGCAAATATATCATCATAATATATGCCTTCCTTTTGAGAGAAGCCTCGGGCAACAAATCTTGCTTTGTATTTTTCAACACTTCCATCGGCTCCATGCTTGATCTTATAGAGCCATTTCGAGGTGAAAACAGATTTGTCCTCGGTCTAGGGACCACATCCCAGACATCATTCTTCATGATAGACTCATATTCCTCGAGCATAGCATCCTTCCAAACTTGATGCTTTACGGCTTCTTCAAAAGTTCTAGGCTCAGATTGTACAATAGTACTCATGGCTACTAGGTACCCTTGGTACCTATTCGGCTTCTTACTTTCACGAAATATTCCCCTTGGAGAAATATGTCCCTCAGCATCTTCGAGAGTGTCTCTAAGCCATGAAGGTCTTCTTTTATTTGAAGAAGGTGGATCTATAGGATCCATCGGTCCTTCAACATCGGGTGTCGATTCAACCTTCGGTTCTTCCTGCCTTCTAGCTTCTTCTTCTACTTTGTCTTCCTTTGAGATAGGAAGATCCTTGACATTCCTGAGGGCAGCATCTTCGTCGAAAGTGACATCATGGCATATCTCCACTTCTCTTTGACCAGGCACATAGATTCTATATGCCTTCAAGGTTTCACTGTAGCCCACAAACGTTCCCTTCTTCCCAGAAGCATCCAACTTGCTCCTCTTTTCTTTCGACAAATGAAAATAAATGGGACTTCCAAAAACTCTAAAATGAGAGACATCGGGCTTCTTACCAAAGAAAACTTCTTCGGGAGTTTTCGAGTCCAATGCAGAATGTGGGCATCTATTTTGAACATACACAACGGTTTTGGCAGCTTCTCCCCATAGAAACTTCGAAAGACCTTAGTCATAAAGCATGGCACAAGAAGCTTCCAAAATGGTTCTATTCTTCATTTCAGCAACACCATTTTGTTCAGGAGTATACACATTGGTGGTCTCACTCTTAATGTCAGCTTCCCTGCAATAGTTGAATTCACTTGACTCATATTCGATTCCATTATCAGTCCTCAAAAATTTGATCTTCTTCCCTGTTTGATTTTCAACCAAGGCCTTGAAGGTACGGAGCCACTTGAATGCTTCGTCCTTCTTCTTCAAGAAGTATATCCAAGTCTTGTAAGAGAATTCATCTATAAAAGTGATCCTCCCAAGCATCCTCCCAAGGATATCCAAGAATCCTCCCAAGGATGTTACGAGTAGCATACCAGGTAGGTCAAAATGTATCAATTGCAAAATATCAGATGTCTTCGTGACACTTGAGGGGAATGGTCCCCTTGTATGCTTTCCTTCAACATAACCCTAACATACACCTTCATGTTCATCTTTGAAATCGGGCATCCCTGTCACCACCTTCCTTGCTTCGAAAAGGGCTTTGTAATGAAGGTGTGCAAACCTCTAGTGCCATAGCTCGGATTGAAGAGTTGTGTCACATGTCATGGCGGACTTCCTCCAACCTGATAGAGTGTATCAACCCTAAAACCAAGAGTGAACGCTTCTTTGAAGTTCCTCTTCCAAATGTGTACCTTTCCATCGATGAATGCCACCTGGAATCCTTTGTCTTCCATTGTCGAGATAGACACTAGATTCTTTTTCAAGTTAGGCACGTACAACACATCTTGCAAGCAGAGGACTTGACCTTGATTTAGATGAAGGGCCACAGTCCCTATCCCTTTCACGGGATAGGTGGCATTGTCTCCAAGAATAATTTCCAAATTAGTATCATTTTCAATCAAATTAGAGAGGGCTTCCTTATATCCAGTGAAGTGCCTTAAGGCACCACCATCGTTCAACCAATTGTCCAGGGTGTCGGAAGGAGATCCATCAGAGAGGGCAGATATAAAAATATATTCACTTTTCCTATCAACAACATTAGATTCATCATACCTAGAATTTCTTGACCTTTTGAAAGGTTGACCATTTCCACTTCAATCAGAGGAAGCCTTCCTCTTTCCTTTGAACCTGTTGTTCCTTTGATTTCCATTCCCCCTGAAGTTGTTGTTGTCATCATCTCCAGAAGAATCCCTTCTATTAGGGCACTCTCTTGCATAGTGACCAAACTTGTTAGAAGTGTAACATTTTCCTTTTCTTCCTTTGGGACCCGCTCTTCCATGATTTTGATTTCTCGGACTAGCGTTGTTCCTCTTCTTTGCATGAGTGGTGAAGGCAGTAGGGTCACTTCTATTCCCATTAGAGGGATGGTCTCTCTCCATCATCCTTGACTCCTCTTGAGTTCATCCTGTCAACAATTCATCAAAATCAGGAATCACATTATTATTAAGAATAGTAGTATTGAATACATACCATTCACGAGGGAGTCCTCCAAGAGGAATGAGAGTGAGCTCTCGGTCAACTATGGCTTCTCCAATAGCTAAGAGATCATTCTTGATTTCGGTGAGCCTCATGAAATATGATTGGATGGATTTGCCTTTTCCCTTCTTGATGTCCTTCAACTTGTTCTTCAAAAATAGAATTTGATTAGCATTGCTAACCCTGAACATGCTAACCAACTTATCATACATCTACTTAGATGTGCCCAACTCAGAGATATAAGCAACCAAGTGCTTATGAATAGAATCCATGATGATCTTCTTCGCCTTGAATTCCCCTTTCTTGTAATTTGTCTTAGTGGTAGTTGGTGCATTTGATGGAAGCTCATTGATCTTTCCCTGCACATAATCCATGACATCTTGATCTTCCAATGTCAGATCCAAGGACATTTTCCAAGCATGATAATCAGACTTATCAGTCAGCGTATCATCAGATTTGAAACCCTTGTATGATGAGGAGGCCGTTGATCTCGGTCCTTGATTATTCAACTTCTTCGGTGATTTATTTTCACTCTTGCTTGGGCTTTGTCTTCACCTTAGCTCTGATACCATGTTAATTTTAGATAACCATGATATGTTCTATGCTTAGTGCAGTTTACTTCGATCTTTCTTTATTAGCCCAATTCAGATTTGTAATCACATAACCATTGAACGTAAACATTGATAGAACATAAAATTAAATCAACAGAATACAAGCCAATACAAGATACAAGAATTTGTAATTCTTCTTATTCAGAAAAGATAGAGAGAAATGTATCTTACAGCAATCAACAGGATGCCCTAGCTAGCAAAGACTTTGCTGGTCAAGCCAGCCCTTTCAACCTCCAATCATGTTCAGTCAAACATGGTCAAGCTCGGCCTTCCTTTAAAGTCAAACTCACCCCCAAAACCAGTCCACAAAATTGTCAAATCAGTAGTCAAAATCTGCAGTCAAACCAATCAACTATGCGGTCAACGCTCCAATTAATGTTGCAGTCAAAGGTCAACGTTTGACCTTAGTTTTTGTCCCCTCAAATGCGGCCTTCCAAGATCAGACTTCCTGCCTCAAAAACGCAATCAAACAGCAAGGTTTGACCCACGGTCAAGGCAAGTCAACGCTCCAGAAAAAGCCCTAAAACAATCCACAACTTTCAGCTACCTGTTTCACACGTGTTGAGGAGAGAGAAGCCTCTTAGGTTGTACGAACCAAACAAATGAGAGAGAGATGTGTGAGATGAGTTGATGATGAAATGAGCATCATGTCTCTCCAATTTATATCTATGACTGGGGGTGGGTGACACATCTTTTGGGGCTTGAGAGCCTACATTGCAATTCCGGCCGACCTTGACAATTTGCACATGTGTGGAAAATAAATTCAAAATATAAGTTCTGCTCATCCAAACAAGATGATCTTTAGATCAATCTTGCACCTCTCCGAAAGAGGAATCCAACAAAAATATCATCTCCATCATATGAGAAATGCAACATGGAGTTTGGACCTAGTTGCCCAAAATTAACAAGAAGGCTAGGTGAAACCTCTAGAAGAAAGGATGGACTAGATGATGCAGTAGTCACATTAGTCCCAAATTCCAATAGACTATCTAGTAATTGTAGAAGATGAACTTGACAAAGTAATATGGGTCGAGCAAGACAGGATGAAGATGTGGAAAGGGCCACCACAACCAGCTTGGAATCGTTAACAAGCAACCCAACAAGAGAAAGAGGTATGTTCCAGAGACACATGTTGAGAATCATCACTATAAATCATCATTGGAAAGGAGTCACAGAGGATATTATGGTGAAACATGAGGAAAAGGCTCATCATAGATAGCATCACGATGTTCATTCACCTAATGAGAGGTGGCGTTATAGAGATGATATCCCTAAAACGTCTTACTATAACCAACCAAAATCTTACAAGCAATGTAGTGGATAGGTGAAATATCATGCCCTTTAAGTGGGCACATTCACTTGATCCAATTCTAAAATGTGAGAAGGATTCCTACCCATGTAACCATTCATAAGGAGTCAGACCAATAAATACATGAGCAAATGCACAATTCATGATAAACATTGCCCAAACAATTACATCTTCCCAAAAAGTGAGCTTCATGCTCTAAGGGTGAAGCATGCAATAATCCATTAGCATGATAACCCTATTCTTATGCTCAACCACACCATTTTATTAAGCATTAGATGGTACAATCTTACGTTAAGAAATGCCCTGAGAACACAAAAGGCATTGCCAAAGTTCTTACCTTTGCCATTAGTCCATAGGCACTTGATCTTGTATTTGCATTGAGCTTTTGCAAGAGTCTTGAATTCCCAAAATTTTCCAAACACATCATCCTTGGATTTAATGGTGTGGAACTAGAGGAACCAAGAATAGTCATCAATAAAGGTGAGGAAGTAACCCAAGAGAAGTGGTGATCATGGGGCCACAAATGTTCCTATGAATCAATTCAAGGGGCTTGGAAGCATGCCTCGATTTATCCTTTGAGAACAGACCATCATGCAACCCTTGCAAACGATACTAGAAGAGTGGAACTACAAAAGACCATTACCAAGGTGAAGACAACTTATGTTTCTCTGGGATCTATAAATGGTATGACATAGATGGCGATACCATAGCATAATATCATTGTCTGCATTGTCATCATTACAATGAATTTTCTCTAAGATAGAGCTAAAGAACTCTTTTGCAACTACTACATATGCCCAAAGTCATTGCAACAACCAAAGGCATCCATTTTAAACCCACGGCTAATATCATTAACAAGTTAACAACCCACTTGTCTAGCCAAATTCCACCTCGTGTTGGTGTGTGTGATGTGAAGATAAGAAATTAGCTACAATCCTAACATGTTAAAGCTCCCAAAACTGACCATTGTAAACCACAAAAGTGCCACAACTAGAAACCAGGAGAGTTTAGTCATCACCAATAGTTAGTTTCTCGCTTGTATGCTAACCATTGTAGTAAGAAAGATGATGACCATGTTTCATCATGTGTCTAGTAGCCACAAAAATTGTGATCCATTATGTGATGTCCCTTTTTGATCCTTAGAAGCAAAAAGGGGTTGAGTCATAGCCTATCCAGATCCCATGGTTTTCGAAGGAGGAAAATGTTATTAAAGGGAGGAGGAGATTGAAGGAAGAGCATGTGAAGAATATTGGTGAATTTGTTAAGGAGTTCAAGCATCTTACTAAGAGAGGTGGAAACCCTTGTTTGATTTCTAGTTTCGGTGTTGAGATACACACCCTAGCTAGTGGCATTGGTTTCGGTGGTTGCAAAGCCACCCTAGCCAATTTGTGCTTTTGCAGGATAAATCACAGAAATAGATTTCATAGACAAGGAGCAGGTGGGAAACTCATCGTGCCAAACAAATTGGAAGAGGTCATTTCTACAATTTGTTGGGAGACGATTGTATAGGTCGAGTTCTTGTATTTGTGGGAGCTATCGTCTTTCAGAGAAGGTATTGGACAGAAGAGAAGGGTCGAAATTTTCAAGTGCTAAAGATTGAATTTACCTTAAAGAGCCAATGTGAATCTAGAGGAACGAATCCCTGGAAGCAAAGTTAACAAGATTGTGTGGTTCGAATAATTAAAGCTTTATAGGGTTTATTATCTTCGTTGAAGGACCGAATCTCAGCATATTAAGGGAGGTCGCATTGTATTGCAGAGACCAGACCAAACCCTAGCATGGAGGCTAAGCCACATCCGAAGAAAAATAGAAAAATAAGTAATTCCAATGGCCACAAATTCTCAAACATTTTGGGAGGCCGAATTGCACCTCAATGATTGATCCAATAGGAGCCCAATTTACATCTCTAAGGAGGGCTGAATTTATTTTTACTTGTGGGTTGAATCAACTGTTGTGAGAGGGTCGATTTTCTCTATTTGAGAGGCCGAATTAACAGGGTTTTCAAGGGTGACATTTTCAAGTGTCCATCAATCAGGTTTTTGTCTCAAAGTTTTATGTAAATTTTCTTTAAGAATCCCATTAATAAAATATTGTCAGAATTGTAGTAGTTCATATAATTTCTAGGTTGGAAATTCTTATTCAATTTTTTGGTGATTAATGTTGTATGAAATTGTGTAAATTTTATGGTGTTTGTGGAATAAAAAATTATGCCATATATGTTTGAAGCAAATCCTTGATATTTTAGTAAAATAATAATATGGGATATAACAGTGGTGTCATTGTTAAGCATCCTTCCATCCTGAAAGGGTTAACAGTTGATGATTCCAAGAGATCAAGGATACATAACTTACAAGAAGAAGAATAAGGAGCAAGACGAAGAAAAAGAAAAGATGGGGGATCATGAGGATCAACCCTGGGAGAGTTTCAGGCACATCTTCAATGATTTATACAAGGGGCGATAGAAGATATTCAAGGGACTAGCACAAGGACGACATGAGATGACCCAAAAGGTAACCAGAGGAAAAAATGAATTGGCCTAGATAATAGCCAGAGGGCAAAGCGAGGTGGCCCAAATGGTGACCAGAGGACAACATGAGATGGCTCAAGCTCTAAAAGAAGTCGCACAGTCCATGGCCAACCTTTGTGGAAATCAGTCCAATAATGGAGTAGAAGGATCACACAAAAATTACAGCCTGTTGGGAGGAGATGATAATCACCATGTTGAAGCTAGTAATTCCACCAATCCAGTTCCCCAACCAATAAAACAAACTTCGTCAAGACCACTCATGCCCAAGTTCTTGGAGAAGCCAACAGATAACCAGCAGAGGCAAGATGAAAATTTCTTGCACTACATGAGGGAGTACAAACCTAGTATGAGAAGATTTTGGCTATCATTGAATGGCCGACACTCAAGAACCTCATTGAATTGAGGGGATTCGTAGGAATATACAATTATTATCAACGATTTGTTAAGGGTTATTCTCAAATGGTGGCACCCCCGACAGATTTGACGAAGAGGTGAGCTTTCAGATGGACAAAAGAGCCACAATGCGCTTTTGAGAGGTGCAAGGAGGTAATGAGCAATGTTATCAGAACCAAACCGGTTCCGACAAAATCGAGCAATCCGACCAGTTTGGAGGCAAAACCGGTCCGAACCAACCCTCCGAACCGGCTCGGTGACTGTTTCTATCGGTCCACGCGGTCGTGGCATTAAAAAAATCGTTGTTCTTTTATTACTATTATTATTATTCCAAGTTTCTAACCCTAATCTAGCCCGCCACCCCCTCTATTTCACTCACACTATTCATTCGAATCTCTTGCAATTCTTGAGCTAAGTTCGATGAGGAGAATTTGGAGAGTTTTTTGTAGGGTTGGTCTGAAGGAGATTTTTTGGAGATTTGACGAGCTGATTGGAGTCTTGGAGAGTTGTTGGGTTGGCACATTTTTCAGCTACTTCAAATATATTTTTTTTCCTAGAGATTTTTGGGTTATCTTTAGTGGTTTTTGTAGCTGGAGGAAGAATTTTATTTTGTTGGGGCTGCTACATAGCTGATTTCAGAGGATTTTGGAGTGATTTTCTCCAAAAAAAAATTAAGAGTAAATCAAGGAAAAATTTTACTTTTTTTTGTTCCATTTTTCTCCAAAAATTAGTTATTTTTTCTCATAAAAATTAAAAACCCCAATGTTTTTATGCAAATTTGTAGGGGCTGCTCCAGCGCTGATTTTGGTGGATTTTGGAGCTGATTTCTTTAGAAAATTAAGAGGGAAATTCAAGGTTATTTTTTCAACCATTAATCTTATATTTTTCTTCAAAAATCTATTATTTTTTTCCCTTGAAATTTTAAAACCCTACTGTTTTTTTGCTAATTTTTTGTTGGAAAAAAATTTGTGGTCGTTATTTTCTTCTATTTTTTTCTCAACAATTATTGAAATTTGCAAGGTTATTTTAAGGGATTTCATTGGCAAATTTATAAGGGAGATTTTGGAGCTGATTGAAGAGTTTATTTTCAAATTGGTTGGAGCTTCTTCTATTCTCAAAATTTACAGATCTTCTCTAAGTATTTCATTGCCTCTACTCCTCTTTTATTTTTCTCTAAAAGAAAAATGCCATAGAACTCTAAAAACCCTAGGGTTTTCTATGCAGATTTTTCATTTCTTTCTCATGGCCCCCAAAAACAAGAATGATCCAGCTTGGGTTCACTGCGATTTAAATGAACAAGGGATAAAAGACTGCAACTATCGTGGGAAAAAATTGAAGGGTGGGGGGATCCATAGAATTAAAGAACACCTAGCATATTGGAGAGGGCAAGTAAAACCTTGTGAAAATGTTTTTGATAATCTTAAAGCAGAGATGCAAAGTTTAATTGAAGCCTACAATGAAGAAAAGGGGAAAAACAAAGGAAATAAAAAAAGATATAGGAAAAAGTCAAAAGAATGATGCTATGCTTAGTGACCCTGATTTTGACGAATATGTGCCCAGTTTTGAAGTTTCCTCTAGTTTTCCTGCTAGAGTTGGAGAGGATAGTTCAAGTGCTTTTAACTTGAAAATGATAGCAGCCCGTAAAGGGATTGACTCCTTTGTAACTCACACCACCCCTGGTTCTCAACCAACCCTTGATGTTAAATGGAAGAAGATAGAGAAGGAGGTTGCATATGAATGCATTTCTAGATGGTAGTATGATGCAGACATACCTTTTAATGTGACTAATTATGCATATTATCAGCCCATGATTGATGTTATAGCTTCATGTGGAGCAGGCTTCAAATGCCCTAATTTTCATGATATCAGGGGGGCACTTTTACAAGATGAGGTCCAAAGAATACAAGAGTACTTTAAAGACTTCAAGCAATCATGGACCAAAACAAGATGCACAATTATGTCTGACGAATGGATTGATGGTAGACCTTGCACCATACTAAATTCCTTAATTGCTTGTCCAAAAGGTACTATGTTTCTCAAATCTATTGATGCATCTGATCAAGTGAAGGATGCACAATTGCTATTTCGTCTTTTGGATGAAATAGTTATGGAAGTAGGGGTTGAAAATGTTGTACAAGTTATCACAAATAATGCCTCTAACTATGTTGTAGCGGGAAAGATGTTGGAGGAAAAACACCCCACCATTTGGAAGTCTCCATGTGCAGCCCATTGTTTGGACCTCATGCTCGAGGATATTGGCAAAATTGAGTGGGTGAAGAAGTGTGTAGAAGATGCAAAAAGCCAAGTACATCTACAACCATTCATGGGTTTTGAACCTTATGAGAAAGCACACAGGGGATAAGGAGCTTGTTCGACCAGCCATCACACGATTTGCAACCAACTTCCTTTCGTTGCAATCCCTTGTTCAACAAAAATAGAACTTGAGGAAGATGTTTTCATGTGATGAATGGAATTCATCCCAATGGAGCAAAAAGGCTGAAGGGAAATAGATGGTTGACCAAGTATTTGACAAAAGATTTTGGACAAAGGCAAAGGAGATTGTGCTATTTTGTGAGCCTTTTGTCAAAGTTTTGTGGATGGTTGATAGTGATAAACCTGCTATGGGTTTTGTTTATGAAGCCATGGAATAGGCCAAGGAACAAATAAAGGCAGCATATGGGGATTAAAAACAAAAGTACATTCCTCTATGGAGAATCATTGATGAAAGATGGAACAAACAACTCCATAGACCTTTACATATAGTTGGCTACTACTTAAATCCAAGGTATGTAATTTTGGATTTTAATGCTCACTGCTTATAAGTTTTAACTTTTAGCTTTTAGTTTTGTTGACTTGATGAATATGTTTTTGTTTTCTAACTTTTAAAGGTACCATTACACTACAAATTTTGAGGCTAATGGGGAGGTTTTAGGAGGATTGTATAAATGCATTAAACGCATGGTCCCAGATTCCAAGACTCAAGATCAAATTCATAACAAGCTCTTGAATTTCAATGAGAGTATTGGTACCTTTGAAATTTCTATGGCTATAAGAAATAGAGCAAAGAGTCCCCAAGGTAAGAACTATTAAATTTTCAAATTCTTATATTAATAATTTACTCATTTCAATTTGAATTTTGCAATTGTTGAGTCCAAGTTTCAACTTTCAAATTCATTTGCTAATACTATTTTTCCTTCCACCCTTTTTGCAGCCTATTGATGGCAACAAATTGGTAGTGAATGCCCTCAATTGCAAAAATTTGCAATTCGAATTTTGAGCCAGACATTTAGTGCTTCAGGGTGTGAGCGGAATTGGAGTGTGTTTGAGCATATACACACTAAGAATAGGAACCGTTTGGAGCCAAAGTGGTTGAATGACATGGTTTTTGTTCTGTACAACCTTAAGTTGAGGCGCAATCAATTGTTGAATAAACCCCTGAAACAAGCAACATTGTCTTGGGTGACTTTGATCCAACATCAGAATGGGTTGTGGAGAGTGGAGCAGCAGCATTTGACAATGAAGACCTTTCTTGGTTGGATTTGGACCCACGTCCACAAGATGCAAAGGCAGATATATCAGAAGCACCAGTAGCAGCTTCAAGGCCAGGGGAATCAAGCCATAATCCCATTGCAGAATTGGATGCTACTAATTCTTCAAATGAGGATGAGGCGGATGATCAGGAATCGGATGATGATTGATGATTTGATCATTCATTTGTTGTAGCTCTAGCTTGTAGTATTGTAGTTTGTAGTATAATTCTATGATCTATCATGTTATTTTGGACTATAAAGGCCTTTTAGAGCCTGCTTCTTGATGTTTGTAACCTTTTTGGTTCAGCGATGTTTTGCACTAAGTGATATTTAGGTTATATGCACTATTACTTGCTATATAAATGAGAACTTTTGCATATTTTTGTATAAATGGTTTGGATTCATATGGATGCACATTAATATATTTGTTTTTTTTTAAATATGAATATTTTATGTGTTTTTGGTAAACCGGTTTTTTTTCTGGTTCCGACCAATTCCCAAACCACAAGGTTTTTGGGTTCAATGATCGGTTCGGTTCTAATAACATTGGTGATGAGTTCTTGTCTCCTTCTTACACTTCCAGATTTTTCACGACCTTTTGTTTTAGAATGTGATGCATCAGGGGAAGGCATACGAGCAGTATTAATGCAAGATGGGCATTCAATCACTTTCGAAAGTCGGAAGCTAAGGGAGCTAGAAAGGATTTATTCTATATATGAAAAGGAGATGTTGGCCATAATACAAGCACTTGCAAAATTTAGGCAATAATTCGTGGGAGGAAAATTCATGGTCAAAACATATCACAACATCCTGAGATATTTTCTAGAAGAAAAAGATCTCAATGAGAGGCAGCAAAAATGGGTCAGCAGAATTCGAGCCTATGATTTTGACATCGAATTTGTGAAGGGAAAGAAGAATGTAGTGGTCGATGCTCTCTCTAAGATGCCAATGGCTTGCTCTCTCATGGAGACCAACACTAATTGGAGGGAACTTCTACTAGTGGAATACTCAAAAAATAAGTTTGCATGAGAGCTGATAGATGTAATAATTCAAGACAACAGATACAGGGGATATCAATGACATTATTTATTACAAAGGAACAATATTTTTGGTCCCTAAATCACAGCACAAGGAGAAGATCATGAGGGCCATGCATGATTCGCCCCTAACTGGACACTATGGTTCTTCAAAACATACAAGCAAGCACAAGAGAGATTTGCATGGAAGGGCCTCAAAGGGGATATTTGGAGACATGTAGTTGAATGTACATTTGTCAACAAAACAAAACAAAGCAAACCCGTCCAACAGAACTATTACAGCCTCTACCAATCCTAGATCAAAAATGGGAAAGCATCTCTATGGATTTCATCATGGGGCTTTCAAAGGTGCAAAGGAAATATTGCATCTTCATGGTGGTGGATAGAATGACAAAATTTGCCCATTTCATGGCCACATCTTCCAATTATTCAGTGGCACTAGTGGCAGAGACATTTTTTCAAAAGGTCTTCAGATTGCAGGGGATTCACAAGAACATTGTCAATTGACCAAGATAGCAAATTTCTCAGTGCATTTTGGTGGACATATTCAGATGTAATATTCCTAATGGAAAATTAATAGTGATAATCAAGCATTTACAACGCATTCAACACAATAAAAATATGCACAAATCAGATAACCAAAAATGGGCCAAATTTTATTATATATGTGGGTACAATATGGATTGGAATGAGTGCACATGGGCTTGCTTAGAGCAAGCTATAAGCCTCGGGTGGATGAAAATCAATTGCCCAAAAGATGTTGAAAATCCCCTGTAATATTCCCAATTAGCCTTGCTAATTGGAATATTTCATTTTTGTTTAATTTTGCCGCTTTAGTTAGAAATAATAAATAAAGTGAGAAATAAGAGGGGTCACCTCACTTTAGTCACCTCACTTTATAAAATAAAGTGTTTTCCTAGTTGATTAACGTTATAACTTAAAGAGGGGGCCTTGGGGGTCCACACGCATATGAGGGGAGGCCTCACGCTGACCCAAGAGTAATTGCAAGGTGAAGGACGCAGTTAAGGTTTTGGAGGGAGTTTGGCATTATAAAAGGAGGGGTTTCCACTTCATTTGGTATTCATGATTTGATATTATTATTGAGAGCTAGACTTCTGTCTGCTTCAGCACGCCGGTTGTTTAGTCGGTCTGCAGCACTGTTTAGTGCAACCGAGTGTCTCCGGTCGGAGATCTCACCCTTAGCCTCGGGGAACTTCGAGTGCCTGCCCTGGTAAGGTTATTTCTGGTTTCACCCTTAGCTTCGGGGGACTTCGAGTGCCCGCCCTAGTAAGGTTATTTTCTGAGTAACACCCTTCAGTTTCAGTGGGACTTGGTAGCATCTTCAGCAGGAGAATTGGAGAGGAAGAAGCCTCTTGTGGCTGCGCAGATCTGAGAAGAAGAGGACGTTGTTCCAGGAGAAAGAGGACGCTGATCAGCCTTGGAGAGTGAGGACGTTGTTCCAGGGAGGACGCAGTCCAGATCTGAGCAGGGAAAACGCTGTACCAGGAGGAGGAAGGACGCAGATCAGTCTGGGAGTGAGGACGTTGTTCCAGCAGGAAGAGGAGGACGCAGATCTGAAGGCACATTGATAGATCCAGCCGTGGAGATTGTAGATCTGAGCAGATATTTGCAGATCTGGTTCTGTAGGTAGCAGATCTGGGGAGATAGCATTAGATCCAGCTTGGGAGATTACAGATCTGAGGAGATATTGGCAGATCCAGCCTAGATCTGAAGAGATAACATCAGATCCAGCCTTGCAGGTTGCAGATCTGAAGAGATATTGTCAGATCTAGCATAGATCTGAGGAGAGAGCAGTAGATCTGATATAGGAGGACGCAGATCCGGAGGGACAGGACGCAGATCCGGATTGTAGGCTTCAGATCCAGCAGATCTGAGCATATGGGACGCTGATCCATCTGGGAGGACGCTGATCTGATGAGCAGGGTCATGTGAGCAGGGCTTGACAGCGTTTTTGGCCTTGAGGAGCTGAGCTTTTCATCTGGAGGGGTTTGTGATCCAGCACTACATCTGTCTCAGCGTTGTCACTAGTAGAGACAGCGTTTTCCATTGGTGAGGGTTTGGAGTATTGATATCAGCTATCTTTCAGTCCTCAGCTCATAGTTCCAGCACAGTCCAGCTTCAGTCTTCAGAGCAGCTAGGACGTTGTCCTTGTTGCAGCCATTATTTGTCTGAGAGGGTCTCCACTTGCCTAGGGCAAGGATAGGTGCACTCATTCTGATTTTCTTGTACTCCTCTCTATGTACTTTCAGATTAATAAAATGGCTCAGTTTTCTGGCATTCTATGTGTATTGGTTCCATGATCTGGTTCAGCATTGTGTTTTCTATATCTGTCTGGCATATTTCTGTTTATTACTGGTTATCTCCCTTTGGGGATATTAGATCCCCCAACAAATGCTTGTGTTGGCCCTTGGAAAAATGCATTTTTGGTTGTCTTGGCACCCCTATTTGACCCCTCAAATCTGCCTAGAAAATTCTGCCAAATTATTTCTGAGATCCTCGCCCCAAACCCAGAAAAACCCATAAGTGTTTTGCCCTAGTTTTGACTCTATTGCTGGAAAATGTCACCTATGATAGATGGAGCATTTTCTGCTCCTCAAAAAGCTAGGAACTCTCCTCCAATCCCCTCGAATCAAATCCCAAACAACCCCAGCTCCTCAATCCCACTTACCAAGCCTCCCCACAATCAGCTCCACAACCACTTGCACAGTCCTGGGGAAAAATGACACGGGCCCAACCACACCAATTCGTTCTGTGGAGAAAGGAACCTCTGCTCCTAGATATTCCCTCCTTTTGGCAATTATTTGTATGAGAAAATACCCCAGCAACAGCAAATCCGTTCCCTTCCACACAATACCTCTCCAAGCCCTATGTAGCTCCCTTTTATGTGTCCCACTGATGCCAGAAATTCGTGCTACTGCATGGTATCCGCCCATCTACCAAAGATGAGTAAAATTTTCCTCCCTAGTGTGGCACTCATAGTCCATCGAAGAAAAGGTTGAACTTCCTCCTTGGGAAACTCTTGTGCTCAACAGCACTATGTAACTCAGCTAAACAGCTAGAGCAACACTTAGAAGTCAAATGAACAAAAGCCCCAAATGATGTTGCCTTCCTCTTATTTATAATTGTTGATCCATTTTCTCATGTGGGTCCTTCCATCGACAATTCGAGCCCCCTCCTAAGCATTTCAAATTTCCTCCGCCAAGGGTGTGTATTTTGCGGGAAAGTGGCCCCCACATTCCACTAAGTAAAAGATTTTGACCCCTCTCTTCCTAAGTTGCTCTCCAAAAATTACTTTAGGCCCCAAAATGACAAAATTGGCAAAATTGTGATTCCCCTAAGCAAAATATTTAGGAAGGGACATTACATTAGATTGGTTGGCACAATATTAACCCCAAGCACCAGTTATCACCCGCAGACAAATGGCTAAACAAAAATTGTCAACAAGTAGGTGGAAGGATATTTAAGGAATTATGTGCCAAGATGGCAAAAGACTTGGATCGGGGAGTTGCACTTGGGGGAGTATTTTTATAACACCACCTGCCATATGTCTATTGGGATGACTCCATTCAAGGCATTGTATGGATACAATGCTCCTACATTCTTAGAGTTGACACTAGGAGACGGTGGGGCACCCATGGCCAGGCATTGGTTGCAGGAGAGTAAGGATCTTCTTAGACTCCTCAAGGAGAACCAACAAGTAGCCAAAAATTAGCAAAATATGTGTGCAGATCACCATATGGTGGAGCACAGTTTCCAAGGGAAATCTTGCTTTCCTGAGACTTCAACCATATAGGAAATCATCCTTGAAGAAAAGTGGTCATGAGAATTTGAAGCCATGGTTCTATGGACCCCACAAGGTTATTAGGAAGAATGGGGTAGTTGCTTATGAGTTAGATTTTTCAAAAGACAGCAAGATCCACAATGTTTTCCATGTATCTTGCCTTAAAAAAGTGCTTGGAAAACAAGCCAAGGCCACAACAAAGCTTCCACCACTGGACAAGGAAGGACAATTAGTCCTCAATACAAAAGAGGTCATGGTCACAAGGGAGAAGAAGTTAAGGATAAGAGTCATCCAGGAATATTTAATTCGATGGAAGGGCTTGCCAGTGGAAGATCTTACATTGTCAAGTGTTAGGGCAATTTTCTTTGTAAGACTTAGACCTTTTTTACTATAATGCTCCAACTCAATATGGTGATAAATCTTTTAATAAATTAATGCCAAGTCCTTTTTACAATATAGCACATTTAACATAATAATAAATCATTGAACATAACCAGATGTTATTGATTCGACATATTAACGGGCTCACCATATTAATGCTAACGTGCCCATCATATTAATCTAAATCCAAATCAAAAGTAAATCCAAAGTTTTAAAATCAATTGCGATACCACATAAAAAAATCCAAATCACGTATACCAATGCGCAGCAGTAACTCATTGTTGCAGGCCCCATACCTGCCAGATCAAATTTGTACGAGTTGTCGCCTTCAACTACCAAATTCTCATACATTCTAAACTTCCTTGTCTGCCTAAAATGTTAAATTCGTTGTTGATTTCTTCTCCGGGTTGGGTTCTACTTCAGGTTTAAGGCTTTAGACTTCGTGTCTGCAAGTCGATGCTTTCTTCGGCTCCTGATCCACTTATACTACCTAGTACCCCTCGCAACTCATAGAATGATCGCATGACTCCTTGATTGTTCAAAATAGTTTCGCAATATTCAAGAGGAAGCTTATTGTCTCAAATATTTCCGTTATTTCTGGCTTAAGACAGAGACCTCGTTGCTTTGTTATTTCAGTCAAAGAGATCTCACATAAACATGTTGCTCCAAATATAGGGAATTCGATGACAAAACAAAGAGTTTAATACCTTGAAAAGTCCAGAAAGCCTCGCTCTTCCTCAGATAAGTTTTTCTGGACCAAGTTGAATTCCTAACAAAACCTTGCTGTTTGTCAAATTTGCCTTTGACCCAACAGAAAAACCAAGAAAAAACTTCCCTGCCCTTTTTTTGAAGAGACACCTATACAAAAAGTGCCCAAGAATTTTACTGCTTCAAATTAGATCCCATGTTAGAACAAAGAAGAAAAAAGAGGTGTCAACTAGGGTGGAATCTTTCACCACCAAAATTGACAGATAAAAAGGGGTCTTAAAAACCGAAGAGCGAATGCTTAAGAAACAAATGAAATGATCCACACTTGATGCTCAAAATGAATCCAATCCTCCTTTATTTATAGGCTTCCTTGAAGGGTTTCATCTTCATAAATGGTTGAGTAAATCATACGCAAAACCACAATTCTGGGTTTTTTGCCCCAACTGCCCCAAAACTTGCCCAACAATGGGTATCTTGGGGATTTTCCCCTTTTTAGTTGGACTATAGCCTACGGGGATGGATAGGATAATAAATCCTATTTGTTCTCAATTTGTTGAGGACATTACAATCCCCCTTCCCGAAATTGCTTACTCTTGAGCAATTGCAAGTTTGGGTGCTGCAAAATCCAATCTCCTTCCCACGTCACATTCTCCTCTAGTAAATTCTTCCATTTAGTGAGGTATTATGGAATCACTCTTACCCTTAACTTCTTTTCCTGTATGGCCATGATCCTTTCCGAAATCGATTCCAGTTGACCCTCTTCATCTAATGGTGGCAATTCGACAGAGGTGGTGACCCACAGCCTTCTTGAGGCATGACACATGGAATATATTATGGATTTTGTTGTCACTTGGTAGCTCCAACTCATATGCCACCTCGCCCACTCTACAAATAATTTTCTAAGGCCCATAAAACCTCGACTTCAATTTTTTTGCTCGGCTCTTCTTGAGTGTAGACTATCTATGTAATGTTCCAAACTAGAAATACAATGAATATCAAAACATGTACTAAATTGTAGCCAAGAATTTTCACACATGCAAGCACAAATTTACACAAATAGAAATAGGTCAGAGAGCCATAGAATAGTAGCCATAAAATTGAGCCATTTTATTGATTTTAAAGTTGGACCTAAATACAATGCAGTGAAGAGATAGAACTTGGACTTGCTACTACAAGCATGCAATGCCCAGGTGAGAAACTAAGTGAAATCTCCAACAGAAATGGCTCAATCTATCGAAACGCACTAACCAAAAATTGTTGTTGTTGTTGTTGTTGTTGTTGCTGCTGCTGTTGGAGACAAACTGTGAAATGAACCATCAAAACTGCTCCAAAATTTCTGAAAAATTAGAGAGGCTCCTCACACCCCAACCAATAAAACCCAGAAATATTTTGCCCTAATTCTAGCTGACCTGGAATGCCCAAAATAGTGTGAAAATCCCAATTAAACCAGCAATTCGCCCTACTATAAGAATGTGGATTTCAAGCCCGAATATTGCCCGGAAAATTCTAAAATTTTAACCACAGGCTCCTCTCAAAAAACCCAGAAAAATATCACGCTGAATCCACCAGTCACTGAAACCCCAAAATCAGCGTGCGGCCCTTCACAACCACTAGTGAAGCTACAGAAATCGAACTGCTGCAAGAATGTATTTCCCAAAGGGAAACTCCTCCAAATCCCAGCAAAATTCCTTCCTCAAACTACCAGCCAAAATCAGCTTCAATACCCGGAAAAATACCTTGCTCAACCCCTGCACAAAGAATAACCAATAAGCCCCTGTGCAGCCCCAAAAAGAAAAATTGCAGCCCACAAAAAATGTTGATCTTTGCCCTGTAAATCCTCTACAAAATCACCAGCATCAATAGGTAAAATCACCTGCAAAATAGTCGAAACTCCAACCCACAATAGTTGATCCCCAAATGAGCAATTCGAATTGCCTTTGCGCCCAAGGAGTGGCAAACTAAGCGAATACCTGCAATAAAGCTTTGTGGAAATCCTGAATTGGACTCCCCAAATTACCTTACTACGGGAACACTCAAAGTCACAAACTGGCCTCGGCCGAATCGGTCACAAACCGGCCTCCGGACCGGTTTTTCCACCGAGTCGGTCCAGTCGGGGGTCTAGCTCGGTTGACTCGGCCGATTCCGAGCCGGTCCAGCCGATTTTTAAAACTATGGTTGAAATTGAAAGTCGAGTTTTTTTATTTTCTAGTCATTGAGGAAAAGCACAAGTGATTGATTTTCAAGTGGTTGACTTGAAATAGGATGAGTCGCATGAACAATTAACTCATACTAACTCAATCAATCACGAAAGCATCTTCCTTAATAAGAAACTCACTAATTTTAACCATTCGAATTGCCTTTAAAAGGAGGAACGAAAGCACAAGTTTAATCATTGTTTGGTGAGACCAAGCAACGGGAAGCACAAGTTTGTGCATGGAGCTTGTGAGAGGAAGAGTGTGCAAGAGTGTGCAATAGAGATCAACAGTCTTGTAAGAGTTTCAAGCCTGGTTCAAGGCAGGAAAACTAGGTTGTTTTCAAATTGAAACAATTATTTTGTAAGCGACCAATTGCTCAATATTTTCTATCAATAAAATTCTCATCAAGCAGAGGGTTTTCCCAGTTGAGTTCCATAAACAATTATGTGTTGTTGAATTGTGTTATTGTGATTTTATTTCTATTTCTATCCATTGCATCTAGTAGAGAAATTATGTGTTTATGTGAGAAGAAATTTTATTTCAGATTGTTCATATTAGCAGATCAGAATTTTGTAGATTTTATACATGGTATTAGAGCGTGAATCAGAATTAAGACCATCACAAGGTGATTGGCACATCCAAGTGCAACAAATCATAAGGAAAACATCATCTGAGATCTCAGTGAAGGTGAAAGACATCTGTTTTGGGTTGATTTATTTGACAGCTACTGAGCCGAGTTTGATAACAAGTGCAGGACAAGTTGAAGAAAATTCTGGGCCGTTTTTTGTGTGAGTTTCTTGGTGTTACACCTCTCTGAAATCAAGCCGAAATTCTGTGTAGTCTGGGCAAGAGGGCCGAGCCCTATAACTTCAGATTGAGGAAGGCCAAAATTTCTAACAGTGGGCTAGAACCAGCCCTAGAAATCAGAGCATGAGAGAAGCTTGTAGGCAGAGGAGGACCACAGTCTAAGGAAGTTTTTTGGGAGCAGGTAGATAGGGCTGAAGTGGACTGACATAAGCCCTAACCAGGCCAGGAACCTACAGCAGATGCACAAGCCCAAAAAGGTATAAAAAGGTATGTGGCATGGTGTTTTCAAGTTGATTTTGTTGCTAAGTGGACAAGGTCCTGTTGGACAAGTTTTGTGGGCAGTTTAAATACAGGTGGAGGGTTGTTAGTAGGTACCTAAATTGTGGCCAGAGAGCAGATATTGTGAAGAACAACAGGAGTGCTAGCAGTGGCAGAAATATTCAAGCCCAAAATTTTGCAGACTTCGACGGACTAAAGGAGCAGTGAAGTGGGCAGCCTCCAAAGCCCTAAGTACAGTCTTTGTGAAGGATTACACTCTGTTAGTCGGCAGGATTTAGAAAGCTCTCAGGGGAAGCGGGATGGCTTACCAAGGGTTGAGAGTAGGTACTGTCTAGAGGGAGCATCGAACTTCATAGCTTGGAAAGGGAGGATTGTGATAGTGTTGGAAGATAATAGTGTGGGAGAATTCGTGAAGCAGGCTATTCCACCACCACAAAATGCCCAACAATTGTCCCAGCATAATAAGAATGATAACAAGGCAAGGAGGATCAGTCTAGAAGGGATCAAATATCATATAGTGCCTCATATCCATGAGAAGAAGATAACGTATGAGATGTACGATACAATCCTGAAGTTGTATCAGAGTACCAGTGATACTAAAAGCTTGCTCTTAAGGAGAAGTTGACGAGTATCCAGATGATCAAGGATGAGCCCATCATTCCATCACTCAAGTGCGAGATGAACTACGTGGGGTGGGAGTGGTTGTATCTTATCATGATCTTGTGAGTTTTGCCTTACTTGAACTTCACAAGTCGTGGAAAGGGTTCCAGGTTGTTGTTAGTGAGAGACAGAACTTCCCAAATTAGGAAAGGTTTTGGACTGATTGCATATAGGAAGAGATCTGAAGAGGAACCATAGAAGGGAGATCAGTTATGAACTTAGGATAGAGAACGAGGAGAACTCTACCTTGGAAGGCAAGAGTAACAAGGCTACGGGCAAGAAGGGCCAAGCAGAGGTCGGGTCCAATGAAAAGGGCAAGAAGAGGGATCTAAGTAAGATCAAGTGCTTCCATTGCCATGAGTTTAAGCACTATACTTCTAAGTGTCCTAATCAAAAGAAGGAACCCAGTAAGAATCATGTTACTGCATTAACGGAGGTAGATGCATTTTCTGCCCAGTTCGAGAAAGATTTCTCATTGATTGCCTACATGGTAAGCTTAACAGATAGCAGTATATGGTATATTAATTCAGGAGCATGCTTCCACATGACAGGGAACAATAACATTTTCATCCACCTAAAGGAGAAGGAATTGAAGTTTCAGATTGAGCTAGGAGATGATGGTCATTATGCAGCTAGAGTAGTTGCTACTGTGAGCTTTCAGAGGGAGTCAAGTAATCCTCTTTATCTCCGAAGTGTTCTCTATGTTCAAGGATTGAGGCAGAGTCTTGTTTTGGTAGTTACCCTTGAGGACCAAGGGATATGATATCATCTTCAGCAGAGGGAAGGCTTACCTCCAACACTTGGCTTCTGGGTATAAGAAGCAGATAGGTGTAAGGATGAAGAATTTCTACAAGTTGCAGGTAAAGACAGGTGCAGCCTTGAGGAGCAAGGTAGGGAGTTCATAGAGTAGAGAAGTTTTTAAATTTGCAACTAGGGCCAAACTCCACTTTGCACTGCTCATATGGTGGAGATGATATTTTTGTTGGATTCCTCTTTCGGAGAGGTGCAAGATTGATTAAAAGATCATCTTGTTTGGATGAGCAGAAGTTGGATTTTAAATTTATTTTCTCTCACATGTGCAATTGTCAAAGTCAGCCTGAAATGTAATGTAGGCTCACAAGCCCCAAAAGATGTGTCACACAACCTCATTGGTGGATATAAAAAGCAGAGACTCAAACTTCATTTGGACATCATCTCATCTGACATTCTCTCTCCTTCTCATTGGTTTGTACGGCCTTATAAGACATTCTCTCTCCTACACACGTGTGAAAAGGCAGCTGTGATTTTTAGATTGTTTAAGGGTTTCTGCAGCAGCGTTGACTTTGGGTCAACACACATATTTTGACTTTGATTTTGGGGACAGAATCCGAGTTTGGGAGGCCAAGTTTGGTGGCATGAAAATCGAGAAGTTCTGGGTTGTTTGACTGCAGCGTTGACCACAGACTTTGACTGTAGTGTTGACCAGGTTTGACCGAGAATTTGCAATCTGATGTGGACTGACTTTTATTGTTTCTTGAGGCCGAGTTTGATTGGCTTTGACCAAGCTCCATTGGGAAGCATTTTGCTAGTTTTACCAGTGTTGACTTTGCTGGCTAGGGCATCCTATTGAATGCTGTAATTTGTACTTTCTCTCTCTGCTGAATTTGAAGAATAATAAGAAGATTTGATCAAAGGGTTTTCCCCACATTGGGGTTTTTCCCTGGCATTCGCCAAATTATTGTGTCCTCTTGTCTTGGCTTGTCTTCTGGTTATTTATTTAAGTTCTATCAACAGTTATTGTCAATGTTAATGTGATTGCTAAACAGGAAATTGAATTGGGCTAATAAAAAAATTGAAGTAAATTGCTCTAAGCATAGAACATACCATCGTTAACTAAAATTAACATGGTTTTAGAGCTGAGGAGAAGACAAAGCCCAAGCAAGAGTGAGAAGAGCAATCACTGAAGGTTGATTAGACAAGGACAAGGGTCAATGGCTTCCTCATCATACTTCAAATCTAAAGACAAGCTCAATGATAAGTTTGATTATCATGATTGGAAAATGTCCTTGGATCTGACATTGGAGGAACAAGAAGTTATGGATTATATGCAGGGAAAGATCATTGAGCCTCTATCAAATGCACCGGCTGCCACTAAAACAAAGTACAAGAAAGGAGAGGTCAAGGTGAAGAAGATCATCAGTGATTCTATTCACAAGCACTTGGTTGCTTATATCTCTGGGCTGGGCACATCTAAGCAGATGTATGATAAGTTGGTTAGCATGTTCAGGGCTAGCAATGCTAATCAAATTCTCTTTTAGAAGAACAACTTGAAGGACATCAAGATGGACAAGGGAGAGTCCATCCAATCCTACTTCATGAGGCCCATCGAAATCAAGAATGATCTATTAGCTATTGAAGAGGTCATAGCTGACCAAGTGCTCACCCTCGTTGCTCTTGGAGGACTTCCACAGGCATGGTATGTATTCAATACCACTATTCTCAATAATAATATAATTCCTGATTTTGATGAATTGTTGACGAGATGCACTCAAGAGGAGACAAAGATGATGGAGAGAGACAAACCTTCAAATGGAAATGGAAGTGAACCTACTGCCTTCACCGCTCATGCAAAGAAGAGGAGTAATGTTGGTCCGAGAAATCAAAGGAATAACAAGTTCAACAACAAAGGAAAGAGAAAGGCTCCCTCTGATCGAAATGGAAATGGAAATGGTCAACCTTTCAAGAGGTCAAGAAACTCCAAGTATGATGAATCTAATGTTGTTGATAACAAGAAAAATGAATATATTCTTATATCTGCCCTCTCTACTGCATCTCCTCCCAACACCCTGGATAACTGGTTGATTGATAGTGGTTCCTCAAGCCACTTCACTGGATATAAAGAGGCCCTCTCAGATTTGATTGAAAATGATACAAATTTGGAAATTATCCTTGGAGACAATGCCAACTATCCTGTGAAAGCGACAAGGACTGTGACCCTTCATCTAAATCAAGGTCAAGTCCTTCGTTTGCAAGATGTGTTGTATGTACCAATATTGCAGGAAACGTCCCCCCCTCCCCCCGGCTCCAACCCCCAAAATGCAATCCGTACGGAATCGTACAGGATCTGCCCCCCGAAATGAGTTTCGGAATTTCGGAAACGTGTTTCGAAAAAAAAATTATGCTTCCTGGTTTTTTGGAACCGTACAGACAGATATGCATTTCCGTACAGCGGATCCGTGTTTCCGTACGACAGTTCCCTGTACAAAAGCATCGCGCTTCCTGTACGGATCAGTACGGATCGGCAGCGGTTCCGTACAACGTCGTACAGATCCAACTAGTGCAGCAAAAAAAAACAACTTTTTTTTATTTTATTTTTATTTTCAACTTTAGTTGGGTTAGAGGGTGGGTTAGTGTTGAGTTAGGGATAGGATGAAAAAGATATAAGCTCTCTTTCACCTCCTTAGATGTTTCTTAGATGCTCCCTCATTTTCATCCTTTTACTTAAATTTTTAACATTACCATGAAATGACTCAGGATGTTTGAGAGTGGTTCCAGCCTGATCGAACTTCATATGTAGAAAATAGAATTTCACATCCTATTCAAAATTCAGCAGACTTAACAGTTTTCAGGAATTCAGGATCAATGGTATGGTGGCATTTCATTAGATTATATCATGTATGAGGGTATGTGATTAGCAGTTAATCAAGAGCACCAAGCCCTATATGTACCCTAGTGTTGGTGGTGTTAATGGTTTAACTCCTTTGTCATGTCGTTAGCAGAAAATTACATTTCAATCAACTCAAAATCATCGATCAAGCATGTTAAGTTCTTTCTACCATATTTTAAGGCTTGCATTAGGTAGTTTGATCAATTTTGGGCAATTTTGACTAATGTCCCTAGATAATCGAGGTAGAGGCAAAGGCTAAACAAGAGGAGAAGAATCTAGAATATAGATGGTTGATGCTCAAATAATTAATCATTAATGTACAATGGATGTCATATCTATCTTGATTTATGTACAAATATGCATGCTTCCATATCTTCTACAATTAATTTGGTATTTTGGATGTTTTTTTAATATAAATGCAAAAAAATTAAATTAAAAAAATATATATATAGTAGACGCTTCCGAGATGCTTCGCTTCCTAGATTTTTTGGAAATGACGCTTTCACGTCCCCGCTTCCAAAAAACACCCCCGCTTCGTCCCTGTTTCGTGCAACGTTGGTATGTAATTGACTTGAAGAAGAATCTAGTGTCTATCTCGCGAATGGAAGACAAAGGATTCAAGCTGGTATTGATCAATGGAAAGGTACGCATTTGGAAGAGGAATTTGAAAGAAGCATTCACTCTTGGTTTCAAGGTTGATACACTCTATCAGGTTGGAGGAAGTCCGTTGGGAGCCATGACATGTAACACAACTCTTCAATCCGAGCTATGGCACCGGAGGTTCGCACACCTTCATTATAAATCCCTTCCCAAAGCAAGGAAGGTGGTCACAGGTATGCCTGATTTCAAAGATGATCATGAAGGTGTATGTCAGGGTTGTGCCGAAGAAAAGCATACAAGGGGACCATTCCCCTCAAGTGTCACCAAGACTTCTGATATTCTACAATTGATTCATTCTTATCTATCTGTTATGTTGCACATAACATCCTTGGGAGGATGCTAATATTATGTCACTTTCATAGATCATCTCTCCCGCAAGACTTGGATATACTTCTTAAAGAAAAAGGACGACGTATTCAAATGGTTCTGCATCTTCAAGGCCTTGGTTGAAAATCAAACAGGAAAGAATATCAAAATTTTGAGGACCGATAATGGAACCGAATATGAGTCAAATGAGTTCAAAGACTATTGCAGGGAAGTTGGAATTAAGAGGGAAACAACTACTGTGTATACTCCCGAACAAAATGGAGTTGCCGAAAGAAAGAATAGAACCATTCTTGAAGTTGCCCGTGCCATGCTCTATGACCAAGGTCTTCTGAAGTTCCTATGGGGAGACGCTGCCAACACCGCTGTGTATCTTCAAAATAGATGCCCACATTCAGCATTGGACTCCAAAACTCCCAAATAAGTCTTCACTGGTAAGAAACCTGATGTTTCTCATTTTTGAATTTTTGAAAGTCCCGTATACTTTCATGTGTCGAAAGAAAAGAGAAGCAAATTGGATGCTTCTGGAAACAAGGGAACGTTTGTGGGCTCAATGAAACCTCGAAGGCATATAGAATCTATGTGCCTGGTCAAAGAGAAGTGGAGATATGTCATGATGTCACCTTCGACGAAGATGTTGCGCTCAGGAAGGTTACAGATCCTCCTATCTCAAAGGAAGACAAAGAAGAGGAAGCAAGCAAGCAGGAAGAACCGAAGGATAAACAGATGCCCGGTGTTGAAGGTCCGATGGATCCTACAGATCCACCTTCTTCAAATAAAAGAAGACCTTCATGGCTTAGAGACACTCTTGAAGATGCCGAGAGACATATTGCTCCAAGGGGAACATTCCGTTGAAGTAAGAAGTCGAATAGGTACCAAGGGTACTTAGTAGCCATGAGCACCATTGTACAATCTGAGCCTGGAACATTTGAAGAAGTCGTGAAGCACCAAGTTTGGAAGGATGCAATGAACGAAGAATATGAGTCAATCATGAAAAATGATGTCTGGGATGTGGTCCCTAGACTGAAGGACAAATTTGTTTTCACCTTGAAATGGCTCTACAAGGTCAAGCATGGAGCCAATGGAAGTGCTAAGAAATTCAAGGCAAGATTTGTTGCTCGAGGCTTCTCTCAAAAAAAAGGTATAGACTATGACGAAATATTTGCACTTGTTGCCCGCTACACCACCATCTATTCGATCATTACTCTTGCTCCATCGCAACAATGGAGTCTACATCAAATGGATGTCAAGACTGCCTTCTTACATGGCTCGATCAAGGAAGAGGTCTATGTGGAACAACCTTTGGGATTCGAAGTTCGAGATAGAGATACTCATGTATGCAGGTTGAAGAAAGAACTATATGGGTTGAAGCAAGCCCCCAGGGCTTGGTATGAGAGGATTGATAGCTACTTGACGAATTTGAGCTTTACTCGAAGTGATGTTCATCCAAACCTTTAGTTTAAGGTTGATAATGACAAGCCTCTCATTTCGGTTCTCTATGTGGACAATCTCTTCTTGACAGGTGCAGACCCTCTTATTCATCAATGTAAGAGGGAGTTAGCTTCCGAGTTCGAGATGAAGGACCTAGGACTGATGCACTACTTCCTAGGCCTGGAGGTCTGGCAAAATCCAGGTGAGATTTTCCTTTCTCAAGGAAAATATATTGTGAAGTTGTTGGAAAGATCTGGGATGGTGGACTGCAAGTCCGTGACTACTCCAATGGAACTCAACTTTAAGAAGTTGTGTGGAAGTGTTGTTGGGCCCAATTTGGGAAATCCTACCGAGTATCGTCAACTCGTAGGGGCCTTGATGCTCTTAGTGAACTCACATCCGGACGTTTTGCAGTGAACAGATTGAGTCAATACATGGTCGAGCCTCATCACATTCACTGGATTGGTGCCAAGAATCTCTTGAGATATCTTTGGGACACAATCAACCATGGGCTGAGATACACTTCCGGAAGTATGAGGCTCCATGGATATACTAATGTTGACTGGGTACGCAGTGTGGTGGATCGTAAGAGCAAATCTGGATGCTGCTTCACCTTAGGTTCTACTTCGATCTCTTGGATGAGCGGGAAACGGAAATCGGTTGCTTTGAGCACCGCCAAGGCCAAATACATTGTAGCAAGTATGGCATGTTGTGAAGATGTTTGGTTAAGAAAGCTCTTAAGTGAGTTGTTTGGGCATGTGTTGGATACCACCGTGATCCTTTGCGACAACCAAAGTGTGATTCGACTTTCAGAGAATCCCGTGTTCCATGACCGCTCCAAGCATATTAAAATCGGGGACCACTTTATCCGGGATATGGTACAGCGAGGCATCGTAAGGCTCCATCACATTGGGACTGATGAACAAGTCGCAGATATTCTCACTAAGCCCCTGGGGAAGGTCAAATTATTAACCTTCCATGAGAAGCTTGGAATCGTGGACAAACCCTCTTATGAGGGTCCCACTTGAGTTGGACTTTGAGCTATGGAAGCTCCAGGGGGCTTGGGGTAGCTTCTTGGAGCTATAAGCAACCACAAGGCTAGGTTCGCCTTACCTTGTTGGTGTGCTATTTTCCCACTGTTATGATATTGAGCTGGTTCACCCTCTCTTGATCTATGCCCCACATACATCCTACCCATGTAGTCCGAGACTGATGGGAAGTACCTCTCATTTGGCCAATGAATTGGGAAATGAGGATAGAGATCATAGCATTACCGATGGACGCATCCTGTATTGTTGTACTCTTTATGTTTAGAATGGGTTGCGTCCAACAACTTGATCTGGGATCGAGTCTAGTTGAGGTTTTTACCTCTAAACTGACTTTGAGTCAGTGGAGAGTGGCAAGGTCTTGTGACTCACTCTCAATCAAATCTTTTTCATTATTTCTTCATACAGCAGAGCAGAGCCAGCAGAGTATAAAGACAGCATGATGACATAGGATGACAGGATGATATATGATGGTACATGATGGTACCGGATGACAGGATTGCACAGGGTGACATATGGATTGATAGGTGGAGTTCTCCCTAGTTGAGAGGGAGTGTTAAATTTGGCAACTAGGGCCAAACTCCACTTTGCACTGCTCATATGATGGAGATGATATTTTTGTTGGATTCCTCTTTCGGAGAGGTGCAAGATTGATCTAAAGATCATCTTGTTTGGATGAGCAAAAGTTGGATTTTGAATTTATTTTCTCTCACATGTGCAATTGTCAAGGTCAACCTGAAATGTAATGTAGGCTCATAAGCCCCAAAAGATGTGTCACACACCCTCATTGATGGATATAAAAAGGAGAGACTCAAACTTCATTTGGACATCATCTCATATCACATTCTCTCTCCTTCTCATTGGTTCGTACAGCCTTAGAAGACATTCTCTCTCCTCTACACGTGGGAAAGGGCAGTTGTGATTTTCGAATTGTTCAAGGGTTTTTGCAGTAGCATTGACCATCATTGACCTTGGGTCAAATCACATATTTTGACTTCGATTTTTGGGACAAAATCCGAGTTTGGGAGGCTGAGTTTGGTGGCACAAAAATCGAGAAGTTTTGGGTTGTTTGACTGCATCGTTGACAAGGTTTGACCGAGAATTTGTGAACTGTTGTGGACTGACTTTGACTGTTTCTTGAGGCCGAGTTTGACTGGCTTTGATGGAGCTCCATTGGGAGGCATTTTGTTGGTTTGACCAGCGTTGACTTCGCTGGCTAGGGCATCCTGTTGATTGTTGTAATTTGTACTCTCTCTCTGCTAAATTTGAAGAATAATAAGCAGATTTGATCAAAGGGTTTTCCCCACATTGTGACATCCGCCAAATTATTGTGTCCTCTTGTCTTGGCTTATCTTTTGTTATTTATTTATGTTCTATCAGCATTTACTGTCAACGTTAATGTGAATGCTAAACAAGAAATTGAATTGGGCTAATAATAAAGATTGAAGTAAATTTCTCTAAGCATAGAGCATACCATCGTTAACTAAAATTAACAGAAGTGGTTGAGCGAGAGCAAGATAGAGCTCTCAAGATGGAGCCTCAACCAAATCTCAGTTTCAGTCTAAGTTGGTTGGCAGTTGGGCTGACCAACAGGATGATGATGATGAGGACCATAGCCAAGGGCAAGGGGAGGCAGCCACTCAGTCGAAGACTTCTAGTATAGGGAGGGTTCGAGCAAAGTGGGCACAGGATTTAGTTAAGGAAGATGAGAAGAGAGTTGAGTCTTCCAGCAACAAGAAGCAGCCACAGAGGTACACAGGGTACATGGCACTTGTGTCTAAAGAGGTGGACTCAGAAAGCATGGTGGGAAAGAACAAGTCTTCAAAGCAGGTTCCGTAAAAGAAAGAGGGGAAGTATTCTGGTTCAGAGGGAGTTGTTGCAGCAGCGAAGAACTTGCCAGTGTTGGAGACAGATCTAGGTGTAATATTCCCAATTAGCCTTGCTAATTGGAATATTTCATTTTTGCTTTATTTTGCCGCTTTAGCTAGACATAATAAATAAAGTGAGAAATAAGAGGGGTCACCTCACTTTAGTCACCTCACTTTAGTCACCTCACTTTATAATAAAGTGTTCTTCTCCTAGTAGATTGACGTTGTAACTTAAGAGAGGGGGCCTTGGGGGTCCACATGAGTATGATGGGGGAGGCATCAGGCTGACCCAAAGTAAACTGCGCAGGTCAAAGGAGAGTTAAGTTTTGGAGGGAGTTTGGCATTATAAAAGGAGAGGTTCTCACCTCATTTGGAGCATGCATATTTTGATATTGATATTGAGAGCTAGACTTTTGTTTGCTTCAGCACGCCGGTTGTTTAGTCGGTCTGCAGCACTGTTTAGTGCACGAGTGTCTCCGGTCGGAGATCTCACCCTTAGCCTCGGGGGACTTCGAGTGCCTGCCCTGGTAAGGTTATTTCGGGTTTCACCCTTAGCTTCGGGGGACTTCGAGTGCCCGCCCTAGTAAGGTTAATTTCTGAGTTCTATCTTTCAGTTTCAGTAGCAGTTTCAGGTGGAGAGTCGGAGAGGAAGAAGCCCTCTAGTGGTTGCGCAGATCTAGCAGGAAAAACGCAGTTTTCAGCAGCAGGAAGGACGCAGATCAGTTTGGAGTGAGGACGCTGTTCCAGTAGGAAGAGGAAGGACGCAGATCTGAAGGCACAGTGATAGATCCAGCCTTGGAGATTGTAGATCTGAGCAGATATTTGCAGATCTGGTTCTGTAGGTTGCAGATCTGGAGGGGTAGCACTAGATCCAGCTTGGGAGATTGCAGATCTGAGGAGATATTGGCAGATCCAGCCTAGATCTGAAGAGATAACATCAGATCCAGCCTTTGAGGTTGAAGATCTGAGGAGATATTGGCAGATCTAGCATAGATCTGAAGAGCTAGCAGCAGATCTAGCCTTGTGGGACGCAGATCTGGAGAGATAGTAGCAGATCCAGCCTTGTATGACTCAGATCCAGCAGATCTGGGCAGAGAGGACGCAGATCCAGTCAGGGAGGACGCAGATCTGATGAGTAGGGTCTTTATGTGGGGTTCTCGCAGCATTTTTCAGTGTTTTCAGCCTTGAGGAGTTGGTCATCTCATCTGGAGGATTTGTGGGTAGATCCAGCCCTTTTGCCAGCATATTTCTTGAGCTTCTGCGCTGTTCCTGGAGGCACAGCGTTTTTGTAGGAGGAGGGTTTCTGGGGGCGATTTTCGGAGGTGGTCCATTTGCTTCACGGATTCTGGGTTTTGTCCGGAGCAGCGAGTATAGGTGATCTGTAGATTTTTAGCTCATTCCGGCAAGGGGATCAGCCCCTAGCTTCAGTTCACTCCAGCAGCAGCAGTTTACGGCAGTTTCTTCCAGCAGCTGGGATGCAGTTTCTGTAGTAGCCATTTCCTATTTTCTGAGAGGATTCTTCACTTGCCTTGAGCAAGGATAGGTGCCCTCATCCTGATTTTCTTGTACTCCTCTCTATGTACTTTCAGATTAATAAAATGGCTCAGTTTTCTGGCATTCTATGTGTAATTGTCCCATAATCTGGTTCAGCATTGTATTTTCTATATCTGTCTGGCATATTTCTGTTTATTACTGGTTATTTCCCTTTGGGGATATTACACTAGGTGGATGAGGTTCTTCCAGGAACACCTTCCGCGCTAGGAGGGAGTGTTGAAAATAGTAGCGAGAAAGTGATTCCATGATTTGTGCCTTAATTCAAGAAGTCAAATTCGAGTTCCTGCTTGTGCAAGCTCAAGTTCCTAAAAAATAGGAGATTCCCTATAAATTAGGACAAGTTCCTAAAATTTAGGAATATCCCTAAAAATTAGGACGAGTTAGGTTGCAGTTAATTGATGTGTTGAAATTGAAAGTCAAGTTTTTTTTATTTTCTACTGTGAGTTTATTGAGGAAAAGCACAACTGATTGATTTTCAAGTGGTTGACTTGAAATAGGACGAGTTGCATGAACAATTAACTCATGCTAACTCAATCAATCACAAAAGCACTTCCTTGATTAGAAACTAACTAATTTTAATCATTTGAATTGGCTTTAAAAGGAGGAACGAAGGCACAAGTTTAATCATTGTTTTGGTGAGCACGAGTTGGTGAGACCAAGCAATAGGAAGCATAAGTTTGTGCATGGAGCTTGTGAGAGGAAGAGTGTGCAAGAGAAGATTGTGCACAAGTTGGTAGAGGGCAGCAGAGATCAACAGCCTTGTAAGGGTTTCAAGCTTGGTTCAAGGCAGGAAACTAGGTTGTTTTCAAGTTGAAACAATTATTTTGTGAGAGATCAATTGCTCAGTTTTTTCTATCAATAAAATTTTCATCAAGCAAAGGGTTTTCCCAGTTGGTTTCCCTAGATAATCCCGTGTTGTTGAATCGTGTAATTGTGATTTTAGTTTTGTTCCTATTTCGTTGCAACTAGTAGAGAAATTATGTGTTTATGTGAGAAGAAATTTTATTTAAAATTGCTCATATTAGCATATCAGAATTTCATGGATTTTGTTGTATGTTCTAGAAGGTGGGCCAAGCCCTATTGCCTCTGTTTTGGAGGGGCCAAAAGGCCTAAACAGGTGGCAAATAGTCCTACAGTCTAGCACATATAAAAGGCTTGTTGAAGGAGGAGACTGCAGGTTCCTGACGGACTTTTTTGGACTAGGTTTAGGGGAGTTGACATGGACAGACACTAGCCCTAACTAGAGGGCCAAAGCTTCAGTGTAGATGCATTTTCTGCCCAGTTCGAGAAAGATTTCTCGTTGATTGCTTGCATGGCAAGCTCAACAAATAGCAATATATGGTATATTGATGTTGGGGCTTCCTTCCATTTGATCGGGAACAAGAAGAGTTTTAGCCACCTGAAGGAGAAGGACATGCAGTTTCAAATTGGGCTAGTAGATGATGGTCAGTATGTAACTAGAGGAGTTGATACTGTCAGTTTTCAGAGGGAATCAGGTAATCCTCTTCATCTCAGAGACATCTCTATGTTTCGAGATTGAGGCAGAATCTTGTTTCAGAAGCTACCCTTTAGGACAAGCTATATGATGTCATCTTTAACAGAGGTAAGGCTTACCTCCAACACTTAGCTTTTGGATGTAAGAAGCAGATAAGTGTGAGGGTGAAGAATCTCTACAAGTTGCAGGTTCAGACAAGTGTAGCCTTGAGCTGCAAGGCAAAGAGTTCTCAGAGTAGAGATGTGGTGGTTGAGCAAGGGCAAGATAGAGCTCTCAAAATGGAGCCTCGGCCAATATCTCAGTTTCAGTCTAAGTTAGTTGGCAGTTGGGTTGACCAACAAGATGATGAGGACCATAGCCTAGGCCAAGTGGAAGCAACCACTCAGTGTAAGACTTCCAATATAGGGAGAGTTCGACCCAAGTGGGCAAAGGATTCGGTTAAGGTAGATCAGAAGAGAGTTGACTCTCCCAGCATCAAGAAGCAGCTACAAAGGTACAGAGGGTACATGGCACTTATGACTAAATAAGTGGAACCACAGAGCATGGTGGGAAAGAACATGTCATCAAAGCAAGTTCCACAGAAGAAAGTAAGGAAGTCTTCTAGTTCAAAGGGAGCAGCTGCAACAACTTAGAACTTGCTAGAGTTGAAAACAGATCCAGGTGGATGAGGTTCTTCCAGGAACACCTTCCTCGCTATGAGGAACTATTGAAAAATATTAGTGAGAAAAGGGTTCCTTGATTTGTGCTTTAATCATAGGAGCCAAAATGAGTTCCTTCTTGTGCATGACTCGAGTTCCTAAAAATTAGGCGATTCCCTATAGATTAGGAGAAATTCCTATAATTTAGGAATCAACCCCTAAAAATTAGGACGAGTTAGGATGTAGTTAATTGATATGTTGAAATTGAAAGTTGAGTTCTTAATTTTCTAGTGAGTTGAGTGAGGAAAAACACAAGTGATTGAGTTTCAAGTGGTTGACTTGAAATAGGACGAGTTGCATAAGCAATTAACTCGTGCTAACTCAATAAACCACAAAATCATTCCTTAATTAGACAACTCACTAATTTTAACCATTTGAATTGCCTTTAAAAGGAAGAACAAAGGAACAAGTTTAATCATTGTTTTGGTGAGCATGAGTTGGTGAGACCAAGCAATAGGAAGCACGAGTTTGTGCGTGGAGCTTGTACGAGGAAGAGTGTGCAAAAGAAGCTTGTGCACAGGTTGGTAGAGTGCCGCAGAGATCAACAGTCTTGCAAAGGTTTCTAGCTTAGAACAAGCAGGAAAGACAAGTGTGTCCTTCAGATTGAAACAATTGTATTTTGTAAGAGATCAATTGCTTAGTTTCTTTATCAATAAAATTCTCAAACAAGACAGGGTTTTCCCAGTTTGGTTCCGTAGACTTTTAAGTGGTTGACTTGCAATAGGACGAGTTGCATGAGCAGTCAACTCATGCTAACACAATCAATCACAAAGTCATTCCTTAATTAGAAAAGTCACTAATTTTACCCATTCGAATGGCCTTTTAAAAGGAGGAATGAAGGCACAAGCTTAATCATTGTTTTGGTGAGCACGAGTTGGTGAGACCAAGCAATAGGAGGCACGAGTTTATGTGTGGAGCTTGTGAGAGGAGGAGTGTGCAAGAGAAGCTTGTGCACAGGTTGATAGAGGGCAACAGAGATCAGCAGTCTTGCAAAGGTTTCAGACTTAGAACAAGCAGGAAAGACAAGTGTGTCTTTCAAATTGAACAAATGTATTTTGTAAAAGATCAATTGCTCAGTTTCCAAATTGGGTTCCCTAAACAATTCTGTGTTTTTGACTATGTTGCCAGGAAACGCTTCTGCGCAGTGCGGACGGACGGGACGGCGTTGAAACAAAAGGCGTGGGTTCGTCTGGGTATTTTTATATTAATATATATTATAAATTATAATTTATAATTTATATATCATATATAATACTATATTTTATAAATTATAAATTTAATGAAAATTAAGACTAAACAAACTCTAAGAAAACGGCTACCATCAGAATTCTTATCAGAATTGCATCAGTCAAACATTTGGGGTGTTTTTCCCACTCAGTGTTCTTAAGCTTGTCATGCCTGCCATGCAGACACAGATTTGGTAACGTTAGAAAACAATCATTCATTAATTGAAAAATGATGCAACAGAAAAATTGCTGCAATATCCACACAAGTTTCCTGCGGCAGTAAAAAACAACTGTTTCAAAATCTACACATAAATTTGATGAAGATCCTACCCATAAATTTAATGAGGAATGTGATTTTTGAAATCTACACATACACTTGATGAAGTAGGCCTATTAGTATTGTAATTCAGATACTCAGATGATTCATTTTTGCTAACTATGAAAACTCAGGCAGACATGCTATTTTGCACGTTGTCTACTGATCAAACTTCCTTTTATTGAAAGTCCCACAAAGGCAAGTAAAATTTTGGATAGGTATATTGTCAGTACATTAAAACAACTCCAAAATCTCAAAGCATGTATTCATGCTCTTGTCCACTACAAATTGCTGGTTGTGGAGTAAGCAGATAACTTTTTTTTGGTAATGAATAATTAAAACCCCTTCTAAAAGCAACTATTTACAAAAGCATCTTATAAAGTGCCAGCATACTGGATTTCAAATAACTTGACAAGATTCAAGCCTCCTAGCATACAAGTTGCTTCTTCCATTGTGTAACTGTATCGAGAAGGGTCAAAACACCATATCAGTTTCTTGTTCTTTATACAAAAGAGCAAAGGAAATGCATAGCAAATATGGAAGCATTCAAAATTAATTTGCATGGTTATGGATACACCCCAGATGTTCGACTGAAAAACGATGGGTTCTTCATACCAAAAGAACCCAAGAACCCGATTTTGTTTTTTTGAAGAACCCGGTTCTTTTGAGAAGAACCCGGTTCGTTTGGGTTCTTCGGGGTACTTGGGTGCGGAGAATCCGGTACTTGGGTGCGGGAACCCGGTGCGGGTGCGGGAACCCAACCCCCGGGTGCGGGAACCCGTGCAACATAGGTTTCAATTCTGTGTGACTGTGCTTTTATTTTTGTTCCTATTCTGTTGCATCTAGTAGAGAAATTTTGTGTTTATGTGAGGAAATTTTATTTCAGATTGCTCATATTAGCATATCATAGTTTTTTAGATTTTCCACATGGTATCAGAGCTCGGATCAGAATAAAGATAGCACATCCAAAGTGCAAAACACATGAAGGAAGATCTTTGAAGTGGTTGCAGACTTGAGGGACACCAGCAAAGGTGAAAAGGAGCAAGGGTTGCATCTTTTCTAGACTGTTTGGAGGGTCGATTTGCATGGGCAGGAGGCCGAGGCTATATAGGAGGGAGATCTGGGTTGATCTTGTGTAATAACAGGAAGTGTTTTGTCTTCTGTTTAGGCCGCAAAAATTCTATGTAATTGCAGAGGTGATGTAACTCTTGGTTGGAGGGCTGAGACGCCTAGAGATGGTCTACACACTAGGTCGCATTCACAAAAAATACAGCGCAAGTATTCTCTTTGGTAACAAGTCCAAAACATCTACTATGCTCTAGTTGCAAAACCACAGACCTGTAGGCATCTTTTGGAGGGCCCAAAAGGCTAAATAAGAGTGTCAAAAGTGATAGAAGGGACAACGAGTTAAGGAGGACAGTAAGGAAAGAGAACTGCAGTCATTTGGAACAGATTTAGGGTTGTTGTTGTGGCCTAACCAGAGCTCAAAAAAAGTGTACAATTGCCAAGGACAAAGGGAGCAGAAATAAGGTATGTGTGTCTCCTTTTGTTGATGTTGTTATGCTAGTGGATAAAGTCCAGTTTGGATAATTTTGGTGGCATCTTAAGTACAGGTGGAGGGTTGTTAGTAGGTGCCTAATTGTGGCCAGAGAGCAGATCTTGTGAAGTACAACAAGAGTGCTAGTAGTGGCAGAAATATTCAAGCTCAAAAGATTGCAGACTTTGACGGACTAAAGGAGTAGTGAGGTGGGTAGCCTCCAAAGCCCTAAGTACAATCTTTTGTGAAGGATTACAGGTTGTGAGTGGACAAGTTTTAAAGAGCTCTCAAGAAAAGCGAGATGGCTTACCAAGGGTTGAGAGAAGATCACTGTCTAGAGGGAGCATCAAACTTCATAGCTTGGAAAAGGAGGATTATGATAGTGTTGGAAGATAATGGTGTGGGCGAATTCATGAAGCA
This sequence comes from Pinus albicaulis, assembly GCA_034641835.2. NCBI lineage: Eukaryota > Viridiplantae > Streptophyta > Pinopsida > Pinales > Pinaceae > Pinus > Pinus albicaulis. The sequence continues at coordinate 625,634,224 of CM076580.1, read as the reverse complement.
AGCTATCCCACCACAACAAGATGCCTAACAATTGGCCCAACATAATAAGAAAGATATCAAGGAAAGAGGATTATTCTAGAAGGGGTCAAAGATCATATAGTGCCTCATATCCATGAGAAGAAGACATCGTTTGAGATGTACGATACAATCTTGAAGTTGTATAAGAGTACTAGTGATACCAAGAAGTTTGCTCTTAAGGAGAAGTTGAGGAGTATCCGGATGAGCAATGATGAGCCCACCGTCCCATATTTGACAAGGTTCACTCAAGTACGAGATGAACTAAGTGGGGTGGGCGTGGTTGTATCTGATCATGATCATGTAAGTTTTGCCTCACTTGGACTTCACAAGTTGTATAAAGGGTCCCAGGATGTTGTTAGTTGGAGAGAGAACTTAGCAAATTGGGAAACGTTTTGGACTAACTGCACACGGGAAGAGACCCACAGAGGAACCATAGAAGGGAGATCAATTATGACATAGGACAAGGAGAACTATGCCCTAGCAAGCAAGAGTAGTGAGGCTAAGGGCAAGAAGGGCCAAGTAGAGACCGGGTCCAATGAGAAGGGAAAGAAGAAGGATCTAAGTAGGTTCAAGTGCTTCCATTGCCATGAGTTTGGACATTATGCTAGTAAGTGTCCTAATCAGAAGGAGGATTCCAGTAAGAATCATGTGGTTGCATCAGTGGAGGTAGATGCATTTTTTGCCTAGCTCGAGAAATATTTCTCATTTATTGCTCGCATAGCAAGCTCAACAGATAGCAGTACATGGTATATTGATTCAAGGGCTTCCTTCCACATGACCAAGAACAATAAGAGTTTCAGCCACCTGAAGGAGAAGTACATGCAGTTTCAGATTAAGCTAGGAGATGATGGTGAGTATGCAGCCAGGAGTTGGTACTATCAGTTTTTAGAGGGAGTCAAGTAATCCTCTCCATCTCAAAGATGTTCTCTATGTTCCAAGATTGAGGCAGAATCTTGTTTTGGTACCTACCCTTGAGGACAAGGGATATGATGTCATCTTCAACAGAGGTAAGGCTTACCTCCAACACTTAGCTTTTGGATGTAAGAAGCAGACAGGTGTGAGGGTGAAGAATCTCTACAAGTTGTAGGTAGAGACAGGTGCAGCATTGAGCAGCAAAGAAAGGATTTCTCATAATAAAGGAGTGATGGTTGAACGAGAGTAGGATAGAGCTCTCAAGATGGAGCCTCAACAAGTATCTCAGTTTGGGTCAAAGCTAGTTGGCAATTGGGCTGACCAGCGAGATGATGATGAGGACCATAACCTAGGGCGAGTGGAGGCAGCCACTCAATCATAGACTCCTAGTATAGGGAGAGTTCGAGCCAAGTGGGCAAAGAGGGTTTGGTTAAGGGAGATCATAAGACAGTTGAGTCTCCCAGCATCAAGAAGCAAACACCTAGGTACCCACGGGGTACATGGCACTTATGACTAAAGTGGTGGACTTGGAGGTCTTCAGATCAGGTTTCGCAAAAGACAGCACGGAAGTCTTCTAGTTTAGAGGGAGCAGCTAAAACTGGTTCAAAGGGAGCAATTGCAACAGCGGAGAACTTGGTAGAGTTAAAGACAGATCCAGGTGGGCAAGGTTCTTCCAGGAATGCCTTCCCCGCTAAGAGGGAGTGCTGAAAATATTAGCGAGAAAAGGATTCCTTGATTTGTGCATTAATCATAGGAGCCAAAACGAGTTCCTTTTTGTGCATGACTCGAGTTCCTAAAAATTAGGATATTCCCTATAAATTAGGACGAGTTCCTATAATTTAGGAATCAGTCCCTAAAAATTAGGACGAGTTAGGTTGCAATTAATTGATGTATTGAAATTGAAAGTCGAGTTCTTGATTTTCTAGTGTGAGCTGATTGAGGAAAACACAAGTGATTGAGTTTTAAGTAGTTCACTTGAAATAGGACGAGTTGCATAAGCAGTTAACTCATGTTAACTCAATCAATCACAAAATCATTCCTTAATTAGAAAACTCACTAATTTTTATTTTTAACCATCCGGATTGCCTTTAAAAGGAGGAACGAAGGCACAAGTTTAATCATTGTTTTGGTGAGCACGAGTCGGTGAGGCCAAGCAATAGGGAGCACGAGTCGGTGAGGCCAAGCAATAGGGAGCACGAGTCGGTGGATATTGTGAGAGGAAGAGTGTGCAAGAGAAGCTTATGCACAAGTTGGTAGAGGGTAGCAAGGATCAGCAGTCTTGCAAGAGTTTCAAGCTTAGAGCAAGCAAGAAAGACAAGTGTCTCTTTCATATTGAAACAATTGTATTTTGTAAGATATCAATTGCTCAGTTTCTCTATCAATAAAATTCTCAAACGAGCAGGGGGTTTTCCCGATTGGGTTCCCTAAACAATTTTGTAATTTTAATTGTGACTATGCTTTTATTTTTGTTCCTATTCCACTGCATTTAGTAGAGAAATTATGTGTTTATGTGAGAAGAAATTTTATTTCAAATAGTTCATATTAGCAGATCAGAATTTCATGGATTTTCTACAAATTGCTATATTTTTATATAACTAACTTATACACCAATGTTTTTTCGAAGAAGCATGGATATCAAATAGCAAAACTCCCAGGGAGCACTTCAAACCCAGCAAGCAAAGCAAACCCAAGGACCACAACAATCCTAGTGAGCACAGTGAAAGTGATATTGTTGACGTTTTATAATGTTTCTAATTCAAACTAAATAAATATGTATCTATATTTTTGTTTTTTATTATAGCCGAGATTTTTTTTGTTTAGTGAATATTTTATTTTTATTTTAAAGAGATATGTGTCAACTCCAAGTTCAGCATGGAAGATATTACACATCTCTGTAATGCTAGGTTGTAAAATGTGTCTCTCAATGTAATAATATGTTCAGTGGATTACTGTTCAACAACCATAACCATTCCATCAGCATTCTTCACTGTATATGTCAGAGTTATTGAAGCCATGGATTAATGAGATAGCCCAAGATCAAGTGTAACTTTTGTTGCATGAAGAATGGCAATGTCTTATTGCAATGAACATCAAGCGGCACCAACCATCAAGCAGCACCACCATAGCTTTCAAGTTTTATATCCCACAGTTCAATCCTGATTTCAAAAAATCGTTAAATCTTCATTGTACAAAGCTTAGTCGGATTTGTGTGATGGCCTTGGCCATGTTCTTCTCCTAATTAAGAAAGCAATAAAGCTAGAAGCATTACCGCGTGGAACTAAATGCTTTCAGGAAACACGTGCTTGCCAGTTGTTTCACCACCGCTACTTATATTAAGGTTTAAAATCAAGGACATGTGTAATCAAACTCTGTTTTCAAGGGTTTTACAGTCCCATCAGCGTGCACCAAGATGGGAATTCACAAGCTCCAACTGCTGGAGATAGCAATCGACGTCTTGATTTCAAACAAGGGTGGCTGTGACAAAAGGGCATCTGGCTTACTGGTAGAACAAACAATAGGAGGTACAACTCATGGGTTTAATTCCTAGCCTGCCCGAGTTTTAAAACCCACATCAATGAAATTCGTTATACCACTGCACTGTACTGGCAAGATTACTCCGTAGTATTTTTCGTACCATACGGACCAAAGAGAAGTAATTTTGTTTTAGCTGATAAAACCCATAAGCCTCTCGAAATTATTGCACCTTCTCTTTATGAAAGACTGAGGTGAGCAATGGTGTTGGGTTCCCGAGCCATCGCGAGTGCTTGATAGACACGAGGTTACGTTTGGGCCCTGCGCTTCACCAGCGCAAAATCAAATCAAAATCAAATCTTTCTAACTCACAAAGACTACATCCCCAGCCTGATATGCTATGGATCACATATTCCCAGTCTGATATGTTCTGGATCACATCGCTAAGACTGTTGCATATTCGTAATATCTTCGAGACTTACTTGCACCTGAAATCACGGTCGAGTCCTCTTGATAACATTCAGTTTGCTGTCAGCTTTTGTGCCACATGGAACAGTGGCAACAGTTGAAAATTGGTATATTTGACCATCGACTCAATTCATAGATAAACACATGCAATTGAGTGCATAGAAACGAAATTAAAAAATCCACACAGAAAACAATAGGTGGCTACAAATTAAAGCTAAATTCAGTTATAGTGCTGAGATCAATACGTTGGAGTTTAAGTTGAGAGTAAGAGAGAGCATCAGATCAGTGACATTGTAGAGTGTTAGTTGCAATTTAACACTCCAGTGGCGAACTATTAATGAAATTTAGCTATAATTTACCTTGAGAATTTTAAGAATAGCGTCTTTGGAGTGAGGAAGTTGCTGTAACTTCTTCCCCGCTTCAACCAATTGTTGCTCCAGCTGGTTTGCCATCTGCTCTATTATTTCAAACGTGTACTCGCCGCAACATCTACGCCGTGGGATATGAACCCTGGAACTGAGGCTGGAGAGCTGTAAAGTACCGGCTCCTCTCCCTCGATTAATGAAGTGACAGGCCCCGAGTCGAGACCGCTACGCTACCCAACCGCAAGTAAAGAGTAAAGGCATCTTGGCACCAAATGCGGCGGTCAAAATACCCAAATCCATTTGCACCCCTTCGGATTTTATCCTCCGCTTTAAATGCAACATAGGGCAAACTTCGAATCCGGTAGAAACACAAAGGGCATCGAGCACTTTTTCAAAGCTCTTAAATTTTACAAAAATTGACGTAGGACCAATGAACCATTGCAACTAGGTCGGGAATGAATTTATCTATTTTTAATTAAATTATGTTGATTTTAAGTTGGGTTCTTTTTAAGGTTGGATGAAAATTTATTAGTTCATAAGTGGGATGCTATTAATTATTAAAGTGTTTTTTTAAGATAGTTTAATTTTTTTTAAATGTTTTTTATTTTCAATTTTTTTAATTTATGATTTTATAGAAATTTATATTTTATGAGGTCAATTTTAATGTTGGATGGAAAACTAGTTGTGTATTACTAAGATGTTATCACTAAAGTTTAGTTAGGCTTGGATGTTCTTTATAATGAAGTTGCTCTAGACGCAGTTTTTTTGCTGGAATTCAATAAAATAAAATTCAAAAAATCAGATAGTTGAAATGTTTGGAATCCATTTTTTATAATGGAAATGAATTCATCTTTGCCATATTTTTTCAAAATTTTTGCCAGATTCTAAATTATTCTATTGCTTTTTAGACTACATATTTAATTCCTCCAAAACAATTCTTATTTTCAACCCCTCCTTAAAAATTAATAAAAATTTGTAATCTATAAAAACATAAAATTAGTCAGAACTTATGATCTATAAGACTCCCCACTAACACCCATTATTTCCATTCATAAATAATTTTTAACCTATTTTAAAAATAGTAAAAATTTCAAAGCATATTTTAAGAAAAATGATTATTTAACTCTAAATTTCATATTTAAATTTTAATATTATTTTGTAAGAAATTCTTTCAGTGAAAATCACATGTAGGGAATTTTTGCCGACGTGTTTCGAACCAGCTAGTGTCGCTCATCATCAGAACAAGATATGGATCACAGAAGCAAAATTTCCAATTTAATATTATTTATTTATTAAAATTGGTTGTACAGTGTTTCACGTAATTCAATTATTTTTTTAATTAAATAGGATAGTATTGTATTAGATGTGAGTTTATAACTTAGATATTGTAAAGTTGTTTTTGGTTTCCAATATATTGTTGGATTGACTTATATTTTATGTATCAAATTTTTCGGTAAAAATCATATTGGAGAAATTTGTGTCATGTGGTTCATCATCAGGACAAGATTAATATTAAATTACTTATTGTGATTTATAAATTTAATATATTAAATTATATTATATGCATTGTCTTTGTTTTATTTATTTTTTTCAATGGAAAGAAAGTAATAAGTAATATTTTATAAATTTATTAAAAATGGAGAATTTAAAGTTTTAGAAATTTATATTTATTATAAAATAAAATAAAATAAATTTAATAATTGAAAGATAAAAAAGTTTCTAAATTTTAAGTTTAATTATAAGGTTAAGTGTTTAAAGTGAAAATAGAAAATATAGAACATGTATTTACACTAAGTGGTTGGGATAATTATTTGTTATTTTTTCTATCGAGTTTCAATTTTCATGAGGGACATGTTGGAATGTTGTGATAAGGCTTGAAGAATAGACAATCTCTCTAGCATAGGGCATTGGGACGTCTCAGTTCTTGTTAGGTCATAAGTTATTAGTATATTTGGCTTAGGGGTTGTTGGATATATTATTGGTGTTAAAGCTGTAGGAAATAAGTTTGATCCTAGACCTTGCCTAGAATACTACAATTAGTTACTAATTTATTGTAGTTTTAAAAAAATAGAAAATACAAGACGATTAAATAAGAGGAATGGAGTTTTACTATTTATGTTTTGCTTCGTTTTTCATGAATATTGTTTAAAAAGGTTTTTGTTTTTTACGAGTTTTTGAATAGTTTGTAAGTCTAATTCTTTAAATGAGCATTAAATGGTCTAACTTGGCCATAACATTAAAATTAGATAATTATTATTATTTTATTAAAACTAAGAAATTAGGAAAAGCAGATGTAAGGGTTATCTTTTGCCCTGGTGGCACAATTGAATTTGAGTATGCCTAGAAACTGGGTGTTGCATCCAATAACATTGGAAAAGCTTATGCCCTCCTACAAGTGATTAATCTTGCACAACTCCTTCAACGCCAATCCTCGGCAATCATAAGTGATTCTTAAATTGTCATAAACCATATGATTAGGGGGTTGGTTCTAATGATATGCATTTAAATGCAATCACATAAATAATTAATTCAACATGCAAAATTAAAATGAGTTTGAATGGTTTCATGTTCGCGGGAAAAATAACATCTTAGATTAACTCTTCGAGAAAATGTGAGGTTATAATTAATGGTGAGGAACATGAAAACTCATTCCTTAATATCACCTATGTCACAAAGATCGAGAAAACGTGCATGCCAAGAAGTTAAATGTCATCCCTTCTCTCCATGCAGCTTAGTGTATGTGACATCACTTATTCCCACAACATCTTATGATTTATCTTATGTGCACCTCCCTTAATAAGTGCTTCTCTCATTCCAGTTGCCTCACTTATGGGAAATTTCAATTTTCACTTGCGGATAATCATAGAAGCAATGATATGTTTTTAATGGCAAACGATGATTTGATCGATTTCACCGTGGATATGCCCCTGCGGTTTATTACGGGATCGTTCTTTGTTTCTCCTTGGCCAAATTTAAGAGATATTCATAAGTTTGATAGTTAGTCGTTGGTTGAGTGAAAAAAAAAAATTCAACATGGTTGTTAGAAATTAATTAACAGAGCAATGGAACACATAAAATATTCTGGAAACACAAACATAGAAACGCATAAAACAAGAAAGACACATGTATACATGGTTCACCCAATATGGGCTATGCCCAAGGAGAAACATACAAGTCCTATTATATTATCCAACAAAATGCGCAGTAAAATCTACAACACATCTTATGTAACAATCTCCTATCTCATCTCTCACAGCCACTCATAATACCCACAGCCACTATACAATACCTCATACAAAATTGAGGGTTGCCTTTTCACATTTTAGAGGAAAAAAACCCTAAATTGGCATAACTTATATCATTTGATCTTCCGCCTAATGAAAGACCCAGATTAACTATGAAATTACAATATTTTACAAGGCAATTTTTATCAAAAAATTGCTTAGGGAAGCACTGCCCCTCGACCCCCCCCCGCTATGGGGGGCTCATAAAATCATCATCACCCCCTCTAGAGACCCCCTGATGGTGATCATATAGGTGGTGTTTCCGCCCCTGTAGCCACCCCTCCCACATTTACCCAGTTTCGTCGATCTGTCAGGGTAAACATGGAAGGAATATCTATTATGACTTGACCTAAGCTCCTAAATCCAATTAAGGAAGTGGGGTCGATTACTAACAATAAATTGTTAGGTCCTTATATTACTAGTGTAATCCCTTATTGTTGTTAGTGTCGTCCCCTTATTGTTATTGTTGTACCCCTGTAGTCCCCATATTGTTATTATTGTGCCCCATAAAACCCCATTATTGTTATTGTTGTGCCAGTATTATTATTAGGTCGGTTAGGATTATATTGTAACCCCATGGACTCCTATATATAGAAAGGAGGTTTTTGCATTTGAATCATCCAATAATTGTTCATTTATGTAATGCAAAGGAGGTTAACCCCTTGAAGTGGTTGATTTCTAAAGCGTTGATCTCTCTTTTCTTCTATTTTTTGAGTTGGTTTCATAACATTTGGTATCAAAGCTTTGGATTATAGGGTTTCGCTGCTTCAAATAGGTCATCGTGGCATTTTCGCTATAAATTATTTCTACAAAGGTTTAGAAGCTAAAAAAAACCCATTTGTGAAGAAATCCTGAGGAACGTCGTGTAAAAATTTCATATCTTGGTTTGTAATATTTTCAGAGATATGATATGTGGAAATTGGGGTTTTTGCAGACTCCTGAATTTCATCTCAAAGAGGTGACCTTGGGAAAATCGTCATAACTCTCTTTGTAAGCATCGGATTGGAATTCTGCAAAAAGGGGCCGAAAGTGCCCAGAATTTAGTTCCCTATGTATCAATTTCAAAGCCGAAGGAGGAAACAGTGACACGTGGCACGTCGTACAAGTTCTCTCTACTGAACCAGTCCATGATTAGGTCATTGTGGGAGATTGGGCATAATTTTCCAATCCAAATCAGGTCAGACCTATGGTGTTGGAAAGACGACACAAAGGGCTACTACAGGACCGAATATCAATTATTGGGGATCTGAAATTACATAGATACATCAGTTTCAATATCGAGCTCCTCAAAAGCAAGAAAAAGGTGTGTATTTTTTTTAATTGCGTAAGTGTTGTTTGAAAAATCAGTTTGAAGGGATTCCAATGGCATATTGAAGCATCGATATCAGTATTTAGTTCTAAAATGGCCCCTAAAAATAATTAGACACCCATTAAGCCCTTAGAAGGCTCTACTATGACTCATGAAGAGGAAGAACTGAAACATGATATATCAAAATTACAAGACCAAGTGCACCAAATTCTGCTATAGCAAAAAGTAAATGGAAGTTTTGAAGAAAGGTGTGGAAGCTAAGATGGATGGTTTGAAGAAAGGCGTGGAAGTTTTTAAGAATGGCATGGAAGCTAAATGGATGGAATGGAAGCTAAGATGGGTGACATGGAAGCTAAAATAGATGAAAAAATGAAAGACAACATGGAAGACATGAAGAATGATCTAAAAGCAGACATGGAAGGTTTGAAGGAAGGTTTGGCAAAGTTAATACAAGAAATGATTCCTAATGGCGAAAAGGTAGTACAGGAAACTCGTGATGAGAACAAAATAAATGTTAATCGTGATTTCATAAAATCTAATGTTGGATTGAAGACCCACCATATTCCAAAGCTCAATATGAGGAAGTTTGATGGCAAGGATCTTGTAACATGGATACTACAGATGGAGCAATATTTTGATATCAATAATGTGCAAAACACACAAAAGGTATGCATTGCAACTTTAAATTTAGAAAAAAATACATTTATACGGTATTGATGGCTTTGCTTTCGTAAAAAAATTGTCACTTGGTCAATTTTATGGAGGAAATGATAGCAAATTATGAGGATACAAAGAGCAACACCTTCTTTAGTCAATTGATAAATCTCAAACAAAAGGGTCCAATGGTGGAGCACATAGGGGACTTCGAAAAATTAAATATAAGGGTAACTAATATTCCAAAGGAACACATGATTGATGTCTTCATAGGAACTTTAAAGGATAACATCCAACATGAGGTTCGCCTTTGGGAACCTGATTCATTGGAGAAGGCATTCAGGTTGGCAAGAAAAATTGAAAGTAAAATTGTGGCGACAAGGAAGCCTACCCCTCACATCTATAAAGATGGAAGTCTTGCTACCTCTAGACTTCCACAACCTACAAGGTTGACACCAAAACAATTGGAAGAAAAAAGAGAAAAAGGGATTTGCTACAGTTGTGATAGCAAATACACTAAAGGTAATAAGTGTGCTAAGAATAAATTATTTTACATAGATTGTGAAGAGGAGGAATTAAATGAACAAGAAACTTCAAAAGAAGAGGATATACACCATGAATCAACCCTAGAGAAAGAAGAAACGAGTCCAACCATATCCTATAATGCATTGGCAGGAATTACCACTCCTCAAACTCTCAAGATAGAAGTAAATATCAAGAATAAAAAAGTAATAGTGTTGATTGATTCAGGTAGTACCCATCATTTTATTCATTGTAAGGTAGGCAAGGAATTGAATTGCTTCTTATACCCAGCACCAGAGTGTCAAGCAATGGTTGCAAACGGAGGGACTATAAATTGCTCTGGAAAATGCCATAATATCAAGCTAACCATGGGGGAATATGTATTGAATAGTCCAATGCTTTCCATTCCAATGGGAGGTGTTGATGTTGTACTAGGAGTACAATGGTTACAATCTTTGGGGACGGTAGCTTTTAGTTTTCAAGAGCTTGTCTTGATTTTTTTTTCAGAAGGAAAGGAAGTTGAATTACATATTATCGTAGGGAAGTCAAGAAAGATAATAAGCTCTAGTGTCATGACAAAGATTCTGAAGAAAGAACAATGAGGCGTAATTTCGCAATTATGCTTACTAGAAGTTCCAACATCAAAATCTTCTATTTCTCCAAATCTCCAAAAAGTCTTGGACAATCATTCCAAGGTGTTTTAAACTCCCAAAGGACTCTCACCTATTCGTGATCATGATCATGTTATTCATTTAATTCTAGGAAGTGTTCCTCCAAACATCAGGCCTTACAGATATCCTTATGTCCAAAAGAGCGAAATTGAACGTATGATTGCAGAAATGTTAGAGGTTGGTATAATTCAACCTAGTCAAAGTTCTTTCTTTGCTTCAGTTGTATTGGTGCACAAGAAGGATGGATCATGGTGCATGTGTCCGAATTATAGGGAACTCAGTAAGCTCACTATTAAACATAAATTTTCCATTCCTGTGACTGATGAATTATTGGATGAATTACATGGAGCAATTTATTTTACCAAGTTGGATATTCATTCAGGATATCATCAAATTAGAATGAACACTAAAGATATTCCTAAAATAGCATTTCGAACTCATGAGGGTCATTATGAATTTTTGGTCATGCCTTTTGGCCTTACCAATGCACCTTCTACATTTCAAGGGTTGATGAATTCCATTTTTAAACCCTTCCTTAGAAAATTTGTGTTAGTATTTTTGATGATATTCTAATCTACAATAAGGCTTAGAAGGATCATGTTCAACATGTTGACAAGGTGCTCAAACTATTAGAGGAGAAACAATTATATGCAAAAACCTCCAAATGTTTTTTTGGAGTACAAGAGGTGGAATATTTGGGTCATATTGTATCTCAGGAGGGTGTTAAGGTAGACCCTAACAAAATTAAATTCATTAAGGAATGGAAAGTCTCCACAACCATAAAGCAGTTGCGAGAATTTCTCAAGTTAACAAGGTATTGTTGCAAGTTTTTTAAGAATGATGGGAGAAGAGAAGCACCTCTAACAACATCATTGAAGAAAGATGCATTTTCGTGGACTCCTAAAGCAACTAAGGTCTTTAAACATCTTAAAGATGCAATGTGCCTAGCACCAGTCTTACATTATTATTGTTAGGTCAACTAGTATTATATTGTGACCCGATGGACTCCTATATATAGAAAGGAGGTTTTGTCATTTGAATCATCCAAGAATTGTTCATTTATGTAATGTAAAGGAGGTTTCCCCCTCGAAGTGACTGATTTCTAAGGCGTTGAGCTTTCCTTTCTTCTATTTTTCGAGTTGGTTTCATAATTACACAAACTGACAACTCACAACATTCTACAAGAACTACAGGTCACTCAGAGTATGAACCACCACCCTAGGTGGCCAAACCCTAACCTACACCTCTATTTCTCTACCCTGGGCCCACAACTGCACCCACAGCAAGGCCTCCTTGTGGTTGGGAGCCTCTAGTCGCATGCACAACACTGCATCCATGTGGTTGCAGCCCAAATTCTTCAGTCCAGAGGTTGCGGTCTCAGATTATGAGCCACCATTTCAAGCTAGCCTCCAAAACACTGCCCATAACTCAGTGAGACTTTACATAATGATAAATAACATCAATACAAAGCTATTCATACAAAACTTGACATAACCATGACAGTCATTTCGTCAAACATATGGTGAACATGTAATCTACAGGTCATGAATGCATATTTGAACATAAGGGTCTGATACTTATCTGAGAATCATCAAGAAGGTCTAATTCCCTCTCATAATAATTGCAATAATGTATATTAGCTCATGATTCATTAACCATTCGTTAACTAATCAAAAAATATCAAGAGCACAACTAGAACCTGTTATGTAACCATACTTATAACCGACATTTAACCAGAATAATAACCATGATAGAACAACCAACAGAGCCACTAAATAACCAATACAAGTACTCATAAAATATAATAGGAAATGAGCTCTTATTGACATATGCAAAAGGAAACCAAGTCAGGGACTTCCATGTACCACTCGACCATAGATTGGGTTGAATGAAAACTTTCCATATTCCAAGCGTGAATGTGGGATCGCATGGAATAAACCAAACAAAACCAAACGAGGACTTCTAGAAGCCAAAGCATCTCAACCCTCAACCAATGATTCCACCTCACAGTTGGAAATTACTAACACCAACCTGATTGGTCTCTCTACCCAACTGTTTAGGGCTCCAGGAACTAGTAACTCAACCCACAACCTTCCAGGGCTCTAGAGTGTTTTTCCAACCTGGGTCTAGGACTAGTAATTCAACGCAGTAAGGGCTGCAGAGCGTTTTTCCAACCTAGGCTCTAGGACTAGTAACTCAACCCAAGTTGTTCCAGGCTTCCAGAGTGTTTGTTCCAACCCATAGCTATAAGGAATTACAAGCACCAACAAAAAAAAAATCAAATGGAAAAATCCACAACACCATGGTTATCCAGGAAATGGTAAGGCAAGGCTAAAGCCACTATCAATCTAAGAAATCCTCCATGCCAATTACAGAACATAACCAAATATTTACATGCATATACCATGCATCCATAAATAAGCAAGGAAATCATGCGTGCAACTTGTTACCTACAAAGAAATCCAGTTGTAGTTGTTGATCCACTTGTTCCCTTGCACTTTCCTACTTTCCTTTGCCTTCTTGCTCCAAATCCCAAGCCAAAGTGTTCCAAGAGTGCTCCAAGAAACCTTAAGTCTGCAAGAGTATGAGAGAGTGAAAGGGTAGAGAGAGAGCTCCAAAGTTGAATTGACAAAAGGTTGTGAACTAATCCTCATAAGCCTTTTTTATCATTGAGGCCTCTATTTTGTTCATTTTCCTTCATTTTTCTTTAAATTTACTCCTCATACAACTATGTGACCTTTCATCTCCCTTTTCTCCCATTTTCCATTATTTCATAAATAAAATGCCAATTATTGCCACTTTTCCTTTGCCAATGCCTTTGCCAATTTCAATAGTCATTAATTAATCACAACTCATCTCCATCACTATTTTTTTCCCAACATTCAACTTGGAATACGTGTCCCATCACCTTGGTTATTATTTTTATTTACATAGGAAATCAACCAGGGGTTATTACAGACCCCTCCCCCTTGGGAGAACATTGTCCATGGTGTTCAATGACACTTATAAACCAAAAAAACACATGTTGCACATGGAGCTTTATAACACGACTTGTTGCAACATTTACATCATATCATACTACTGGAGACATAACCAACATATCATGAACATCATATTGCTTATTGCAGCCTAATAACATATCTTGATATGGTATTTACATACATATGCATAAACAAACGTAACCAAAACACAACATCAAAACATATATCAAAATGCATCCACTCAACCAACGAATAAAGAAGGATAGATAACATGCATCTAATCAATCATCACCCATGCAGCTTCATCGGGCCCAAAGTGCTTCCACTGCACTTTAACTTTCTCGATTACTTGATTTTGGAGCATGAGCATCTTTCTCTATAAAATGCATTAAAGTTTCAGCTGTAATTCTCCTTCTAGCTCCACCTGGAATTGTTGCACTAAAAATTGTCACCTTGACATTCTGCTATCTGTATGAGCTCATTATCACTCATACTTTCCTCCTTTGCAAATCTAAAACATCAGTTCCTCATGTCAAGCCTTAAAAATAAGATAAAAACTCTCAAAGTCTCTAAAACTCTGGTATCACACTTTCTCTTTGTCTTACCTACGGTCCCACACCTAATGGTCATGTCTTCTGCATACCTGACCGCACTTTCTCTGTGTTAAGAGTGCGGACCCTTGTAAAAGATTAAAAGGGCGCAAGTAAACTCAAAAATTTCACTTTCAATCATTTCTAGAAGCTTCTGGAAGGAATCTTGCGGGAGAAAAACCATTCCTTTTAGGTTCATGTATCCCATGCCTTAAGGAGCTAACCCCTTGATGTGAGGAGCTTATCCCTTTGAAGGAGGATTCTATCCCTTCATAGGTGGAACTGTAACCTCCTCTTTTGCACTATAAAAAGAGGCATTGGGCAGCCTCAAAGGGAGTTCAAACTTTAGTGTTGTTTGAGGTAAAGTGCTGTTGGAATTTAGACTCCTTTAGCTGAGATTTTATGAGGAGAGATTACATACCTTTATGTGTCTCGGTTGGAAGAGTGCGAGACTTGTCAGAGTAGAGGAAATTCCTGCTTCGGACCCCGGGAGGACCTGTTGAACATCAAGGCTGAAAAGGTTGTAAGGTTCTTCTACTATTTCAAAGTTAATACAAATAAGTTTGTCTTTCTCAAGAAAATGTCATTTGATTGTTTGTTTTATGGATTCCTTGATCACCATAATAGATATGATTTAGAATGTGTGCCATGCAGGTACTATTTAATGTTTGATTGTTTGTGATTATAGGTCTTCAAAGATAACTCTTTCAGACAACTGAGGAACAACGACTACAAGCAAGCATTAGATCAAGGCAGGTTCGTAATACATTTTATAGCATTTACTTTTGAATCATATCTAAAGAAAGATAGATTTTATTGTCTGTTTGTTGCTAGACTATCTTCTGATACTAGGGAGATTGGTCTTGTCTGCAAGATCGATTTATCCGTCCAACAAATTGGCAACTCCGCTGGGGAAAGATTTATGATTTTTGGTTTTCCTTTATTTTGACTTGAGAAAATGATTTTTCTAGTTTTTGATTGCTGTATACTTGCCTGGGTAGCTTAGGTTAACTTTGCTTTGAAAATTTTTGAAGTTTTTTGTGTTTTTCTTGAACTTTTTAGGGGACCGCACTTTATCTTCACACATAGTGCGGGCATCTTCGCACTTTCCTTGAGTAACAGGTGTGGGACCGCACCTGTTGTCTCTGGGGCCTGCGGACCCTGTTAAATTTTTTGAAATCACAAAATTTCTTCTTCCAGTTTAAGTTTAGATTTGATTTAGGACTTTTAGTGTCTACCCAGATCTGTGTTTTTCCTGTCAAAAACCTCTTGTGAGTGAGTTCCGATAGTATTTTTGTTTTGAGTGATTTTCTAGAAGTTTTGCATACTTGGAGTGGTTTTCACTTTGTCTCTGTAGTGACTCAAAGATTAGAAGCTTGAAATACCTTAGATTACACTGGTATCTTTTTGTCTTCTTGATGAGTCTGACTTGGTTGCGAAATCCATCCTTTTTGAGGAATAGATCTAGTTTTCTCTTTGCAAATCTTTGAACAAAATTTGTTATAAGTTCTGAATTTCATTTTTACAAAAGAAGAAATATCTGGATGTTTTTTGATTTATTTGTTATTCTGTGCAAATGAATCCTTAGTTTACTAAATAACTAAGCAAAACATTCTAAAAAAAAAATGAAACTTTTATTCAATTAGATTTTCGAAGTTTTTAGATCCCAAAATTAGATTTTCATAGTTTTGAGAGCTTTTCTAGAACTTGTAGATCTCTTTTGAAAGAAAAGTTGTTTTTTGTAGTTTCGAGTTTTGAAACTGAAAGGGATTTATTGTGAGAATTGATTGTTTGTTTCGTTTTGAGTTCTTATTGAAAAACAAAAAGATTTTCTTTTCATTTATTCTTCATGTTGAAAGAAAGAATTGTCTCTTAAGAAGTTGCATTTCTCGAACTCTTTCTTTTAGCTAGACTTCACTGAAAGAAAAACGAATTGCTTATCATTTTAGGTGCATTTTTAGTGTGTTTGGAGTTGAGTCTTCACACCATCAAAGTTTCATTTCCATACCTATTGACTTAAAGAAACAGCCCATAAAAACAACGCTTAATTAAAATTGATCTAGTAATTTTTTCTATTTCTAGGGCTCTTATCACCAATATAGCTTAGGCTAGTATCTTGGAGTAGGGAGTAATTAACTCTCCAAGATAGTAAAAACAAACAAGTAGATAAATCTTGCGGTAGGAAATAAATCCGATTGTAATTGGTACATTCTAGGAAGCTTCTCTTAAAGGAGTTAATCACGAGATCGTGTCCAAACCTTTGAGACAATCAATTATGTTTCATTGGGAAAGATAGAAGATTTGCGCGCATTACAAACGGTAAACCTCGGATTAACCATTGTCGAGGAGCCTGGGCTCACTTGTTGGTAAACCTCAGATTGACCATGTTAAGGAGCCTTCAAGGGGATTGAGCTTTGTTACTCTGCCCTTGCGCGCAGAATCGGATCGTAGACTGTTCCCCCAATTGTATTTATTACTGTTGGTAACCTTAGTGTCCATAAACTTAAGATTATTTTCTAAGGTGACGGTGAAGGAAAGATCTCACTGTACCTAGAGCAGACGTCGACTAGACTCACTTGGACTCTCTGGGGGGTTCTCTTCACTCGAGATGGTTTTGTGAAGAAACTTGTGCTAGTCTGTTTCATTAAGCAGGTTGTCAGGGTAACTGTCCCAACCACTCTTTCTATATTAAACTTCTACTAAGTTGGATTTCATCACCAACTAGTTTTTTTAGTACGGGAAGTTATTGTTTGTGCGTGGTTTGAACTCTTAGATTTTTTTGGTGTGTGATTCAACTGTTTGTTTCTTTAGAGACTTTAGGTGTTTTTTTGAAATTTTCTTTGTTTGCGTGTGTTTAATTAATATTTAATCGTGGCAGAATTACCGAGACAGTCCCGTAGACTTCAGGGGAAGCCCCCTTAGTATACACCAAGCCAACTTGAAGGGTTGCGTGCTCTAGTATCATCTAGTGGCAGTAGAATTAGATCAACAGAGGCTGGAGATTCATCTATAATTGTTCATCTTGATCATCAAATGCCAACAACAGAGCATATTCAAGAACCGATTTCAATTTCCGAAGTTACTGGTAGTATTTATCCTTCTAGTGAATTAACTCAAGAACCTGAAATTTATGAGCCTGACACTGAACCTGCTGTTTTGGAACCGTCTTCAGGATTTGTTACTCCAACTTCTAGTGATCCTGGTTCACCTAGGGTAAGAAATGTCGTTACTGAAAATATTCCTTCTGACCTCATATCTATTGAAGAACTTGTCAGTCCAGACGAAGACGTAACTCTTCCTGAAAACCAGCAAACTTTGAATCTTAGGGAGCGTGAATCAATTTTCTACAGTCCTATTAGGAGTGACGCTTGGTATTTATCTTTGACAGATTTTTTAGAAAACCCAGGTCTTAGTTTTTCACCACCTCGAATTCCTTTTCATCCTACGCCCAGAGGTTATTATACTTCATCGATCATGTCAGGAGTGTCATCTATGTTTTCCCAATCACTGGAAACATTTTTACACGGTGGTCCTTCTGTTCCTTCGGGGTACCAGGCACTTTCTAGTACTTTCTTAGGAGCAACTCCTCGACCGATTGAACAAGTTTTATCATCTGGTATTAATGGAGCTAAAACTGAAACGTCGAACGCAGAGCAAATTTTTATGATGTCTGGTAATATCCAAAATCCTCAACCTCAAGGTAGTCAGTTACTGCCTGGGGGGCAACCTCAAGGTAGTCAGTTACCGCCTGGGGTGCAACCTCAAGGCAGTCAGTTACCACCTGGGAGGCAACTTCAAGGTAAATTTTTACCAAGACAAACTCTAGGACAATATTATTTACCTGGAGAACAACCTCAAGGACAATACATACTTCAAGGTTATCAACCTCAAGGACAGTACATACCCCAAGGTCAACCCCAGACTCAGTACATTCCTCAAGGATAGTATGTGCCTCAGGGTTATCAACCTCAAGGTCAGTACCCAACTCAAGTTTTCCAAGCACCTTCTGGTCAATCATTTGTACAAGGAGCTGGAAATTTACCGCTTAATTATCAACCTTACGTTCAATCAGGCTATGGTCCTACACATACACAACCTTCTACGGGACCATACCCCGGAATGAACATGGTGTGGAATCCATCTCAAACTCAACAGACTATGCAACCTAATGTCCAGTTATCTAATCAACCTGGACAACCTTTGGTTTCTGGTCCAACCCAGCAACCTGTCCAGCCTACTATTCAAGTCCCTGAACCTGGTTCTGTTCAGCAGCCCGGGCCTAGTACACCTCAGACTCCGCCTCAAACTGCTACAACTGTTGCAACATATGTTCAACCTACAACACTTGTTTATGGAGTATCTGTAGCTCCAGTTTCTTCTATCCCTGCATCCGTGCAAATTCCTCAAGTCTCTGTGCCCCAGTCAGGATCTACAGTTCAGACTTTGATCCAGATGTCTACAGGACAAGCTAATACAAGTAAAATTTCCACAAGTCAACCGCAATTCACATATCAACCATACCAGGGACAGTATCAATTCGGTCGCGTTGCACAAAACCCAGTTTATCAGTATCAACCGTATCCTGGCTATACTTATCAACAACCTCAACAACCTAGTTTGGTCTGGTTAATCCAGGTTTTCCGGGAGGTTATACCATTCCTAATGCAAATCCGATTCCGGGTTATTCTGGATATCCGCCTCCCAGAACTGGTCTTATTACTCAAGGTTTTCGTGACCCTAACCGTCAGTTACCATTTATTGCAACTTTGGATTTACCTAATTTGTCGCGCCTTACGAACGATCTGATTTACTATCTTCCGTATTGGCCGCCAATGCCTAATAAGTTGCCCAGTGATATGCCAAAATTCGAGGGTAAGTCAAGAGAGGATCCGTCAAATCACGTTATGACTTATCACCTCTAGTGTGCGTCTAATTCGCTAATTGATGATTCAATTCGGTTACGCCTTTTTCAACGAACTCTTATTGGTCTTGCTGCCAAATGGTACATTGAGTTACCACGACGCTCTTTTAATAATTTCAATCAATTAACAACTACTTTATTAACTCATTTTCAGTTGCCTGTCAGATACGACAATGGCAAGGAACTATTGACTTCACTAAAACAATCCACGTCCACATATATTTCTGATCATATTCATGAATGGTGACGTAGAAGGCGTTTAGTGAAAGTTTTCATTCCGGATCAAATTTTGGCAAAATGGTTCATTAAATCATTGTTACCCAAAATCACTGAATATGTAGCTAAGGTAGGAGTTGTTACTGAAGAGCAAGTCATTGCTCAGGCTTAGTACCTTGACCTTGTTTATACGCAGTCAGGTACTTTACATGAAAAAATCCCTGATCTTCCAAAACACGGTCAAATAACTGCAGCTTCTTCAGGGTCTCATGCCACTGATGGTATGATTGGTTCAGTTAGTACTAAAAGCAAGAAGAAATATTTAAAGAATTCTTCTCCTATAATAACTTTACCTGATTCCCGGAAAGGAGATTCTTCTGCTAAAGTTTTTGCCGACATCCATGTCGTAGAGACATCTACGACAAAATCTAAATTTGGCAGTAAAAATAAGGGGAAGAATAAAAACAAAAAAAATTCAAAATATAAAACAGATAAGAATGAATCTACTAATGAAAAATGCAAACCTCGCTATCCTTGTTTCATTTGCGACCAGGATCATTTTACAAAAGAATGCCCACATCGAGTGGAGGTTTCAAAATTTGTTAAAGGTTCTCAAACACCTGTTGTCTTGAAGGATCCTTTTCCTACTCAAGATAGTAAGATGATTGGTTCCTCCTCGAACACCTCAGAAGAACCCATTCTGATGATGTCTCATGTTAGGATTGCGACGCGATCGCAAGATTATGGTAGTAAAAATCTTGTTGGTGGTAAAGAAGCAGAATCTTCTAATTCAAATACATCAACTACACCTCCTCCTGTTTCTGATCCGCTACATATCGAGAAACCCAATTCAGACTTAGTAATCAAACCGCCTGCTAAAGGTGTACTTCGTAAATCAACTTTTAATCCACTTGCAAGAGCTGCTCATAATTACGATATTGTTGAGGACTTAGCTATTTCCCCTTCAGCAATGTCGGCTTTGTAAGTGCTTCAATCGTGCCCAGCACAGCGTAAATTACTATTGTCTGCCATAGGAGCTGTCGATATTCAGGATTCGAACCTAATAATCTTCGATTTAGAGAATAGTACACGCCGCCTACCCCATCAAATGGCTTTCCAGATTCCAGTATTAGTCAAAAATAGACCTTGCTTTTGGACTGTGATTGATGAAGGGGCTTCTACGTGTATTATGTCGATCCAGTGTTGGAAATCTCTTGGTTCTCCCACACTCAATTAATCTCCGACAATTCTAAAGGCTTTTGATGGCCGAGGGTTCCATCCTTTTGGTATTTTGCATAATTTACCTATAGAGGTAGAAGGAAAAACCGTAAATCTAGATGTGGAAGTGGTTGATGCCCCTCTGGACTACAACCTTCTCCTGGGTCCAAGTTGGTCTTATTCTATGACTGCAGTTGTTTCATCGGTCTTTCGGCTTATAAAGTTTCCACATAAAGGAAAGATCATTACAATAGACCAACTGACTTATTTCTCATCCGACCCAGCCTCTACAGATAGTATTCAGCACTTCGGTAAAACGACTATCCCTTACAAGGATGTCGAGATAGGTTTGATTAAAGATTCTGGTTTACTAGGAAATTTTTCCTTTCCCCCTCCTAACGTATCACCTCATATCGCAAATATTCATATGATTTCATCGAATACTGTTACTTTTAATGATCCTTGGATCATACCTTCCGATTCCGAGGTGGATCCATTTGATGGCGCAATGCCTGTGAGTCCCTTTGAACTTGCATATCAGGCTGTACAGTCATTTTCCGATCCTTCTTCAACCGAAACTGATCCAATGAATGTGATCCATGAGGAATCACTTTCTATATCTAGCTCAGCTACAACAACATTTCCTGATCTTGTTCATACTGATGAGCAAATTCGTGAACTCTTGTCTGTTGATGAATTACCATGGGAAGATCTACATCACCGATCTTCATTTTTACCTGAGCTTGATCATTTTGTAAATGATTTCTCTTCTATGTTTTTCTACTGATTATGTCAAAGAACCACAGAATCCATTGAAACATTCTGATTCTGAGTTAAATTTGGAAAATATCTCTCGAACGATTCCTATTGACATTTTAGTTAAGCCAATAATTATTGAAAACATTCATATAGGTGCTTCTTGTACGGACGATGAAATCTAAACTTATAAAGCCCTATTTCAAGAATTTTGTGACGTGTTTTCCTGGTCGTATGATGAAATTCCAGGAATCGATCCGTCAATTGTTGTCCATGAAATTAAGACTTACCCGGATGCTAAACCTGTCCGACAACGCTTACGACAAATACATCCGTGAAAAGCTGCTGCTATCAAAGCCAAAGTTGAGACGTGCAGGTTTCATTTATCCAATTCCTTTAACCGATTGGGTATCAAATATTGTTCCTGTAAAAAAAAAACAAGGAACGATAAGAGTATGTATCGACTATAGGGATATTAATCGAGCTTGTCTTAAAGACAATTATCCAACCCCTTATATCGATCAAATAATTGATGATTGTGCCGGTAGTAAAATGTACTCCTTTATGGATGGTTTTTCCGGTTACAATCAAATCAACATACTCCCTGTTGATCAACCTAAAACAACTTTCATTTGTTCGTGGGGAACATTTGCTTATTGCAAACTACCCTTTGGATTGAAGAATGTTTGAGCAACTTTTCAAAGGGCTATTTCTTACGCATTTCATGACATCAAGCACATTGTGCAGCCTTATCTCGATGATTTACCTGCCCATTCATCACGTAGAGCTGATCATCTCACTCATTTATGAGATGTAGACATTATCGGATTCGGTTGAATCCACACAAATGTGTTTTATGCGTAGAATCGGGTCACTTACTAGGATTTGTTGTTTCAAAATCAGGCATTCGTGTTGATCCATCGAAGGTGGAAGCCATCGTTAATCTACCTCCTCCTTCGACTCATCGCCAACTCCAAAGTCTGCAAGGGAAAGAAATTTTTTTACGTCGTTTCATTCCTACTTACGCCGAGTTAACAAAGGGTTTTACCAAGTTGTTAAAACAGAACGTTCCATTATTTTGGGATGAGATCGCTAATCGATCTTTTGATGCACTCAAACACCCGTTGACCCATGCACCGTTATTGCATCCTCCCAACTACGACCAGGATTATTTTTGTACCTTGCCGCTTCTCATTCCACCATTGGGATGGTTTTAGTTCAGGAAGATGAATTCAACAATGAACATGTGATTTACTATCTTAGTCGAAATCTTCATCCGCCTGAGATGAATTATTCCCATGTGGAGAAATTGGCCTTGACAGCTATTCAAGCTGTCCAAAGATTTCGTCACTACATCTTATTATGCAAAACCACAGTGATTTCTGACTGTAACCCTATGATGTACATCTTGACCAAACAATTGCTAGGGGGGAATTATTCAAAATTGATAGTTATCCTGCAGGAATTTGACTTGGAATTTGAAAAATCCAAGGCAAAGAAGTCTTTGGTTTTTTCCGAACTAATGTGTGATTTCTGTCTACTGATACTGAAACTGTGGCGGAGGAGCCCATTGCGGACGAATCCTTGTTTCTTATCAGTACTCTTGATCCTTGGTACGGGGATATTATTGTTTATCTCCAAACCCAATCTTTTCGGCCTAAACTCTCACGATCTCAGCGACGGAAAATACGTTTCCAATCCCAACAATACAATATTATTGGTGATACGCTCTATCGTCGAGGAGTGGATTCTGTTTTCCGATGTTATCTTACTCATGAAGAAGCTGAGAAGGTTCCGAATGACTGTCATTCTGGAGCATGTGGCGGTCATATGTCTGGGTATGCCACAACCCAAAAGATATTGCGCGCTGGTTATTTCTGGCCTTCCTTATTCAAAGATTGTATCTATGCAATCTGGAAATGCTACAATTGTCATAGCTTTGATCGTAAAATGCGTGCACCACCCGCTCCTCTTCACCATATAATTGTTGTCAGTCCTTTCGCAAAGTGGGGTATTGACTTTATTACATGTAACCCTCACTCGGTCGGGGGGCATGCGTATATTATCCTAGCGGTAGATTATTTTACTAAGTGGGCCGAGGCGATGCCTACATTTTCGGCAGATGGCAAGACTGTTGCAACTTTCGTATTCAATCATATACTTGCTAGATTCGGTGTTCCTAAAGCTATCATTACGGATCATGGGAGTCATTTTCGAAATATCATGATGACTGAACTGACAGATCAACTTGGCCTGCGCCACGATAGTTCTACTCCATATTACCCGCAGGCTAATGGTTTGGTTGAAGCTATCAATAAAGTTTTAGTCACTATGATCAAACGAATCATTGGTATTCATAAATCGAATTGGCATACCATGCTATTTTCGACACTTTGGGCATATCGGACCTCAGTAAAAACATCAACTGGTTTCACTGCTTTTCAACTGGTTTACGGTTTGGAAGTTGTGTTACCTATTGAATGCGAAATTCCATCATTACAATTGGCCATAGAATTACTCCCAGCTACTTTTGAAGAAAAGAAACGTTTTTTGTACTTAGCTCAACTAGATAAGAATCGATGCACTGCTACACTAGCAAATGAGACTCATGCAAAACGAATGAAAGCTCAGTACGACGGAAATGTTACACCTTGCAATCTTTCAGAAAGGGACCTAGTTTTAGTATACGATCAAGCAAACGATAAGCTAGGGGCTGGAAAATTTGTACCCATGTGGCATGGTCCTTAAATTATTAAGCGAAAGCTGGCAAAAGGGGCCTATGAACTAATAGATTTTGACGAGGTCTCTTTAGATAAACCCATAAATGGGATTTATCTGAAGATATATTACGCTTAAATTTTGAGTGGAGATTTTTGTTAGATTAGTTTCTTTACTGTTGGTGTGTCTTAGATTAGAAAAGCGTGCCTAGTTTAGAGTGTGCTCTTATCACTATTCCTGCTTATCTGGGTTTTGCTCTTGATATTGCAGATGTCGACATCTCTTCAAACATACATTGGTTTTGCTGATGGCGCTTGTCGTAGTAAACAGAACATTTATTCCGCAGCTTGGGTTATCTATTCACCCTTTGATGAGTTAGTATCTATGCATGGGGTAAGCCTCGGTCAAACAATGAATAACATTGCAGAGTATAGTGCAGTGATTGAGTTATTATATGAATCCATATCGTTTGTAATTCGAAGTTTGATTGTTAGGTAGGATTCTGAACTCGTTGTATTACAGCTTAACGGGGTTTATGCCATTAGAAATCTAGTTTTGTTACGTTTATTTTTGAGAGTTTGTCTCTTGGAGCGTGAATTTGATTACATTGAATATTAGCATATTCCAAGATATTCAAATACATTTGCAGATGCAGTTGCTTCTAGTATGATAAATAGACATTTGCAATAATCAATATAGTAAATTACACAACATTCGATAACATGTTACACAGATAGCCGATAATAATGATATATCATAGCATAGAAGTGTGTTTCAAAAGATATACATCGTCTTTGATCATAGGTTGAAAAACACCTTATGATTGGAAAAAATGATAATACAAAAGTCAAAAAATGTCATGAGTCTACAAAATCGATCATCCTATCCCTGGTGATGATCACGATAAGAAACTACTGCTCGGGCCACCCTACAGAAGAACCTCCTAAAAGGTCCTGGGACCCCAATCACATATCTATGTAACCTAAGTGGAATATCATCTATATCAGTCTCTGGAATTTCTAGTGTCAAGCGCTCTAGACGATGCTCCAAGTTAGTCAGGATCTCGGCTGATTGGCCCTGTGGGGCTGGTGCTGCTGCAGCAGGGTGTCACCTCTCATAAGGTTGGAGATCGGCTGATCTTCGTGGGCCCACATCTGCATTTAAAATTTTGATTATTAGTTTTGGACGATTAAAATACCAAAAAAAAAAAAAAAAAAAAAAAAAAATTAATAATAATAATAATAATAATAAATAAATAAAAAAAAAAAAATAAAAAAAAAAAAAAATTATGACTTAGAAAACGTTGAAAATGATTTTTACCTTAATCATCCCACTGTTCTCCGGCTGGAAGAGTCATGACTCGGTCATCGCGGAAATCCATCCCGGCGTATGGAATGTCCTTAATCATAAAAAATTGGTTGTTCAACCAACGAAAATATGCAAATGTAAATCGAACAACCTCTCCGCCCTCTGAGTGACGGGCCATCAAAGCTACCCATCGAACCATCCGAGGTTCCCGGGCACTGCCTGGATCAATTGGAATGAGCTGTGGAGCCAGTAAGGGAATCCTCTCCAAAAAAAATGTAACCACAATGGATCCATAACCAAATTTGTTTAACTTTACATTTTTTGCTCTGGTCAGTTGGCCTTTCACATTGGCTAATACTGCTTCGCACCAGTTGAATATGGTGCCTCGGAAGCAATCTACTGCAATCTGCATCAGGGACCCAGTAGCCACGTGCAATGCTGCACTCCTGCATAGTCTAGTAACAGTGAATGCAATAAATTTAAGCTCAGGTCAGATGATTGTTTTTATATCAATCCGTTTATCCTTGGGGTCTGCTCGATCATCGCAAAACTCTAGTCGAAGAGTAGCGACAGACTGGCCACCTGGCCTAGTCCCAAACAGAGATATTTTTTCACCCCTCTTGGGAAAACCAGTCAAAAAGTATATATCCTTTGGCTCAATTTTGAGCCGGTGGCCGCCAATAATAAAACACTGGTCCTGAGTACTCCATTTGTTTACCAGCCATGTCAGGAGGTCTATTTGGGCCCTCATGCCCTATATGGCCCAAAATTTGTACAATCTGCATGCTCTCAATGCCTGCATTATGGGAAAATGAATCATTACGGCGTCATCTACATTCTCATGCTCGCATTCTCGCCAAGTAAGCATTTTGAATGTCCTACAATACACAAAGAGACATATTAGAACAAACTTGTTTGAAAAATTTTGGGTGGAAATTGAGAAATTTATGTTTTGAATTTCATTGCACGGGGTCCACACTTTTTGCTCATACACAATGCGTAGGTATGCACAGGTGCCGTGCAAAAGGTACAGACCCATTACTTTTTTCTTTATAGAAAAAAGACGGGGTCCACAGGTCCCACGTGTTACACCTGCGGACCCTCGCAAGTGATCTTTTCAACCTATTTTTCCTTAAAAAATGAATTTTAAAGCCTAAAAACAAAATGTAAATGGATGAAATGCAAGTTAAGGAGGACGTGGATTACCTGGAGCTGGAGGTTCTCGATTCCAACAGACGGATTTTCCAGAATCTTCAGAAGAATTTTTTTACCCAAAAGCTCTCACTTTTCACTCTGAACTCAAATGGTAAAAATGAAGTTAGAAAATCCCTTTTTATAAGTTTTTTTGAATAAATGAGTTTTTAATTTGTTTATTTTTCACTTTAAAAAAGTAATTTTTGAAAACATTCTTATTTATTTTAAACAGGTATGTGTAATGTTTTGAGTTTTTGTGCAGAAAATTGGATTTTTCGGGAAAATTGATCGTTTTTCGACAAAGAGCATACTTTTATCACTTTTTCGAACTCTTTCAAAAATTTACGAAAAAGCGAAATCTTGGAGTCCTCTTTTAAGCACTTTTCAGACTCTCGAAAATTGAAAAGATTGTCGAGCACTTGATTATTCGAACTCGTTAAAATAAATGAATGATCGTTCATTTAGTATAAGTTTACCCCTTTTATGGACTGAAATGGACTATTTACGAAAAAGGTATACGTTGACTAATTACGGTCAATAGAGTTCTCTCCCGCATTATTTTATCCTTTTTTGGGCTCGAGAAACTAAATTTACGAAAAAGTACACCCATGGAGTTTTCTTAAGTTTTTTCTTCTGACTCCCTAAAATTGAAAAACACCGAGTTTCTCCTATACTGGACTCGTTAAAATTTAACAGTAAAGGACCTGTTCAATTTTAAGCAGGAACGAACCACTCCTTCTTAGGGTTCGAATTTTAAACTAAGTTGGACTCATCTGAAGGATGAGCTTATAAGCAATAAAATCTTATCCTCCTCGAAACATCGAAAATAAAGTACTTACCGAATGTGGGGGAAAAGAGAGAGAAACGAACACATTTGTTATATTTTGATTATTCGGAAAGCCGTTAACCACTATTGAACACGACACTTTGTTTACACAGGTTGGGAAAATCCTTTGCACGGTTAATCGAAACCATATTGAAAGAATCTTCGACGGGTTTGGGTATTGGCACAGTGGTGTCACCCAGGCAATACGAGTGTCGTTATGTGTTCAAGAGGACAGTTCAAACAAACCATTCATTTGAGAAATATTTGTCTTCCATTTTGACCATTCCTGAGTCAGTCCTTGCGAATATATTTCTTCAAAACTTGATCTATGATTTCGTGTTGTGGGCTTGCCTACGACAGATTACTTTCTATCGACGACAACTCATTATCTAGGAAGTTGATCTAAAAATTGTCAGTACCTTGGAATATGATGCCTTAATGGTAGGTTTCTCGCCTTCAATGACATGTTGCATCATTGACCTTCGATTGAATGATTCTGTGACATGTTCGACTTCAGCTCATTCATTCACATTTCATAGATTGTACTGAGTACTTTGAGAGCTATTGACATTATTGGTGGTTACTCTCACACTTGTTAACAATTTACATTATTGACTTGTAATCAAGTGGTTTCTACCATGTTCGACTTTGACACATTCATTCGCATGGATAGAATCGTACTAGTTCGGGAAGCGGAAATCAAGACCCGATCTAGTTTCTACCATCCAGGCTGCGAGGAATTTTGTTATTCATTTATACAGTGGACTATTCATAAACAGATGGTTGTGTCCATAATGTTTCTACACATGTCTATATTGTTGATGTATTGAAAATCATTCCTGTATCAGAATAGTTTAAGTCAATTTTCTAGTTAGTTTTGATCTGAGTATGGGAATGCCTACCTCAGTGATGATATGTCTACATATATATATTTTGCATTGAATGTTTTTACAAGTTCCGACTGGGGTGTCCACAGGAAGATCCTTGAAATGACAAATTACTTCACTCTTCATACATGACAGACTCTATCTTCATCTATTACAGACTTCACACTTTAGGGGGAAATATGTTACACTGAAAATTGTCACTTTGACATTCTGCTATCTGTATGAACTCATTATCACTCATACATTCCTCCTTTGCAAGTCTAAAACATAAGTTCCTCATTTCAAGCCTTTAAAATAAGAGAAAAGCTCTAAAAATCTGGTATCGCACTTTCTCTTTGTCTTACCTGCGGTCCCACACCTAATGGTCATGTCTCCTGCGAACCTGACTGCACTTTCTCTATGTTAAGAGTGCAGACCCCTGTAAGAGATTAAAAGGGCACAAGTAAACTCAAAAATCTCACTTTTTAGTCATTTCTAGAAGCTTCTGGAAGGAATCTTGTGGTGGAAAATCCGTCCCTTTTAGGTTCATGTATCCCATGCCTTAAGGAGCTAACCCCTTGCTGTGAGGAACTTATCCCTTTGAAGGAGGACTCTATCCCTTCATAATTGGAACTATAACCTCCTATTTTGCACTATAAAAAGAGGCATTGGGCAGCCTCAAAGGGATTTCAAGCTTTAGTGTTGTTTGAGGTAAAGTGTTGTTGGAATTTAGACTCCTTTAACTGAGATTTTATGAGGAGAGATTACATACCTGTGTGTGTCTCAGTTAGAAGAGTGCAAGACTTGTCAAAGTAGAGGAAATTCCTGCTTCGGACCCCGAGAGGACCTGTTCAACATCAAGGCTGAAAAGGTTGTAAGGTTCTTCTACTATTTCAAATTTAATACAAATAAGTTTGTTTTTCTCAATAAATTGTCATTTGATTGTTTATTTTATGGATTCCTTGATCACCATAATAGATATGATTGATAAATATATGATATGCAGGTATTATTGATGTTTGCTTGTTTGTGATTGCAGGTCTTCAAATATAATACTAGGACAAGGCGAGGAACGACGACTTCTGGCTTTGGCATTAGTTCAGCCAGAGTTCGTAATACCTTTTACTTGTTACTTTTGAATCATATCTAGAGAAAGATAGATTTAATTGTCTGTTTGTTGCTAGACTATCTTCTGATACTAGGGAGATCGGTCTTGTCCGCAAGATCGATTTATCCGGCCAACAGGAATACAGACCAGTCAATCAAATTATCAACATCTTTCACAGACTTATTGTATTGACACATGGAAAACATCATGGAATTTCAGCATTAGAGGCGAGTGCGAAAGTTGGTATGCTACTATTCAAATCCTCGTTCAATTTTTGAAAGACGCAATAAGAGGAAGAGCTTGGCACATGACAATCCGCAAGGAGGTCCATTGGGATTATTGCATAGTACATGTTTACAAATTGAACTCCTTAAATACCCAGTTATAATCTGCATAACTCTTCTGCTTGTCTTGTGTTTTCTTTAGATTACTCTTGATAACTTGCATTTCCTATTCCATATTTTCCAATATATCCAGTCCAATCAGTACCCTATTCATTAAATCACTCTAACTGATGGGAGTATTAGAACTCTACCCATAATAGTGACTCAAACATACTCATCCTCAAAGAATATTGATACCCATTGTTATATGCAAACTTCACCAATGGAAGATACTCTTCCCACTTCCGTTGTTGATGCATAACATACATTCTCAATATGTCCTCAAGGATCATGTTGACCCTCTGTGTCTGTCCATCTATCTGTGGATGATAAGTTGTATTGAAGGCCAGCTTTGTCCCCAAATCCTGTAAACAAATCCTTCCAAAACCTGGAAGTGAACTTGGCATCTTTGTGTGGCATAATATTCCTAGTAATACCATGTAACCTCACTATCTCCCTTATGAAGACTTGGGCTACCTCGCTAGCTAAATTCGTAGACTTTATTGGAACGAAGTGAGTTACCTTAGTCAATCTGTCAATCATAACCATAATAGATTCATGTTGTCTAGATGTCCTTGAAAAATCTGTAATGAATTCCATGGAAATGGCCTCCCATTTCCACTCACGGAATAAGAATTGGGCTAACAATAACCCATCTAGATGATTACACTTTTATTTTACCTATTGACAATCCAGACATCTACTAACAAACGTTTCCACCTCTTTCTTCAAGTTCACCCAGTGGCAGAACTTATTAACCATTTTCAATGTATTCCGATATCTCGGGTGACCTGAATACAACTTAAAATGAAATTCCTACAAGATAATATTTTTTAGATCACTTTTGTCTGACACATAGATCTTGTCCCTAAATCTGACCAAAACATTTTTTGTGAGATGATAGTCCACATCTTGTTCACTTGTACCCTGTTGTTGTAACATGTGCTTAAGTTGTTGGTACATGTCATCCTATTGTCCTACCTACAAGATTTGATCCTGTAATTTTGTCCCATATGAACTCATAGCTATAATGTGATTTACCAACACTCTTCTGCTAAGAGCATATGCAGCCCTGTTCTCTTTACCCTTAATGTACCTGATCTCGAATTCAAACTCACTGAGCATGACCAACCACCTAGCTTTCCTGGCATTCAGATTAGGTTGGTCAAACAAGTACCTCAGCTCACTATGAAAACTCATCAAAATGAACCTCCTGCCAAGAAGATAGTGTCTCCACATCTTGAAGTCATGGATGATAGTTTCCAACTCAATATCATGAGTCATATAGTTATGCTCGTACTCATTAAATTTCCTTGGCTCATAACATACTCATTGTCCTTCTTGCATCGAACCTGGAACTCCACCAAGTCCTACTTTGTAAGCATATGCACATACATAAATTCTTTATTTGGATGCGAACCATTTAGAACTTGAGCATTCATAAGCAACTGCTTCAACTACTCAAAACTATCTATGCATTCCTCTGTCCATTCATATTTCTTTCATTTTCTCTGCAAGGATGTAATAGGATAGGAAATTGTGAGAAGTTCATGATGAATCATCTATAAGAACCTGC
This sequence comes from Pinus albicaulis, assembly GCA_034641835.2. NCBI lineage: Eukaryota > Viridiplantae > Streptophyta > Pinopsida > Pinales > Pinaceae > Pinus > Pinus albicaulis. The sequence goes on along the minus strand of CM076580.1, from coordinate 625,602,888 downwards.
AAACCCCATGAATGAACTAACCTCATCCAAATTACTAGTATTTTCCCACTCCATGATAGCTCTGATAGTTTCTAGGTCCAATGTTATACCTTCCTTGGAAACCACATGCCCCAAGTAATGAACCTTTGTCTGAAAGAAACTGCACTTTATAAGTTTGGCAGATAACTGATGCTCTCTTATAAATTTCAACACTATTGCTGATGTTTTGCATGCTCTTCCTTGATCCAGGTGGATATTGGTGGCCACCCGCCTATTCCACTTGGGCCCCCACCATTGTCTCTTTCAGTTTTTCAGTTGTGGCATAACTTACTATTTTTAGCAGTTTTTCGGGTCCTGAACTTCCGGAGCCGTTTTGAGGCCCTAAACGACGTTTTTTGGTATGAAAATTTGTTGCGATTTTGATCATCAAAATTGTCACAAAAGTTGTAGTCCTCGGATAGAGCTTTCTAATGATGTATCATGTGCGTCAAACGGAGATAGTATGCCAAAGTTACGTCCCTGGGAAGTTGAAACACCAATTTACCCAAACGGGCCCATAGTTTTGGCGCTTCATCTCCTAGGGTTAGGTTTTTGGGATGTTGAGGGCTCTCCATTGTTTCTCAATAATAAATAGGCCCTCGAGCCTCATTGTGACTCAGTTCAGAGGTCTGTAGCCACCACATCTCTTCTCAGAGATTCGCTACTAGCACCCTAGCTATTTTATTTCCATTATGTCTGTAAGCATCTTTCTGTTATTTTGATATTAATGAAATGAAGTGTTATTTCCGCTGCATATCTGTATTTATGGTTATGTGTTTATTCTGTTGCGTTCCTGCATAAATCCGGATCATTCCTCCTTCTTAGAATATATCAATATGTCATCGATGAATACTATCACAAACTTGTCCAAACAAAGGAACAACACACTATTCATCAAACACATAAAAGTAGCCGGAGCATTAGTCAAACCAAAAGGAACCACGACAAACTCATAATGGCCAGACCTGGTCTACAAAGAAAACTTGTAGATATCATCTTCTTTGATGCATACCTGATGATATATTAATCTCAAATCAATCTTCGAGAACACTTCTTCTCCCTTTAATTGATCAAACAAGTCATAAATCCACGATAAGGGGTACATTTTCTCGATCGTCACCTTGTTCAAATTTATGTAATCAATACACAACCTAATAGTACCATACTTCTTCTTCACAAACAATATTGGTGCACCCCATGGTGACACACTTGGCCTAATGTATCCCTTGTCAATCTTTTCCTTCAATTCCAACTTTAGTTCCACCAAATCTAGAGTGCTCATCAAGACTTCTGCATCCTCAACATCCTTACCTCTGTCAATAGATATATGAATTGCAAACAAGACACACCATTTCATGCTATTGTGCTTCGCCTGCATAGTTGTAACCACTGTCACTTATGTAGGCTTCCTTTTACCCTGCAAGATTCTCTTCTCTCCATCATCATCCAAGAACTTAATAGCCTTATCATAGCAATCCACCTTAGTCATGTGAATGTACAACTAATCCATACCCAAAAAGCATTCTATATGATCCCAACGGAAGCACATTTAGATGCATTGATGTAGGCAGATTATTAAACTCAAATGCATAACATCTTACCCAATGATGAACTCTTTCTTAGTATTTTTAGCCAACTGCAATAACCAAGACTCTGCATGCATTTCTTTATTCAAACGACACTTATCCACTAGGTGAGGACTGATATAACTATAATTAGATCCAGGGTCAATCAAAATAGAAACAACTTGATCACAAATCTTACCTTCCATCTCGATAATAGATGTCTAATGATCAACCTACCTATTATCCAAAGCTACATAAACTTGAGGAATACTTTGTCCAACATCCCCAACTGTCTGTACTTCCTGAGCACTGTAGATTTGCAGTTTGCCACCCTGAGTTGTGGAAAATATATCTTGTGGTGATCCTTGCCACAAGTCCAACACTGTAAAGCCTTCCTGCCATCACCCTTGTTCTTCTCCTCATACTAAAATCCATGTCCTCTGTCAACTGCATTAAACTTCTTATGTGGTGTTGCATTCTCTTTGTCATATGTATATTGTGGTTTTAATCTTCTCAAGCCACTTTCCTTTATTCTTATCATTACCTTTCCAATCTTTCTTAGACTCAGACCCACACTTTTATTGCTCATAACATTGCTTCAACTTTCTAATGGCTTCCTCTAGTGATATAGGCTCATCAAACTCAATCCTGTCTTTGAATGACACCAACAACTCACTAATGAATCTTTGAATCTTTGCTTTCTCCTACTTTAGATAAGGCACAGATCTCAACAACTCTAAGAATTTGGTAGCATATTCCTTGTCAGTCATAGATCCCATCTTCAAATCATAGAACTCCTTTTCCTTGTCATCATAGTATCTTTCAGATAGATACTTCTTCCTAAAAAATCTCTTGAAATCACTCCAAGTCAACTCCTCTTGTCAAATTCTTCTAGAATTCTTCACATCTTCCCACCAAATTTATGTTTTCCCTTTAAGACTGAAAGTAGGTATAATGGCCTTCATATTCTCTGAGTATTAATGCAATCTAAAGAACTTATTCATCCCAAGCAACCAAGCTTTTGCATCTTGCGACTTCTTCATTTCCCCATTAAATGTAGGATATTTTTCTTTCTTGAACTCCTTTGGAAAGTAATGCTTCTCACTCCTCCTATACGGATGGTGATAGTGATGACGATGTTGTCTCTCTTATCTAGAACTATAATAGAATCCATGGTCATTACCCCTCTTGTCAGGTGTATCCAAGAACCTACCATCTCTAACTGTGTCATCCATGTCAAACCTGTATCCCAACTAAGACCTGCTGCCATATGCCCCATTAGTCCTTTCCTCCTAACGAGGATTGATCCTAAGCCATATCTCTCTCTAAAAATATGATAGACTCTGAAGGATGATTGCATTAACATCTGCTTGCTTTTGTTGTGCTCTGGCAAGTCTTTCCTGTAACTAAATTATTATGTCACTGTCCACCTTACAACTTCTGATCTTTGCTTTCAAGCTATTCAACGTATTTGTTATGTCAAGGAGTACTCATCACCATGTTTCTCATATGATCTATAAGGAGAATCACGTGAATTGTATTTCACCATTTTACTTGTGACCTTTGATCCTCTACTTCCTGGAAACATACCATGTCAGATAAACCAAAGTTAAACATAATAAACATACCTTAGTGAAGTTTAGGGGAGGTTATATCATCTGCAATATCATTTGAATTAGGAAAACATATGTATATATAATGAAATCCACATATCAATCATCTCAACATCAACATCATCAACCTCTACATGATGACACAACTACAACAATGACTATCACAATGCATGCATAGCAAACACATACATGACCGACATGCACACATGACAAACAAATTCTGCCCATCTAGTTAAAGTGCTTGAACTTGGGAGCTCTAATACCAATCTGTAACCACCCCTCCCACATTTACACAGTTTCACTGGTGTGTCGAGGTAAACATGAAAGGAAGAGCTACTATGACCTGACTCGACCACTTAAATCTAGTTAAGGAAGTGGGGCCGACTATTGACGACAAACCAACAACTCAGAACATCCTACAGGAGCTTCAAGTCACTCAGAAGCTAAACCACCACCCTGGGTGGCCAAAACCTGAGATAGACCTGTATTTCTATTCCCTAGGCACACCCACAACAAGGCCTCCATGGAGTTGGAAATGTCCAACCACATACACAACACTGCATCCATGTGGTTACAACCCAAATTCTCTAGTTCAGAGGTTGCAGTCCCAGATCCAAAGCTACCATTTCAGGCTAGCCTCTAGACCACTACCCAAAACTCAGCGAGACTTTCCAGAATGAAAATAACATCATGAAAAATCTATTCATAAAAAAACTTGATTAAAATCTTGACCTAACCAGACCTAACCATGACAATCATTTCGTCAAACATATGGTGAGCATGTAATCTATAGGTCATGAAAGCATATATGAACATAGGGGTCTGATACTTATCTAAAAATCATCAAGAAGGTCTAATTCCCCCTCATAATACTTGAAATAAGATTTATTATCTCATGCATTCATTAACCATTCATCAAATAATCAAAACATATCAAGATCATTAGCTAGAATGTTATGGAACTATACTTATAACCAACATTTAACCAGAATAATAACCATGATAGGACAACCATTAAAGCGACATAATAACTAGTACAAGTACTCATAAAATATAATAGGAAAAGAGCTCTTATTAAGATATGCAAAAGCCAACTAAGTCAGGGACTTCCACACACCACTTGTCCATAGATTGGGCTGAACCAAATCTTTCTTTCAGTCAATTATCCCTGCGCCATTTTCCAAGCTTGAATGTGGGATGTCATGGAATAAACCAAACAAAACCAAACTAGGGCTTCCAAAGGACAAACCATCTCAACCCTCAACCAATGATTCCACCTCACGTTCGGACATCACTAACCCCAAATAGATCGGTCTCTACCTAGTTGTTCAGGGCTCCAGGAACTAGTAACTCAACTCGTGGCCTTCCAAGGCTCTAGAGCGTTTGTCCAAATCAGATCTAGGACTAGTAACTAAACACACCAAGGGCTCCAGAGCATTTGTCCTATCTAAGCTCCAGGACTAGTAACTCAACCCAAGTTGTTCCAAGGCTTCTAGAGCGTTTTCTCCAACCCACAACCATAAGGAATTAGAAGCACCAACCAGAAAACAATCATACGGAAAAATCCACAACAACATGATTATCCAGGAAATGGAAAGACAAGGCTAAAACCCCTTTCAATGCAGGAAATCCTCCATGAAAATGACAGAACATAACCAAATTCTCACATGCATATACCATGCATCCATAAACCAGCAGGGAAATCACACATGCAACCCGTTACTTGCAAAGCAATCCAGTTGTAGTTGTTGATCCACTTGTTCCCTTACGCTTTCCTGCTTTCCTTTGCCTTCTTGATCCAAATACAAGGCATGCAAAAGTGTTCCAAGAGTGCTCCAATAAACTCTAAGTGTGAAAGAGTATGAGAGCGTGAAAGAATAGAGAGAGAGCT